>OY293305.1:2708711-3125031 GCA_958502075.1 Orchestes rusci
TAAGATTACGGTTGTTTTTTATTTTGTAAATATTTTTTTTATTGATAAGCACTATATTCTTACTTGAGGTTAAATTTTAAGAGCTAGATGGAGAGGAACTTGCCGTACTCAAAACTGATCCATGTAAAATTGTATTATAGTGTGAATATTCTTAGCTCAATAGATGTTCATATATTTCCTCTTTATTTTATTGTTTTATTTTTATTTATGTATTTGTATTACTTTTGTGTGAAGAACGGTACCAGTAGGATGTAATCGTTCTTACTAATAGTTACTGTTGTAATTGTCCACCCTAATTAAACGATTAATAAAATTCCTGTATTTTTATTTATTTATCCTACCTATTCTGTGGCAGATCACAGAAATTTCAAAAAGTCGTCGCCAGTTCATTGGGTAAGTAAAAAATTATCTTGGCCCACTAAAATCTTGCCAAAATTTCGCTAATCTGTAGCAACAATAAAGTTTGGTGCCATTTGAAGATAAGGCAAGGTTTTTAGAGAGGAGGGTGGAGTTGGTTTGGAAGACTGGTTGCTGAGGAACCAATTTGGCCTTTTGTAGAAGATCCTTCAATACTAAAATCCCTGGACTTCTGAGAAAGTATAAGTAGGTCTGATTCATCACTAGCATCAGACAGCAGTTCTTGACAAAGGAAAGGATTTTGATGACCAGAATCCAGAATCCGTTGTAGAATGTCCTTACTCACCAAGATTATGGCTGAGGAGTCTGCAAGATGATGAGGCACTGAGCTAAAGCAAAGCGAACCAAAAATTTCTTGGAAGAGGGATGGATACCTCTGCTTGGAACAATGTTACAGATTTCTCAAGAGGACAAGCTTCCTATGCATTCCTCTCCACCAGACAGAAACGTAAATTAGATTTTTCCTTTTTAGCACTCTTTCAAGCCGAGAAAGAAGTGGAAGGGGACACAAAAGATAATACTCTTGTCCCCGCAAAGGGCTTATTCATGAGTGCTGCTGGACTATCGGAGAATGTAATAATGCTCTTTCGGGCTTCATTTGATTTCCTCTGATTTCCTAAAGAGAACTACCTCCTCTGCGTCCCTATCTGATACGTTTAGTGGTTCGGAGTCTACGTTTAAGTTAGAGAGGAATGCAGATGGGGGAAGCTTGTAGCACTCATTCAAGCATAGGTAGGGATCCTAGAGATAAAAACTAGGAAATAAGTGGGAGAAGACACACAATACAATACCCTTGGATCAGGGAAGAGCTTATTCTTGAATTGCTGGTTTGCTCTGAGTGCTGCTTGACTGGACTTGACTACCTCCAGAATACCTCTGCTTGGAAGAGTGTTACAAGGTTCTCAAGAGGAAAAGCTTCCCCTACGTCCTTATCTTTCCAAATCTGATCCGTCAGGTAGATTTTTCACAATATTAGGGTCAAAGGAGCTTGAATCACCAAAGCTAAAGAATTTTTCCAGAACCTTCTGATTCTGCAATTTAAAATCAAAAATAAGAGTTCCATCTGTCAAATCTTGACAGGTTTACACTTTGTTCAAATGGAACCCCCTCTATTTGATGGTGTGAATCGATTGGATTTTTTCTTCTGATTTTTCTGGGTGGTTGGAGATATTTTTGACAGATTTTGAGATATTATGGATTTTATTCAATTATATTGGATACCAACATCAAACATCCAAGTGAGCTAAACAAAGGCTCAAGATCTGTCAAAAATATCCCCATTTCTCCTTCCAAATTATCCCCAACAACTCATATATTTTTGAAATCAGTCGAGAAAATGCAATCGATTTATACCATCGAATATTTCATTCGAAAAAAATGTCAACCTATTAGCATTTGACAGATAGAATTCCTATTTGAAATTTAAATTTGCAAAATCGGTTCAGGAAATATACTTCAACTTTGGTAATTTGGTTATAAAGAAGAAATAAAAGGACTTATTATTCAAAAATTCAAGAGAAAATAAAAAAAATATATAGCAAAAAAAACAGGCAAAGTTAGATACATTAAAAATTCATAAAATTGTATTTAATGATCTCAAAGTTGGAAAAAAAAACACAAAATCACTCTCCGCCGTAAAAAAGATTTGATATAAGTACAAATTTACTGTAATCAAGATCAGATTGCTCAAATATTATTTTTCTCTTTTTTTTTAAATGAATTAAAAAAAGAACGGGACAACTACAAAACTCAAAAAAGTAAGAAAGAATGAAATGAATATACAGGGTGTTTCATTAATATTGCGAAAAAATTCAGGGTGAGTTTTCCCACTAAAGAATAATAAGAAAACTTCATATAAAGGTGTGTCCCGAAATGCTTCGTTACAGAGCTACAGGGTGTTGAATTTTTATTTTTATTTTTGTTTTTTCTAAATAATATTTGAACCAATGATTATATTTCCATAAAAATCGGTATTTGAGGGTTTCTTTTTAAGCGGAATTCGAATTTTATCTCAGTTTGGCTCTAACTTGTAGAGGGCGCCACCTACACTCATTTGTCCTGACATGTACGTGCCACAATTTTCGAAATATTTAGATTTGAAATAATGAATACATATGATAATGAAATTATGGCCGAGCATTGTGTTTCATTGATAGTGCCAAAAATACAGGATAAGTTTCCTCACTTGAAAATAAAAAGAAAAGATGTGTCCGGAGATGCTTCGTTACAGAGCTACAGGGTGTTAAAGTTATTATTTAATTTTTTTTTTTCAGTTTTTTTATTTGTTTTTGTTTAAACAATATTTGCATGAAAGTTGTTGATAACATCTCACCCAAGTCGACTTTTATCTTTTTCACTGAACATATGAAGCATTAATGCGTAATATGTTATAACTTCTAGCAGGTTACCTTCGCCATAATTTCAAAATCCCATGTATTAATTATTTCAAATCAAAATATCTCGAAAATGGTTCCACGTAGCGACTTCTAACCAGTATGCCTTTTTTGCATAAAAATAAAGAAGAAATATGTTTTTTCACTCAAATATGTCATACGGTTAAGTCCAAAAAAGTTATAGCTGTACATGTTAGGAGAAATGAGTGTAGGTGGCGCCCTCTACAAGTTAGAGCCAAACTGAGATAAAATTCGAATTCCGCTTAAAAAGAAACCCTCAAATACCGATTTTTATGGAAATATAATCATTGGTTCAAATATTATTTAGAGAAAAAAAAATAAAAATAAAACTTCAACACCCTGTATCTCTGTAACAAAGCATTTCCGGACACACCTTTATATGAAGTGTTCTTATTATTTTCAAGTGGGGAAACTCACCCTGAATTTTTTCGCAAAATTGATGAAACACCCTGTATAAAATACAAAAGAAATATAAAAACAAAAAAAAAGAACAAAAAGCGTAGTGAGGATTGGTGGTAAATAACATCTACTCAAATAGAGGAAAATAAAAAGATGAAAACATTATTATTATTATCATTTTATTATTATATTAAATTATTACTTTCACAAAAATTCATGGAATTTTGATTCCCTTCAAAAGGACGCGAAATTCATTGACATCTGTCAATTCCTACAAAAGTTTTAGCGTTTTAGAGAATTTGTTGCCGTTGAAATTTCAAGAGATAAAAATCACAAACATTTTATGAGGAAAAAATATCAAATTTTCCATGATATTATGATATAAGATCCACCAAAGTAGATCAATCCAATATAAATTTGATTAAAAAAAATATATATCGAAATAGAAGCTCAAATTTATTACCAATGAGTTCTTCCATAAAAATAAATAAAGAAATTGACCCAGAAAAAAAAATTATATAACGGCCTTAGAATAGTGAAAATGCTTCTGAGCAAAACAGTTAAATAAAAAATAAATTTATCAAAAAAGAAGCTTAAATTGGTCACCATTGTATTTTTCATAGAAACTAGGAAAAAATCTGACTCGGAGCTTAAAAAAAAAAGAAAACTTGGGCAAGACAATTCCATAAAAAAAAATTGAACCCTATGAATTTGATCGAGATGAAATTTGTCACCAATGAGTTTTGCAGAACAATTTCCATAAAAATTTTGAAAAAATTGTCTGTCCCAAAATCGATGCTTGAAATTTAATCAAAATAGACGCTTAAATTTTTCACACAATGTTCCATGGAAAGGATTGAAAAACTGACTCAGTATATAAAAAAAATTGAAAATTGTCTTGGAATGATGATAATGTTTCTGAGTGAAACAATTCCATACAAACACTCATAACCTCAAATTAAATCAAGAATGAAGCTTTAATTTGTCAGCAGTCAATTTTACAGGAATTAGTGAAAAACTGTTAGAATATTTTGAAAAAAAAAGAGAAAACTGCCCTGGAATGGTGATAATGTTTTCGAGAGGAAAAAAAATTGATGACTTCATTTTGAACAGTAAATACAGGGTGTTTCATTAATATTGCAAATTCAGGGTGAGTTTTCACATTTAAAAATAATAAGAAAACTTTATATAAAGGTGTGTCCGGAAATGCTTCGTTACAGAGGTACAGGGTGTTGAAGTTTTATTTTTATTTTTGTTTTTTCTAAATAATATTTGAACCAATGTCTTTATTTCCATAAAAATTGGTATTTGAGGGTATCTTTTTATGCGGAATTCGAATTTTATCTCAGTTTGGCTCTAATTTGTAGAGGGCGCCACCTACACTCATTTGTCCTGACATGTACAGCCATAACTTTTTTGGACGTAACTGTATGACATATTTGAGTGAAAAACATATTTTTCCTTTATTTTTATGCAAAAAATGTATACTTTTTCGAAGTCGCTGCGTGCCACCATTTTCGAGATATTTAGATTTGAAATAATGAATACATGGGATCTTGAAATTATGGCGAAGGTAACCTGCTAGAAGTTATAACATGTTATGCATTAATGCATATTTTCAGTGAAAAAGATAAAAGTCGACTTCTGTGTAATATTATCGACAACGCTTATTCAAATATTATTTAAACAAAAACAATTTCAAATCTAAATATCTCGAAAATGGTGGCACGTAGCGACTTCGAAAAAGTATGCCTTTTTTGCATAAAAATAAAGGAGAAATATGTTTTTTCACTCAAATATGTCATACGGTTACGTCCAAAAAAGTTATGGCTGTACATGTCAGGACAAATGAGTGTAGGTGGCGCCCTCTACAAGTTAGAGCCAAACTGAGATAAAATTCGAATTCCGCATAAAAAGAAACCCTCAAATACCAATTTTTATGGAAATAAAGACATTGGTTCAAATATTATTTAGAAAAAACAAAAATAAAAATAAAACTTCAACACCCTGTAGCTCTGTAACGAAGCATTTCCGGACACACCTTTATATGAAGTTTTCTTATTATTTTTAAGTGGGGAAACACACCCTGAATTTTTTCGCAATATTAATGAAACACCCTGTATAGTAAGAATGATTCAATAAAATAAAAGAAAACATACATGCATAAAAATTGTAATAAAAACATCAAATGATGTTTAAATTAAAAAAAAATGGGAAAAATATCACATAACATAAATTTGATAATTATTAGATGAAATAAAAAAAAAGAAAAATAAAAAAAATTGCAAAAATAAACACAGAGCACGGCATGGTGAATGCGCCATAATCAACTGATCCACCCCGACACTATTCCCACATAAAATCCATTGAAACGTTCCTTTCAGTCCCAAGTTGATGTGTTAACTCGGATTGACAATTTCAATACCAAAGCACGTTTCCAAATTCGACATTAAAAATGCGAGCAAACACACAAAAGAACATAAATCGCATTCAGGTCGTGGCATTACAAATGTAAATGCAACCGGTGGTCAAGCATCAAAATAAAGTCTTCGAATGTCACGGATCTTACAAAAGAAATTTACATACGCGATGTGTAATCTCTCGATATCTGAGAGCAAATGGATAATATATAAATGTGAATGTGGTTCAGTGTTCATCTCTTGGTTTGGCTTGATTTGTGTCTTATTTGGTTTTGAATGAGTTGATGTAGTCTTAAATATGTCCAGACTTGAACCCATTGGACTACCACATTAAAAAAATCATGTGGACACGTGGCGGAAGTAAAACTTCATCCAAACTAGAGCATGAGAGAAAGTGATAACTTCAAAAGATATTTTATATACAGGGTGTATATAAAATATTATTGCGAAAAAGTCTGAGTTTTTCTGTCCAAGAATAAGAAGAAAACTTCTCATTAACACGTATCCGGAAATGCTTTATTACAAAAGTTTAGTTTTTGTTTTTGTTTTTTCTTAATAATATTTGAAGCAATGTCGATATTTTGATAAAAAATGGTATGTAGGGTTTTTTTTGTCAAGCGAAATTCGAATTTGATCCTAGTATGGCTCTTACTTGTAGATGGCGCTACCTACAACTATTTTTCCAATTATTTTTGGACGTACCTCTATAAAATTTTTAGGCCACAGAACAGATTTACAATACATTTGATTTTGAAATAATGGCGGAGGTATATTTATCAAATATTTCGTATGATTGCTACATATTTCAAGTAAACAGATAAAATTCAACTCATGAGTGATGTGAACAACAATGTTCATTGAAATAATACAAAAAAAATAAAAAATGGAGAAAATGAAAAAATAAAAAAAACATCACCCTGTAGCTTCGTTACGGAGCATTTCCAGACACAGGAAGTTTTCTTCTTATTTTCAAGCGGGAAAACTGAATTTTTTCGCAATATTAATGAAACACCCTGTATAACAGTGCAACATTTCTGTAACAAATATTCGGTCGCTTTCTCATTTTCACTACGTCATATCTATTTTTATTTTTTTTGTCCTGGTATAGTCTTATAATTGTCATTTTCCTAACAAGTTCGCAAAGTGATGCTTTCCCGCACGCAAAAGCAGTTGAACGAACGACGCGAAGCGGAGTCCGGATATGCTTTAAGGGCGGGAAAGACACTTTGCGAACTTGTTAGGAACAATATTTTTTCTACGAGCGTTCACAGATTAGACACGAAAAACTTTAGATAATAATATATTATTTGAACGCACTTAAAAACATAGAACTTGAGAATAATGATTATTTATGCTTAACAATATATTTATATTGAAAGAACAGTTTGTGGCGGCAGCTGGAAATTGGATAATATGGGTAAAATCAAAATCATAATTGATTTATTTTATATTTGAAATGCAAGGGTATGTCCGATCACTGTTCATAAAATTTCCTCTTTTGTCGCCTTATTCCCTGCTATTGGCAACACTGTTTTGATTTGACATGACACTCTAGACAGCTGCGTCATTAAGATCAGTCAGTCTTCGTTTAATCGTTTATACTTTTATAAATTTGATTATCCGTTTTTGTATACATGATCAGGTTTTTTTGATGCCACTATTCAGCTCAAATCTTTCGAAGATTTCCGATAAACACAGTAATTTGCACCAAAATCAAGCAAGAACCACTCAAAAATGCCGATTGAAAGTCGTCATTATCAATGTTTGTTTACGTTACTGGCGAATGCGTTTTTAACGCAAAAAAAGAATTGTGTGTTTCATTTTGATTTTGACTGAAAAGGGAAAAGTAACAAGAACACTATTTTGTGCATTACAAAATGCATTATCTACGATTTGGTTGGTATGGAAACGAAGTTTAAAACAACAAATTGGTAGGTAGTTATTTGAGTTGACATTTGAGTGCGGGAAAAGGTTACTTTGCACACGCAAATGAGTGTGCGAAGAGGCTACTTTGCGCACGCTCGTAGAAAAATATTATTTTTGATATTTTAATAGTTTAAATATGCTTACGGTTCAAGGATATTATCAGATAATCACAGCACACAGCGTTGACATGAAAATTACCCTGGCAATGTTGCGTCAAAGCGTCAACGTCAACCAGTCTTTCATGTAGTTTGACAAGCCAAAAGTCAGATAATGCAACTAGACGACGATTTTGTTTCATTAAAAAGTAGTGATTACTTTTTAGCTGTCAATTAAAATTATTATATTGTCATCGGTCCGTGACAAGTGTGCAAAGTTTCGAATCAATCTGGGCAGTAAAAATCGAGTTCCAAGTAATTTTTGGTATACAGTGTGTCCAAGATAAGAATGGGGATCTTGGAAACCATAAGAGATACGAGGATGGTTAAATAAAAAAAAAGTTGCGATTTTTCAAGCCTTACAATATACCGTTTGGAAAGTTCTTGAGTTCCGATTAATTCCGGAGATATGCCTAAAAAAACGAAATTTGTCGATTTCGTTTTTATTTTTTTCTGACGTTATTTGAAGAGATATGGGAAAACAAAAGACACTTTCTCATGGCCACTTTTCAAGCTCTACAAAACAGCGTTGAGAGATTTTCCGTACGACGTTTCGTTTCGGAGAAACCATCAACAATTTTATTTTTTTATACAGGGTGTCCCAGCAAGGGTGGCCACCGGCCATATCTCAGAAACTACTGGACCTAAAAGTTCAGGAAAAAAAAAATTATCACTAAAGTGGCCACGAGAAAATGCTGGGAAATATTTATAGCTTCAAAATTTTTCCGCTAGGGGGCGCAATCAAAGCTTAAATATTAAAATTCGAAATTTCTCCGGAAATTCTCAGATTGAGGTATATCTTTATCAACATGGTTAGAAAACCTAGACAATTTCACGTCTTTTTGGTACAGGGCTCATTGGCGTACCGATCTTCGTGTGAGTAGGGGAAGGTAGTGAAAGTGTGATTGTTCAAGTGGCTGTAACCTATAAACGACTTGTCCGATTTTGTTGCGTATAGGCTTGTTTGGAAGATAAATGTGAGTACTTTCGTATATCGTATCCAGTGATGCGTGATTGTCTCCAGAAAAGTTGCTAGAAGGCGTAATTTGAATTAAAAACTGTTATTTTCGTTTCACCGCAAAAATTTAAATGGTACGGTATAATTCTGATAACAGAATCGAAATTTACAAGAAAAAACCTAAAAAAAAAAAAAAAAAACCTCAAAACAATAAATTATACATAATTTGGACTAGTTATTATTATCAGAATTATACCATACCATTTAAATTTTTGCGGTAAAATGAAAAACACTGTTTTTAATTCAAGTTCCCCCTTCTAGCAATTTTGTTGGAGACAATCACGCACTACTGAATACGATATACGAAAGTTCTCACATTTATCTTCCAAACAAGCCTATACGCAACAAAATCGGACAAGTCGTTTATAAGTTACAGCCACTTGAACAATTACACTTTCACTACCTTCCCCTACTCACACGAAGATCGGTACGCCAATGAGCCCTGTACCAAAAAGACGTGAAATTGTCTAGGTTTTCTAACCATGTTGATAAAGATATACCTCAATCTGAGAATTTCCGGAGAAATTTCGAATTTTAATATTTAAGCTTTGATTGCGCCCCCTAGCGGCAAAATTTTGAAGTTAAAAATATTTTCTAGCATTTTCTCGTGGCCACTTTATTGATCATATTTTTTTTTCAGAACTTTTAGGTCCAGTAGTTTCCGAGATATGGCCGGTGGCCACCCTTGCTGGGACACCCTGTATATGGCTTGTATAAAAAGTATACCCTATATAAAATTGCATAATATTTTATCATGAATACAACGATGTATGATTCTGCAATATTTAAATTCGGAAAAATGGGTCTTTATTAATTTTTAGGCTGTGAAATGATGGCGCTGAGTATGGTGTGCTAGGCTATTATTCTCATGTTCCAAAATAATAAACTAAAATCACTTAATTGACGATTTGAAACTTCATCCATAAATTAATTAATTGAATAAATTGGTTGAGAACTACTTGCTAGAAACAAAAAAAAACTAATTCAGATTACAGAGAATATTCAAACAAATTGAAAAAGCACGTTTCATTTTGTAACAGTTAATAAAACTGTAGCAACAATACGCTAGAACACTTCATATCAATAATATGACAATAAAATTATTTTGACATTTTCTCAGCGCCATCATTTCGTCGCCTACTACACCAAAACATTAGCAATTCAATGAAAATCAATTTTTCACAATTTGAATATTGCAGAATCATATTGTGTCATACCTCGTTCTATTCGTAATATAATATGCTATTTTTAACAGGGTATCTTTTACAAGCTATACAGGGTGTTACTTAATGATATGTCATGATTTTAAGGGGGAGTACCTGAATAAATTTCAAGTCGAAAAGGTCATATTATAAACTTGGATTTGAAAAAAAAAAAAAAAAAAAAAAAAAAAAAAAAAAAAAAAATTGAGTTGTGGCGGTCTTAGGGACAGGTGAATTGGACTCTGTCTCCTAACAATCTAGCTTCTACTTGGTCATCATCATCTCCAAATGACCTTGATGAAATGGTGTGGAGGAAAATAATTTCCAATTTCTAGATTCCTTGAACCAAATATCTATACATCTTTGCCTCAATTATTGTAGTAGTCACGAGAATATCAACAATTCGTTGGAGAAAAACCACGTTAAAAGAAAGGTCGCAGAAAACTTCCAAGATCTTCTGATGAAACAGGACAACCTCCCAATAATGTTGATCATATCAATCATCATGTGTGAGGTTAGTATGGTGAATGCGTACCTTTCCTTCTTTTGAATCGTTCAATGAAATATTTTAATTTTTACTCACTTAAATCATTACTGTTGAAAATGTATGAAAGGCATGGTCTGAACCCAAGACATTCATGAAGCCTCAAATATCAAGATAATTATATGGAATTTGACCAACGTTCTCCAGAATCCTCTTGAACTGAATAATATCAATGAACAGTCACCATTCTGAACTTCCATGTGCACTTCGCCCTCTGGAGGTGTTTAAAGAAACTGTGTATTGATGATGACATTAAGGCGCGTAATACTAAATGAGACGTTATTCTTTATGCAGCTGGCTTGGTAGGTGATAGAGGTCACCATAGTAACGAATGATTTAGCAGCATCTGGCGGAAGAATAATGAAATAATCAAACTGATGAATTACAGAGGGAAGATTTCTTTTTTGATGGCAAATTTCACTCAATTAGTGTATCAGTAGATCAGGAAAAAGAAACCCCCTTTGATTTTGTTTACATTTATATTGGAAGTTTAAGTAAAACTCGGTGACAGTTCAAAAACTTTTTAAAAAGCGATATTCAAAATGACAATTTTTTTCATTTTTTTTGGTGTGGGTCAACCTCACGAAAAAGCCAACTCATAAATAATACTTTTGGTCACAGCTTCTCTAACAAGTGAAAAAAGATACCTAAATAAGAGTCTGCAATAAAACATTGATAAAAAAAAATGCAAACTAAAATCGAGCGTAAAATGAAAAATATTAAATACAATAATATCACTTATAATCTTATGATTATTTAAATTAGCTGAAAATTATTAAAATTCAGTAATCATACCAAAATCCTTGAAATTGCGATAAGAAAAATGTAAAATGAAACTTCAAGATACCTAAGGTGACAAACAATGAAAAATTCATGGGAAAAATGATTAGGTATATTCAAATCCACTTAACCCAATCAAATTGCAATATAAAATTATAATATGAAAGGTGAAAAAAAAATGAAATCAAGTGGCAAACAAAAAAATATATTGAAAAGACAAATTTCCCCAAAATAAAATACTAATAATCAGAATCAACTAGAAACAAATAAATGAACAAAATATAAAATGTCTTCTCCATCACAGACAACGTACTTCGAACTTTTCAACCAAAAATATGTTTCTGAATTTTCTTCAAGTGAAGACCTTTTTGCATTCTTCAAGTCCTTCAGATCAACAAAAGATTGTTGACATTCTGGTGACCAAACATTTTCACTTAAGGTTTTCCTTGGAGCTCATGAAAGTCGATAAGGTATTCTTTATGCGGTTCTTGAAATAGCTGAAGGAGGTCCCCAATGTAGCTGAGGACACAGCGCTATCTGACGGTGGAATCACTATGTAATCGTACTGTTGGATTTGACAGAGTGAAGATTTCTTCGTCAAAGTCATCTAGCAGCAAATTTCTCTACATGGTATATTGCTTACTCAAGTGTGGTGCTGTAGCCTGTAAGAGATTCTGTAGAGAATTATGGTGTTTGGGTTGTTTTGTAGCACAACCTTTGACACACAAGAGCAAAAAATTAATGAAAATGTTTTTGAAAAAAAAATTGTGCAGTAATTTTTTGACCATTATTGCGATCTACAGCTGTATTACCTTCTCAAAAACAATAAAAAAATTTCTTAGCAGAGCGTGGTTTCGATCCACGGACCTCTGGGTTATGGGCCCAGCACGCTTCCACTGCGCCACTCTGCTCTTGTATATATTTGACTAAAATCTGTTTTCGTTCTTTTTTTAAATTTTGAATGAATTGCTTCATTTTTCACTTTTGTTTTTTTTTATTTTATTTAATTTTAATTAGGCAGAGAATTAAATGGATAATTATATGAGTGGATGCAAAGAGAAAAAATATTGCGATTGGATAAGAAAAAAATATGACTTTCTACAAAAGTAAAATAAAAAGAAAACGGAAAAATAATAAATTCGATATCAAAAGGTAGAGATTGCAAATTTAAGTGAAGACGAAATGATGAAACGAGATCAAAATACAGGTTACTTTAAAACTATTGAATTTTCAGAAAAATTACTATTCAAAAAAATTAAAACTTTTAGAAGTTGATTATGAATTCAACCAAACATAAACTTATATGGTATTTTTGGGGTCACAAGAATAAGATCTGTCGTTCAAGACAAATATACGGGGTTTCCCGTTTAAAAAACTAAAGCATCTGTGAAAAAGTTGAATTTCCGATACTTCTTGATTTTTTTCGACTTGAAAATCTGAATCTTGGTTAAATTTACTCTAACTTTGATCATCTAAACTTTAAAAATTAGTCTTATTATAAAATGCTAAAATATAACTAAACACCCCGCGTACGCCACTGACTAGTTGTGAATTTAATTTTTTTTTAATATAAATGAAGCAACCAGAAATACAACTTTATTGACTTTTTTGAATCTGGCCTCGTTTTACTTGTCTCAAAATACTTGACCCGCTTAAAAAAAAAAATATGGAGTTTGAAAGATTTTTTATACAAAAATTATTAAAAATATAATATGCCAAATTCCAAAATAATCGGTTCAAGGATATCTGTATCATTTGTGAAAAAACGATTATTTTAAAAAAGTTTAACACTCTTCAAAACAATGCACTTCCGGACCCATGCTTCTATGTATAGGAAACACCCTGTATAAACTGATTCAAAATACTATAATTCTGAATAAAAACAATCATTAGTTGGTTATTAGTTGAATAACAGTTCAAATTACCGAGTTTTAAACATGAAGGAACCGGATTAGAAAAAGTAACATAAAACAAAAAATACCTAATAAAATATCAATAGAACATTTTTTATCAATTCATAAAAGTAATCTACCTCTATTGAAGTAATTGAAAAAAAAATAAATAGTAAAAAATGCTAGCAAAATATCTAAATTTAAAACAATTAATAGTGCGCGGGAGAAACAATTTCAGCAATCATGAAAAATAGCACTAAATTAAAAAAATTAACGATTGAAAAGAACAAAAAACAATGTTGGCTTGCTCACAGAAAAGAAATAGAACAAAACTGGCCAATATCGTAATTAATAAAATAATCGCAAAAAATGAAAAGTCAAAGGAATAAAAAATGCGAAGAAGTGAGAAGATGAAATTAAGGAAAAGAAATAAATGTAAAGAATAAAATATCAAGGGGAGAAAGTAGGCATAATTAAAAAAATAAACATAGCTGAAAA
Organism: Orchestes rusci; assembly: GCA_958502075.1. Classification (NCBI taxonomy): domain Eukaryota; kingdom Metazoa; phylum Arthropoda; class Insecta; order Coleoptera; family Curculionidae; genus Orchestes; species Orchestes rusci. Next base: position 2,722,377 of record OY293305.1, read on the forward strand.
ATATAGAAAGTATGAAAATAATTTTTAGAAAACGTAGAAAAATAAAACATAAAAGGTTGAGAAGGAAAATAGTTAAAAAAAGATTTGCACCCAGAAGTAAAAAAAGATGATAACTTATCTACAGCGTGTACCTATACAGGGTGTCCGGGAAAATGTGGGAGATCTCTCAGATTCAGATAGAACAATAAAAAATAAGATGACAAGTTCCCATAAATTTTTTTCCTAGCGGCCCTCCCTACGGAGATACGGCCCTCTAAAGGACCCCACTGGAAATCGGTTTTTCTTGAATAACTTTTAAACGACTCAATATAATTCAATGAAAATTTGATATAATGAACAGTAGTAAGGACCTCTCAAAATACTTCCCTTAAAACATAATTAGCTTGTTTAGTTTACCAGGGACGGACTAGATTGTACATTTTAACGCTCAAATTTTTAACACCCTGTATGATAAGGAGTTAAAAAAAATAAATCTGGATACCTTGAACATTAGGCTAAAGAAAAGGTACTCTTGTTCATTGTCGATAAAATGGATCATTTTCGAGAAAAAACAATTTTTATTAAACAAAACCTCGAAAAAAGCCATGACGAAGTGGTAATCTTGACGAAATTGTGAACCTAACGCTAGGAAAAAAATGTATGGGAACTTGTCATATGAAGAATATTAAAAAATAAGATGACAAGTTCCCATAAATTTTTTTCCTAGCGTTAGGTTCACAATTTCGTCAAGATTACCACTTCGTCATGGCTTTTTTCGAGGTTTTGTTTAATAAAAATTGTTTTTTCTCGAAAATGGTTCATTTTATCGACAATGAACAAGAGTACCTTTTCTTTAGCTTAATGTTCAAGGTATCCAAATTTATTTTTTTTAACTCCTTATACAGGGTGTTAAAAATTTGAGCGTTAAAATGTACAATCTAGTCCGTTCCTGGTAAACTGAACAAGCTAATTATGTTTTAAGGGAAGTATTTTGAGAGGTCCTTACTACTGTTTATCATATTATATTTTCATTGAATTATATTGAGTCGTTTAAAAGTTATTCAAGAAAAACCGATTACCAGTGGGGTCCTTTAGGGGGCCGTATCTCCGTAGGGAGGGCCGCTAGGAAAAAAATTTATGGGAACTTGTCATCTTATTTTTTAATGTTCTATCTGAATCCGAGAGATCTCCCACATTTTCCCGGACACCCTGTATACTCTCAGGTAAAATTAGCGTTCTTGCAATTTTATGCAAATTACTTGATTTCTTTATGAATCGTTTTTTTAAGACACACTTTTTATGAAAATCGATAATAAAGTTTTCCATTTATTAACTAAATTTGGGCACACGCACAAAATAATGAGAGAATAAAAATAATCAATACATTAAATAAAAGTCGTTAAATTAAATAAAAAAATCATGCTTTCCCTCGAAACACAATTTCTTCATAAGTTCATCGACCCAACCGACATTTAATAATCTAATTAATAGTCTGCTTTCACACTCGACGTGCCAAAGCATATAAGTGTGAAGAATAATAATTTTCAAATTCCTTCTGAATAGCCTTACACAAAACACGGAGCCATGATTAAAAAGGCGGTATTAAATTTGATCCCTTCTGGAGGGACTGCCAAAGGAAAGATCAATGTGATGTGACAGCTGCGGAGAGATCCGATGACGTCACGAAAATGGACCCCTGTTGAGAGTTTGAGCGAGAATTTTCATTTAAGGGCAGACGTTCGTCATAATATGGCGAAGGTGAAACATATTTTTCTTATCAATTTTATACTGATTGATTGCTGAGAGAAATTCTGGAATTCAACCACCCTGTGTTGGGCACTATGTTCTGAGCTAGTTTGGGTTACCTGAGGAGGCTGTTTTCTGAGAAACAACTAAATTGGCTCAGAAAATTGTCTGACAGTTGCCGAAACTACATCAATAGTTGACTACAATTTTTTTCTCAGAATTACAGGGAGTTCTGAGTTGGTTTGTGTTAGCTTGAGTTAGTTTGAGTTAGTTTGGGTTGTGTTCTGAGCAACAGCTAGATTGGATAAAAAAAAATTATTAACCGATTTTGATGCGAAAAGAAGCATTTTGTCATTCTCTATTTTGGTTTGAACATATTTATTGGACTTGAAATATTGTTGATATATCGACATAAATAGAGAATGAAATTTCCTTCAAAAAGCTCTTTTCCGCATTAAATTCCGTTCAAAAATAGCAGAGTGATCACGTTTTGAATTTCTTGTCAGTATCTCAGAAACGGTTTTGGTAGTTTTTGAGTTGCTGCAGCTCCGTTATTAATGAACCGATTTTGATGCAAAAAAAAATATTTTGTAGTGTTTTTTATGATCTTTCAGCTGTCTAACTTTTGTCATTCTCTACTCTGATTTGGGCATATTCATTGACATTGAATTTTGTTGATATATTGTTATGAATTGAGGACAAAATTTTCTTCAAGAATCTTTTTTTCGCATCAAAATCCGTCTACAAATAGCAGAGTTATGGCATTTTTAAATTTTTGTCAGTATCTCAGGAACGATTTATCTAATTTTTTGATTTGCTGTAGCAACGTTATTTATAAACCGATTTTGATGCGAAAAGAACCATTTTGTAGGGTTCAATGTATTGTTTTCAGTAGTCTAACTTTTGTCATTCTCTTTTTTGGTTTGAGCATATTTTTTGGACTTGAAATATTGTTGATATATCGACATGAATAGAGAATAAAATTTCTTTCAAAAAGCTCTTTTCCGCATCAAATTCCGTTCAAAAATAGCAGAGTTATCACGTTTTGAATTTCCTGTCAGTATCTCAGGAACGGTTTTGGTAGTTTTTGAGTTGCTGCAGCTCCGTTATTTATGAACCGATTTAAATGCGAAAAAAAATATTTTGTAGGGTTTTTCATGCTCTTTTCAGCTGTCTAACTTTTGTAATCCTCTATTCTGATTCGGGCATATTTATTGACATTGAAATTTTTTGATATATTTATTATGGATTGAGGAAAAAAATTTCTTCAACAATCTTTTTTTCGCATCAAAATCCGTCTACAAATAGCAGAGTTATGGCATTTTTAAATTTTTGTCAGTATCTCAGGAACGATTTATCTAATTTTTTGATTTGCTGTAGCAACGTTATTTATAAACCGATTTTGATGCGAAAAGAACCATTTTGTAGGGTTCAATGTATTGTTTTCAGTAGTCTAACTTTTGTCATTCTCTTTTTTGGTTTGAGCATATTTTTAGGACTTGAAATATTGTTGATATATCGACATGAATAGAGAATAAAAATTCCTTCAAAAAGCTCTTTTCCGCATCAAATTCCGTTCAAAAATAGCAGAGTTATCACGTTTTGAATTTCCTGTCAGTATCTCAGGAACGGTTTTGGTAGTTTTTGAGTTGCTGCAGCTCCGTTATTAATGAACCGATTTTGATGCAAAAAAGAATATTTTGTAGTGTTTTTTATGATCTTTCAGCTGTCTAACTTTTGTCATTCTCTACTCTGATTTGGGCATATTCATTGACATTGAATTTTGTTGATGTATTGTTATGAATTGAGGACAAAATTTCCTTCAAGAATCTTTTTTTCGCATCAAAATCCGTCTACAAATAGCAGAGTTATGGCATTTTTAAATTTTTGTCAGTATCTCAGGAACGATTTATCTAATTTTTTGATTTGCTGTAGCAACGTTATTTATAAACCGATTTTGATGCGAAAAGAACCATTTAGTAGGGTTCAATGTATTGTTTTCAGTAGTCTAACTTTTGTCATTCTCTTTTTTGGTTTGAGCATATTTTTTGGACTTGAAATATTGTTGATATATCGACATGAATAGAGAATAAAATTTCCTTCAAAAAGCTCTTTTCCGCATCAAATTCCGTTCAAAAATAGCAGAGTTATCACGTTTTGAATTTCCTGTCAGTATCTCAGGAACGGTTTTGGTAGTTTTTGAGTTGCTGCAGCTCCGTTATTTATGAACCGATTTAAATGCGAAAAAAAATATTTTGTAGGGTTTTTCATGCTCTTTTCAGCTGTCTAACTTTTGTAATCCTCTATTCTGATTCGGGCATATTTATTGACATTGAAATTTTTTGATATATTTATTATGGATTGAGGAAAAAAATTTCTTCAACAATCTTTTTTTCGCATCAAAATCCGTCTATAAATAGCAGAGTTATTACGTTCTGAAATTCTTGTCAGTATCTCAGGAACGGTTTTGGTAGTTTTTTGAGTGGCTGCAGCTCCGTTATTTATGAACCGATTTTAATGCGAAAAAAAATATTTTGCAGGGTTTTTTATAATCTTTTCAGCTGTCTAACTTTCGTCATTCTCTATTCTGATTTGAGCATATCCATTGACATTGAATTTTTTTGAAATATTGCTATGGATTGAAGACAAAATTTCCTTCAAAAATCTTTTTTTCGCATTAAAATCCGTCTACAAATAGCAGAGTTATGGCATTTTTAAATTTTTGTCAGTGTCTCAGAAACGATTTATCTAATTTTTTGAGTTGCTGCAGCTGCGTTTTTTTATAGTATCTCAGGAACGGTTTTGGTAGTTTTTGAGTTGCTGCAATTTTTTTCTCCCAAATATACGGAGTTGTGAGCTAGTTTGGGTTAGTTTTGGTTAATTTGGGTTGATTTGGTTCATGTTAGTTTGGGTTGGTTGAGGAGGTTGTACTCTGAACAACTAAATTGGCTCCTAAAATTATCTGCCAGCTAGTTTGGGTTAGTTTGACTTAATTTGGGTTAGTCTAGGTTGGTTTGAGTTAGTTGAGGAGGTTGTATTCTGAGCATCAACCACTAAATTGGCACAAAAAATAGAAAGTTAGTTAAACTTCATCAAAAGTTGACTAGTTTTGGTTGATTTGTTGGGTTAGTTTTGGGTTAGTTTGGATTAGTTGACGAGGTAGCATTTTGAGCAACAACCAAATTGGTTTAAACAATTAAGACAGTTAAGGAAACTGTTACAAGAAGTTCTGAGTTAGTTTAAGTTAGTTCAGGTTTCTTTTGGTTAATTTGGGTTAGTTTGGAAAACTTAGATCGACTCAGAAAATTATCTGACAGTTAGGGAAACTCCATCAAAAGTTGATTATAATTTGTTTCCTCCCAATCACACGGAGGAGACTCGTGGTCTCAAAAATAAGTCTGAGAAGCAAAGGAAGCTGCACCAACAGATTCCTCAGAGTCTATTCTGAAGCACATCGCCTGCCCAGATGATTGACTGAAGTAGGTTAGAAGACGTTGAAAACCCCCTCTTTATTAAATTTCTTAGAGCAACAACTTAGTCAAGTAGCTCCAGTTAGTGAGGATCCAGGAATTCAAGGTGCAAGAATCTTTATTGAGAAATGATTGCACAGCGGCTGTCTTATAAATGAAGGAGTGAGAGAAGAACAAACATTCCCACCTCAAGAAGCATCATATCTCTTCAAGCAGAAGCTAAAGAATCGCAATGTGAACACCAGGAACAGGTGCTTCATGACAGAACAGTGCAGATATCTAATACATCCAAGTGCACACTATGTTCCTCAGCTTCTGGACCCTTTGAAATGGAAACCAGAGATTCTGCAGTTTCTTCCATCGTTTCTTCTGTTGCTTCAGAGATCGTTGAAAGCACTAACAAAAATGGATAATATATTAAGGAAAAATGAAGATGTCCAGAAGGTTTTCTTGTGTTATCCTTATTGCCTTGACCAGAATATCAAGATTGGAAGACACATAGAACCTTCTTACTCAGGACCAACAATGATAGGGAGTGGGGGAAGGAAGAAATTGGAAGTTTGATCTTGTACCCAACTGTATTAGCCAAACGAAAACAGAGTTGCAAATTCAAAAATACAAACTCGACTAAAAATCTCTGCCGAGAATTTCATCAAAACTCCAGGGGTTCAAAACTAGAAAGAGAAACGAAGAAAAGGACCCGGTTTATGGCCCAATATTAACTGTCTCCCCAAATAATTTATGTTAATGGTTTCGAGCCGGTCGGGTCGACGTCGACGATGGCCAAAACGAAGCAGCGTTTCAGTTCAGACTTTGCGCAGTTGTTTGAAAGCAACGCTGCTGTTATAAGTGGCGAACGCGGTCCGTTAGGCGATCCCATTTTTTTCAAATTTCCAGTGTGTTGGATTTGTGCTTTAGTGTTCTGCAGCAGCAAATGGTGAGTTGGATTTGAACTTTTTCCAAAACATCATTGTATTTGTAGCGCTTGAATTATAGTGTTAGGAACCTCATCTTGACCCACTTGGTTCTGCACTAAGACCAGTGGTTGTCCTAAAATTAGAAATCCTTGGGTTTCGCCTACGTTGACAAGCTGCTCTTACGCTAAATTCATCAAATTTTATCTGATAGGGGGCTCAGGAGCCCAATGTCAGTGACCTAAAGAAATCTGAGCCCACATTTTTGCCACCAAGCTAAACCTGTTAGACTATCTAAATTGCCATTCCACTCACAGAAAAATAATAAAACCTATAAATAGCATCAAAATTTGCATCCAAACGACATTCTTGGCCGCCATTTGATGTATCCAATTCAACTTAACTTGGCAAACATTGATTTTCCCGCGCCATTTCTAGGGGTTGGAATTGGCGACGCCTGCGCCCTTCCCTTGGATCAATAGGAAAATTTGCATTTTGATTTGCCTATGTAAATTAAATCATGTCTTGGAGACGCGGAACGGGAGTGTAATTAGGGGAAGCTGTCGTGCTAAGATGAGTTTATTATGCTGCTGAATTTTCGTAAAACAGCTTGTTCGTGGAAATCAGCTGCCAATGTTCCAATTTGGACCCTTTCCAAGCATCTCAGCATAAAAGAACAATGATCTTTCGAATTCGCTAATGTGTCATCCTCGCCAACAATGAACTTTGACACTTTAAGCTAGACTTAACTACCTACTTAATTGATGCTTTTATTTTCTATTTTGGGCAATGTTGTCATTTTTGTGGTAAATTGATGTAAACTAGTTGGGTTTTTAAGGAGAATTTCTATTTATGGAAGAGGTACGTCCTTCCTCTACTCCGTCACTTTGGTGCAAAGCTATGTTTGAAGCTCTATAACTCCTAAACGATAAAACCTATCAAAAACATTTTTGGACAGAAATACTCCTCACAACCGTCACAGGTTGGACAGGACCCGGGATAGTTATTGTCAGCGCCACCTTTGAATGGGATGATCTCTTAAAAAGTTTGTGGGTGTTTGAAGTCCTAAGCTAAGTTTGAAGCTCTATAACTCCTATTTGATGAAACCTATCGTGGTGATTTTTGGACAAGGATGCTTCTCAAAGTTTTTTTTTTGGGACATGTGCATTTGTACATGGATATTTGGGACAGTCTTTGTGTGCGCCACATTTGAATGGGATGATCTCTTGAAAAGTTTGTGGGTGTTTGAAGTCCTAAGCTAAGTTTGAAGCTCTATAACTCCTATTTGATGAGACCTATCGTGGTGATTTCTGGACAAGGATGCTTCTCAAAGTTTTCTTTTTGGGAAGTGCGCATTTATACATGGATATTTGGGACAGTCTTTGTGTGCGCCACATTTGAATGGGATGATCTCTTAAGAAGTTTGTGGGTGTTTGAAGTCCTGAGCTAAGTTTGAAGCTCTATAACTCCTATTTGATGAGACCTATCGTGGTGATTTTTGGACAAGGATGCTTCTCAAAGTTTTCTTTTTGGGACGTGCACATTTATACATGGATATTTGGGACAGTCTTTGTGTGCGCCACATTTGAATGGGATGATCTCTTAAGAAGTTTGTGGGTGTTTGAAGTCCTAAGCTAAGTTTGAAGCTCTATAACTCCTATTTGATGAGACATATCGTGGTGATTTTTGGACAAGGATGCTTCTCAAAGTTTTCTTTTTGGGACGTGCGCATTTATACATGGATATCTGGGACAGTCTTTGTGTGCGCCACATTTGAATGGGATGATCTCTTAAGAAGTTTGTGGGTGTTTGGAGTCCTAAGCTAAGTTTGAAGCTCTTTAACTCCTATTTGATGAGACCTATCGTGGTGATTTTTGGACAAGGATGCTTCTCAAAGTTTTCTTTTTGGGACGTGCGCATTTATACATGGATATTTGGGACAGTCTTTGTGTGCGCCACATTTGAATGGGATGATCTCCTAAAAAGTGAGTGGGTGTTTGAAGTCCTAAGCTAAGTTTGAAGCTCTATAACACCTATTTGATGAGACCTATCGTGGTGATTTTTGGACAAGGATGCTTCTCAAAGTTTTCTATTTGGGACGTGCGCATTTATACATGGATATTTGGGACAGTCTTTGTGTGCGCCACATTTGAATGGGATGATCTCTTAAAAAGTTTGTGGGTGTTTGAAGTCCTAAGCTTAGTTTGAAGCTCTATAACTCCTATTTGATGAGACCTTACGTGGTGATTTTTGGACAAGGATGCTTCTCAAAGTTTTCTTTTTGAGACGTGTGCATTTGTACATGAATATTTGGGACAGACTTTGTGTGCGCCACATTTGAATGGGATGATCTCTTAGAAAGTTTGTGGGTGTTTGAAGTCCTAAGCTGAGTTTGAAGCTCTATAACTCCTATTTGATGAGACCTATCGTGGTGATTTTTGGACAAGGATGCTTCTCAAAGTTTTCTATTTGGGACGTGCGCATTTATACATGGATATTTGGGACAGTCTTTGTGAGCGCCACATTTGAATGGGATGATCTCCTAAAAAGTTTGTGGGTGTTTGAAGTCCAAAGCTAAGTTTGAAGCTCTATAACTCCTATTTGATGAGACCTATCGTGGTGATTTTTGGACAAGGATGCTTCTCAATGTTTTCTTTTTGGGACGTTCGCATTTATACATGGATATTTGGGACAGTCTTTGTGAGCGCCACATTTGAATGGGATGATCTCCTAAAAAGTTTGTGGGTGTTTGAAGTCCTAAGCTAAGTTTGAAGCTCTATAACTCCTATTTGGTGAGACCTATCGTGGTGATTTCTGGACAAGGATGCTTCTCAAAGTTTTCTTTTTGGGACGTTCGCATTTATACATGGATATTTGAGACAGTCTTTGTGTGCGCCACATTTGAATGGAATGATCTCTTGAAAAGTTTGTGGGTGTTTGAAGTCCTAAGCTTAGTTTGAAGCTCTATAACTCCTATTTGATGAGACCTATCGTTGTGATTTTTGGACAAGGATGCTTCTCAAAGTTTTCTTTTTGGGACGTTCGCATTTATACATGGATATTTGAGACAGTCTTTGTGTGCGCCACATTTGAATGGGATGATCTCTTAAAAAGTTTGTGGGTGTTTGAAGTCCTAAGCTAAGTTTGAAGCTCCATAACTCGCATTTGATGAGACCAGCGTGGTGATTTTTGGACAGGAATACTCCTCATAGTTTTCTTCTTGGGAGATGCTTAGTTGGAGAAAAAGTTTGGGACAGTCTTTGTGCACGCCATTTTTGAATGAGATGATCTCTCCCAAAAATTGTTGGTGTTTCGTAAGCCAAGCTATGTTTGGAGGTTTATTACTCCTCAATGATGAGAGCTTTTGTGGCGATTTTTGTACTCTTTGCCTTCTACTTTGGACATGAGAGGCTGGACAAGATACTCAGGACAGTTTTTGCCAGCGCCACCTTTGAATGGGATGATCTCGGACAAAGCTGGTTAGTGAATCATGCATTGAATTTTCTTGTTTTATCTTGAAAAAAATCAATACATCGAAAGGTATATCATAACCACCAAAATTATGGATGAAAAGTATTGAAATTTTTACTTCAATCAATCTCTCGAAATTGAATTTTTTTTTGAAAATTTCAGAATTCTAGCTTCAATGATACGTGGACCTTATTCGATATTTTTTGAGATTTTGATTTGAAAAAAAGAGTAAAACTATGGACAATGGAGAGAAGTTGAGAATCTCAAGAATGATGTTCAATTAAAAAATAAATGATATTTTGAGCAATATCAAACAAAAAAAAAACGAAATTCCACAACTTACTTGAAAACTTTTTGAAATTTTGGCTTGAAAATTGAGTTGAGTGAAGTTAAAACCCTCCTTTATTGAGAAATGATCAGTTCAACATCAAATATTGACTGCAAAAATTACAACGAATTCTTGAAAATTTCCAGAAATAAGTCGATATATATCGTACAAAAACTTTTGACAAACTGTAATTTTCCAACCGCTTGAAATTTCTAATCAATATTTTAGTTAAAACAAGTTCAAACCTTCCTCTATCAAAGAATGTTCAGTTCAACGTCAAATATTAACTGCAAAAATTACAGCGAATTTTTGAAAATTGCCAGAAAAAAGTCGAATTATATCGTACTAAGATTTTTTGACGAGCTGTAATTTTCAAACCGCTTGAAATTTTTGATCGATATTCTGGTCAAAAAAAGTTCAAACCTTCCTCTATCAAAAAATAGTCTGTTCAACGTCAAATATTAACTGCAAAAATCACAACGAATTTTTGAAAATTGCCAGCCAAAAGTCGAAATTTCACAAATAACTTTGTCAAGCTATAACCTTCAAACCGTTTGAGATTTTGACTTGAAAATTTAGTTATTTGAAGTTCAAACTCTCTATTATCGAAAAATGTCTAGTTCAAATTTTTTGCTTCCATGCTTTGATCTAGGGGTATTAAAAAGTTTCAAAGAATGATTTTTGTATTATCAAAAATATTAAAAAAAAAGATTAAAAAAAAAGATTCCGTGTTTGCCTAAAAAATAGTTTCATTTTTCATCCATTTGTGCTCTTGTAAACCCTATCTGTCGACAGTCTATGTACTTATAAAAATATTACGGTTTGTGTATGCTTCAAAAACTCAAAAAAATCTACATCGATTGAGCACAAATTTCAATATAATATACGATCCGCTCCAAGGATGGTTCTTACATATTTTTCGCGTAATTAATATATTCGCGAACCCGTAACCCGTAAAAACAGCTTTGTTTAACGAAAAAATGTGTATCGTCAACCACGCCATCTGCCGGATGTATCCAATTACATTATATTGACTAAAAAGTATTCACTCATTTAATTTTTTTAAGGTTCCGTTTGCATATTTGCGTCATTTTTTGTTAAAACTTGGTTTGTAGGTTTGATGGGGGATATAGTGAATGAATTATCAAGTTAGTGAGGTTATATTCTTTTGTTGGAATTTGTTCAAATTATACATAATATAGATTCTATCTGGTATAGAGTGAAGTAATTGAGAAGAATAATAATAAGTGAAGTCAATTGGGGTTTGATCAAGAAATTTCAAAAAGCATGATTTAGTGAGGTTATGTTTGCATTATTTTGTTATTTTTCAAAGTATTTTGTTAAAATCTCAACTTAAACACACAAATTGACTGACAATAACTCCCAAATAAACCTAAACAAATGTGTTTTAACAAGAGAAAAGTTTTGGGCTTACAAATTTAAACAAAAAACACAAAAATATTGTTAGATATTTAATATATCTATATTTAAACAAAACCAAATCGGGTAATATGAGTAGAAATTTTATAACTGAAAAACCGCTGGTACTTACGTTCATGATTTTTGTTATGGTGGATAACAGAATAATTATAAGAACATCGAAAAAATTTAGAAAATGAGAAAAAAAATGTAACAAGCGCATTTAACAAACAAATGATTAAATGCATAAATAAGACACAAGAAAAAAATATTTGAATAATAATGGTAATAATGAAATAGAGGGAACAATAGTATATTATTCAACGAGAGGGAAATGGTGGATATTACTCATGAGGATGAAGTAGGCGAGTAGCGTAATCATCTGAGTGAGTAATAGCCATTTCCCGCGAGTAGAATACTATACATTTTCTATGATTATTGAATAATTGAAGTGAACTTTGCAATATTTAATTTCATTTGGACGGCACAACGACTGTACTCAAAGTGAGGTTAGGTGGCTAACACAATGTGACCATGACTATGGACAATGGATAGTCAAATGGGCTGTTTCAAAATGATGAATTTGAAGGTTGACATTTTGTCGAATGTTCTGATTGGCTCTAAAACAGTGGAGTAATGAGATTAGATCATTTCATTGGTTGAGAACAATTGAGTAATCAAAAAAAAATCACTGGTATAAGTAACGAGTTACATTAACCAATATAAAGTGAATGTATAATACTTCTATTATTGAATAGTCATTGAAAAAAAAATATTTTTTGAAATTTGCTGCGATAAATATTTTGAAGTCATGAAAATCTACAATTATTTAATTATAAGGGCTTTGTACTGCCACAATAAAAAAAAAATCTTGATTCATTATAAAAATTGGTGCAAATCCAAAAAGATATAAATCAATACATTTGTGAATTCGTGAAAATAAGGTCTAAACAATAACAAAATCAGGAAAATTTTCGGATACCTTTTACAGATAAATAAGGTCTTCATCATATTCATTCATAAAATGAGGTTAAAAATGTATAGAAAAATCTTTAAAAATAAGAGCATAAATTATAGAAATAAACCCAAACTCCATACGTTTTCCCTGAGTTCCAGTCAAATAAAACTATTGTTTCCCATACAAAAAACTACAAGTCACCGACAAAGTCCCATCTGGGCAATAGAAATAGCCAGACTTGACACGGGTAGTAATTTATGATCCACCCAATAAAAACTCACAAGGCCCTAAATCTGGTTCAGGTAGAATTTCGCAAAACAAATTCAGTATATTTTTCGAAAAACCCTCAATTGACATGGTTTCGCGAAAATGTGCAGATCAAATTAACCGCGCTCTCTAGACATTGACTCATACATATTAATGAGTTTAACTGGATTCATGTTTTAATTGATATATTTTCATGTAACATCCATCATTGATGCTGTTTTTGTGCTAATGATGGAAACATGGTATTTGGAGTGTGAAAAAGTCAATTTATATCAAAATTTTCTATTTATAACGATACTGGGTTAATGAGTAATATAATTATCATTTTTTGCATGTTATGTCCTTAGCGGAATTTCTTTCTATTTAGAAAAACTTTTTTCTTCATGGTCATGGTCAATCTTGGTACATCGGTTTTCTAAAAAAATTCTTATTTCCAGTTTCCACGACTTTGTTATTTTCTGATGTTACAAAACTACCAGGTAACAAAACTTTGAAACCACAAAGTGACGGATTTATTTCAAAAGTAAAAAAAAAGTGACGGTGTAAATAGTTACAGAGTACAAAATCACGAAGGTATAGATAGTCATAAATTTTCAACGTAACCTTGTCAAGTTACAAAGTTATGAAACGTGTGGAAAAGTTATAAAAACCCAAAGTATAAAGTTACAAAGCTACAAAGTAACAGCAAGGTTACAAATATGAATGATTACATAGCTACCGAATAACAAAGTTCAAAGTTACAACTACTCATAGTTACTTAGCTATTGATTAACAAAACTAGAAAACAAACGTCATAGTTACTTTGTTACTTCATCTACACAGTAACCAATCGTCTTCAACGCAGTTTAAAGTAACCAATTACAAAGTTGTATAGTAACAGAGTTGGAGAAATTACCAGTTAAAAATTAAAGTATTACAATGCTGTTACTAAGCTACAATTTATACTTACAGTTACAGAATTACAGGTCTCCAATGTAACAGAAGAACATTGTCTTGCTTATAAAACTACAATGTTACAAATTTACTTAACTATAATGTAACAGAGCTTCAAACAATAATAATTGTACAAGAAAGTTATTCAGGATCCAAGGTTACAAATTACAAGGTTATGTAACGAACCAAAAGCTTATAAAGCTTAAGACTTAATGAGCTACAAAGTTAGAAGTGAGCTACTAAGTTTCTCAAAACCATGCACAATACGTAGCTTTGTAGAAAGTTACAAAATTACAAAGTAACAAAATTTCAAATGTACTATGTCACAAAGTTACAGGTTCACAAAGTTATAAAATTACAAAGTAAGGTAAGTTTAAAAGTAAAAAAAAATCGAACATATAGATAGTTACAGATTCAAACAGCTTCAAAATTACAAAGTTACGTAACCTTCCCAGTTACTAATTTATGAAGTTTCAAAGTAACATGTGAAAAACACGACAAAATCCAATTAAAAGTTATTAAACTATAGGTAACTCCGTAAAAGTTAAACGAAAGTTATAAAATATCCTAGTTACAAAGTAACACTGTTACATAGCTACAAATTAAAAATCTACAATGTTACAGAAAAAAAGTGTAAACAGAAATGCTACAAAGTAACAAAATGACAAGTTACAAAAATACATATTAACATAACTGCTGAGTGAAGAAGTTGAAGTGAAAAGAAAAAAATAAAAATTACACAGTTATCTATAATTTACAAAAAGTAGCAGGACAGGAATTTTACAAAATATTAATTAAAAAGTTGAAAATGTTACAAAATTACATCGTCACTTTTTTAAAAGTTGCAAAAAGTATAGATTAACAAGGTTAAAAAAAATTTAAACTAAAGAAGTACAACATTAGGTTAATCTGTTAAAAGTTAAAAAAAGTAAATCTCCTGGTAACCAAGTGAAAAGATACATACTTATAAAATTATAGAATTACAAAATTCCAAATTTACAGTCACACAGTTAAAGAGCTACAAATTTACAAAGCTACCAAGTTTTGAAGCTACGAAGCTATGAAGGTTATACTAAAACAGCTGCAGATAAGTAAACTACAGACTAACATTAATAAAGAGTAACAAAGTAAACAGCCAAATTGTTAAAATAAAAGTTACAAAAATTCATAGTAATATAACCAAGTATTCAGTAAAAAGTTCAAAAGAAACAAAGTTATGTAGTAGAGAAATTTGAAAGTTACACAGTTATAATTTACAAAGTGACTAAGTTGCGGAGACATGTATTTGACAAATGTTACAAATCTACAAAGATACAAAGTTACAAAAATATACCTATTACTTTGTAAGGAGTTACAAAACTACAAAGTTGTAATATTTCAAAGCCACCAAGTCACTAGGTTACTGTGTTACAAAGATACAAAATTACAAAGCTGCGTTATTCTGTAAAAAGTTACAAAAAAAACTACATTATAGAGTTACAAAGTTTCAAAGCTACAAAATTATAGAGTTGCTATGCTTCAAAATTACAAAGTTAAGTAACCTTGTGAAAAGTTATGAAGATTGAACGTAGCATGTGGAAAAGTTACAGAGATTCAAAGCTACAAAGTCCAGAAGATACAGAATTACAAAGCTTGGTAAAAAGTTACAAAAAAAAGCTGCAAAATCACAATTACACAAAATCAGAGCTACTAAGTTTAAAACCTACTAAGTCACCCAGTTTGAAGCAGCGAATATGCTACAAAGTAACAAAATGGCAAGTTACAAAAAAACATATTAACATAACTGCTGAGTGAAGAAGTTGAAGTGAAAAGAAAAAAATAAAAGTAACACAGTTATCTATAGTTTACAAAAAGTAGCGGGACAGGAATTTTACAAAACATAAATTAAAAAGTTGAAAATGTTACAAAATTACATCGTCACGTTTTTAAAAGTTGCAAAATTTATAAATTAAATTTTTTTAAAAGTATAGATTGACAAGGTTAAAAAAAATTTAAACTAAAAAAGTACAACATTAGGTGAATCCGTTAAAAGTTAAAAAAAAAGTAAATCTCCTGGTTACCAAGTGAAAAGATACATAGTTATAAAATTATAGAATTACAAAATTCCAAATTTACAGTCACACAGTTAAAGAGCTACAAATTTACAAAGCTACCAAGTTTTGAAGCCACGAAGCTTTGAAGGTTATACTAAAACAGCTGCAGATAAGTAAACTACAGACTTACATTAATAAAGAGTTACAAAGTAAACAGCCAAATTGTAAAAATATATGAAAAGTTACAAAAATTCATTGTAATATAACCAAGTATTCAGTAAAAAGTTCAAAAGAAACAAAGTTATGTAGTAGAGAAATTTGAAAGTTACACAGTTATAATTTACAAAGTGACTTAGTTGCGGAGACAGATATTTGACATAATATAAATAAAAATGTTACAAAAGTTACAAAAATATACCTATCACTTTGTAAGAAGTTACAAAACTACAAAGTTGTAATATTTCAAAGCCACCAAGTCACAAGGCTACTGTGTTACAAAGATACAAAATTACAAAGCTGCGTTATTCTGTAAAAAGTTACCAACAAAACTACATTATAGACTTACAAAGTTTCAAATCTACAAAATTATAGAGTTGCTATGCTTCAAAACTACAAAGTTACCTAACCTTGTGAAAAGTTATGAAGATTTAACGTAGCATGTGGAAAAGTTACAGAGATTCAAAGCTACAAAGTCCAGAAGTTACAGAATTACAAAGCTTGGTAGAAAGTTACAAAAAAAAGCTGCAAAATCACAATTACACAAAATCAGAGCTATACTAAGTTTAAAACCTACAAAGTCACCCAGTTTGAAGCAGAAAATATGCTACAAAGTAACAAAATGGCAAGTTACAAAAAAACATCACTTACAAAGTTACAAATGTACAAAGCAACAGTAAGTTAAGTTACAAACGTAGACAATCGCAGAGTGAAAATGCTACATAGTAACAAAATGACAAGTTACAAAAATACATATTAACAAAACTGCTGAGTGAAGAAGTTGAAGTGAAAAGAAAAAAATAAAAGTTACACAGTTATCTATAGTTTACAAAAAGTAGCGGGACAGGAATTTTACAAAATATAAATTAAAAAGTTGAAAATGTTACAAAATTACATCGTCACGTTTTTAAAAGTTGCAAAATTTATAAATTAAATTTTTTTTAAAGTATAGATTGACAAGGTTAAAAAAAATTTAAACTAAAAAAGTACAACATTAGGTGAATCCGTTAAAAGTTAAAAAAAAGTAAATCTTCTGGTTACCAAGTGAAAAGATACATAGTTATAAAATTATAGAATTACAAAATTCCAAATTTACAGAGTCACACAGTTAAAGAGCTACAAATTTACAAAGCTACCAAGTTTTGAAGCCACGAAGCTATGAAGGTTATACTAAAACAGCTGCAGATAAGTAAACTACAGACTAACATTAATAAAGAGTTACAAAGTAAACAGCCAAATTGTAAAAATAAAAGTTACAAAAATTCATAGTAATATAACCAAGTATTTAGTAAAAAGTTCAAAAGAAACAAAGTTATGTAGTAAAGAGATTTGAAAGTAACACAGTTATAATTTACAAAGTGACTAAGTTGCGGAGACATGTAGACAAGATACAAAGGTACAAAAATATACCTATTACTTTGTAAGGAGTTACAAAACTACAAAGTAACAAGATCTCAAAACTACAAAGTTGTAATATTTCAAAGCCACCAAGTCACAAGGTTACTGTGTTACAAAGATACAAAATTACAAAGCTGCGTTATTCTGTAAAAAGTTACAAAAAAAACTACATTATAGAGTTACAAAGTTTCAAAGCTACAGAATTATAGAGTTGCTATGCTTCAAAATTACAAAGTTACGTAACCTTGTGAAAAGTTATGAAGATTGAACGTAGCATGTGGAAAAGTTACAGAGATTCAAAGCTACAAAGTCCAGAAGTTACAGAATTACAAAGCTTGGTAAAAAGTTACAAAAAAAAGCTGCAAAATCACAATTACACAAAATCAGAGCTACTAAGTTTAAAACCTACTAAGTCACCCAGTTTGAAGCAGCGAATATGCTACAAAGTAACAAAATGGCAAGTTACAAAAAAACATATTAACATAACTGCTGAGTGAAGAAGTTGAAGTGAAAAGAAAAAAATAAAAGTAACACAGTTATCTATAGTTTACAAAAAGTAGCGGGACAGGAATTTTACAAAATATAAATCAAAAAGTTGGAAATGTTACAAAATTACATCGTCACTTTTTTAAAAGTTGCAAAATTTATAAATTAAATTTTTTTAAAAGTATAGATTAACAAGGTTAAAAAAAATTTAAACTAAAAAAGTACAACATTAGGTGAATCCGTTAAAAGTTAAAAAAAAGTAAATCTCCTGGTTACCAAGTGAAAAGATACATAGTTATAAAATTATAGAATTACAAAATTCCAAATTTACAGAGTCACACAGTTAAAGAGCTACAAATTTACAAAGCTACCAAGTTTTGAAGCTACGAAGCTATGAAGGTTATGCTAAAACAGCTGCAGATAAGTAAACTTCAGATTAACATTAATAAAGAGTTACAAAGTAAACAGCCAAATTGTAAAAATAAAAGTTACAAAAATTCATAGTAATATAACCAAGTATTCAGTAAAAAGTTCAAAAGAAACAAAGTTATGTAGTAGAGAAATTTGGAAGTTACACAGTTATAATTTACAAAGTGACTAAGTTGCGGAGACATGTAGACAAGATACAAAGTTACAAAAATATACCTATTACTTTGTAAGGAGTTACAAAACTACAAAGTAACAAGATCTCAAAACTACAAAGTTGTAATATTTCAAAGCCACCAAGTCACAAGGTTACTGTGTTACAAAGATACAAAATTACAAAGCTGCGTTATTCTGTAAAAAGTTACAAAAAAAACTACATTATAGAGTTACAAAGTTTCAAAGCTACAAAATTATAGAGTTGCTATGCTTCAAAATTACAAAGTTAAGTAACCTTGTGAAAAGTTATGAAGATTGAACGTAGCATGTGGAAAAGTCACAAAGATTCAAAGCTACAAAGTCCAGAAGATACAGAATTACAAAGCTTGGGAAAAAGTTACAAAAAAAAGCTGCAAAATCACAATTACACAAAATCAGAGCTACTAAGTTTAAAACCTACTAAGTCACCCAGTTTGAAGCAGCGAATATGCTACAAAGTAACAAAATGGCAAGTTACAAAAAAACATCACTTACAAAGTTACAAATGTACAAAGCAACAGTAAGTAAAGTTACAAACGTAGACAATCGCAGAGTGAAAATGCTACAAAGTAACAAAATGACAAGTTACAAAAATACATATTAACATAACTGCTGAGTGAAGAAGTTGAAGTGAAAAGAAAAAAATAAAAGTTACACAGTTATCAAAAAGTAGCGGGACAGGAATTTTACAAAATATAAATTAAAAAGTTGAAAATGTTACAAAATTACATCGTCAGTTTTTTAAAAGTTGCAAAAGTTAAAAATAAAAAAATCTTAAAAGTATAGATTAACAAGGTTAAAAAAAATTAAAACTAAAAAAGTACATTAGGTGAATCCGTTAGAAGTAAAAAAAAAGTAAATCTCCTGGTTACCAAGTGAAAAGATATATAGTTATAAAATTATAGAATAACAAAATTCCAAATTTACAGAGTCACACAGTTAAAGAGCTACAAATTTACAAAGCTACCAGTTACACAGTTATAATTTACAAAGTGACTAAGTTGCGGAGACAGGTATTTGACAAATGTTACAAATCTACAAAGATACAAAGTTACAAAAATTTACCTATTACTTTGTAAGAAGTTACAAAACTACAAAGTAACAAGATCTCAAAACTACAAAGTTGTAATATTTCAAAGCCACCAAGTCACAAGGTTACTGTGTTACAAAGATACAAAATAACAAAGCTGCGTTATTCTGTAAAAAGTTACAAAAAAAACTACATTATAGAGTTACTAACTACAAAGTTATGAAGATTGAACGTAGCATGTGGAAAAGTTACAGAGATTAAAAAAGCTACAACACAAAGTACAAAGTAACAAAATGTCAAGTTACAAAAAAACATTACTTACAAAGTTACATTACAAATTGAAAATGTACAAAGCAACAGTAAGTAAAGTTACAAACGTAGACAATCGCAGAGTGAAAATGCTACAAAGTTACAAAATAGGTAACATAACTGTTGAGAGAAAAAGTTAAAAAAACTGAGCAATTGTGAAAAAGCAAAATAACAAAAATATAATACAGTCACTGAAAAATATAAAGCTCCAAATGACGCAAGGACTGATTTGAGAGTTTCAAGTTGATATTATGTGATCTGTACATAACCTAAAAAATCCAAAGACAGATGGATATTTTTCACCTTCTTTTTCCTAAATAGTCACAAAAAAAAATCTAATTAAACGATTATAATATTCTAAAATTTATTACGAATATAATCAAATCTCCTTACCTAGTGCAACCAGTCAAAATTTATTTTCGTAATTTATTTATAGTTTCCATCCAAACAAAAATAGACCATGTGACCAAAATAAATTTATATTGACGACAATCCAGCGTTTGCAATAATTTTCATTTGTTGACACTTTTAATTGTACTGATTAGAATAAAAATGACTTCATTGTCGCGGAATGTGTTACAAAGAGTGTGGGAATTAAATTGCATTTTATAAACAGTTTGTTATATTTGTGCCCTATTTCGACTGACCTACCAAACCGCATTTGGCCGCAAAACAAATGATAGTTCTATGTCATGACAACGAGCACTTTTCCGGCCTACCTCAACCTCTGGAGGCAAGATTAATGACGTTTTCCCTTTCTTCCCAGTCCGTGCTAGATGGGGCTTTCACTCAGCTTACATTTTTCTTTTGCTCACTTTCCATTATTCGTTGATTTTCAGATGATTTTAATAAAACCCAAGCACTCAGGTCGGGTGATTTGGGTGGATAGCCAGCTCCGTCAAGGTTGAATCGGGCAATCTGGGAGGCCAGACTTAATCACCATAGAACCAAATTACTGTTGAAAAGAATCAAGTGGTTGCAAGACAAAATCGTTGATAGAAGTCAATATTGCTAGCAAAAAATATGTCAGTCAATTTAGTAAAGTGGGTCAGCAAAAAAACATAACATTCAGTGGAAAAAATCAGCAAAACTGAAAAAAATATACAGGGCTTTTCACTTAAAACTCCGCACGTCAATATCTCGGAAACGAATAGGAATATTTGATTTCTGTAAAAAGTAGTCAATGTATGGGGTCGAGTAGTTATTTTTCACAGTTAAAAAAATTCGACGTCTACCAAGAGTAAAGCGTCGCGACGCATCGAAAATAATGATCGATTGCAGGGACTTTGAAATTACGCGCATGCTAAAGTACATGTTATTTATAAACTTTTTTGTTATTCAGTCGAACTCATTTATTCTACTCAGTTTTGAGATATACAGTGTGTTCAAGATAAGGATGTCTATCATGGGGATCTTGAAAACCGTGAGAGATACAAGGTCGGTTAAATGGAGGCAAAGATGCGTATTTTGATGCTTAACAAAATGCCGTTTCAAAAGCCAAGAAACATAAGAGGCCCTCAAAATCCGCCATGAAAAATCCAGGATCGTATTTAAAAAAACAAAGTTGATGATGGTTGTTCATAGACGAAACGTCGGTTCTTCAATTTAATAACGCTATCTTGTGAAGGGCAAAAAGTGGCAATGAAGAAGTTCCATTCATTTCAAAATATCTCTTCAAATGTGGTCAGAAAAAAATGAAATCAATTTTGAAAAATTTCGGTTTTTTTCGGATAATTTCGGACTTAGTCGGAATTTCTTGGCTTTTAGAACGGCATTTTGTTAAGCATCAAAATACGCAACTTTGCCTTCATTCAACCGACCTTGTATCTCTCACGGTTTTCAAGATCCCCATGATAGACATCCTTATCTTGGACACACTGTATATCTCAAAACTGCGTAGAATAAATGAGTTCGACTGAATAACAAAAAAGTTTATAAATAACTCGTGCTTTTGCCTGCGCGTAATTTCAAAGTCCCTGCAATCGATTAATATTTTCGATGCGTCGCGACGCTTTACTCTTGGTAGGCGTTGAATTTTTTCGACTGTGAAAAATAACTACTCGATCACATACATTGACTACTTTTTACAGAAATCAAATATTCCTATTCGTTTCCGAGATATTGACGTGCGGAGTTTTAAGTGAAAAACCCTGTATAATACTGCTAACGTCAAATAGAAACATTGCGGTTGTCAGAATTAGCTAAAATGCTAGCGGAAAAAAAAAGCAAACATCAGCAAAATTGATCAGGAACGATCAAAATCAGCAAAAATAACGTCAAGATATAATTCAGCAAAAATTAATCGAACTAAGAAACAGCAAAAAAAAACAACATTTTCAATTAGTATAAACATGGAAGTAAATTACCACAAATGAATTTGGCAAATTGGCAAACGATTAAAAAAACCGTAGGAGGCCATAAAATGAAGATAAAAAAGCACATCTTTGAAAAAATATAAAAAGGTAAGATTAGAATTAAAAGTTATTAAAACTAGCAAAACGTCCCAATGTGAAGTTCAGCAAATCCAAAAACTGAACCAAAAAATCTAGCAGAAAGTAAAAATGAAAAAGCTAGCAAATACAAATCATAAGAATCTCGCAATAATGAACGAAAAATTCAGCAAAAAACTATTAAAGGCTGCCAATATTATAAGTTAGTAAAAAAAGTCAACTTAGTAAAGAAGATCAGCAAATAAACATATAATTCAGTAAAAACAGATATAAAAACTGAAAAAAGTAGAAACAATTCAGCAAGACGTGAAATTAAAAAAAAAAAAAAACAATTTCAGCTAATCTAGCTAAAATGCTAGACCGTGATTGGAAAAATCTAACAAAATTGGTTAAAAGGAGAGGAGAAATTCAGCAAAATAGCTCGATAAATTGGCAAGCTTTTAAAAAACTAGTAGGAGGCATACAGTGAAGATAAAAAGCGTATCTTTAAAGAAATAAAAAAAAGTAAGATAAGAAAAAAGGTTACTTCAAACTAGCAAAACGTATACAATGTGAAGTTCAGCAAATCAAAACACTGAATTATAAAATCTAGCAGAAAGTAGGAATAAAAAAGCTCAGATGGATTAGCAGAACTTATTTCACAAGTGAAAAAGCTAGCAAATAAAGCAATAATGAACAAAAATTTTAGCAAAAAAACGGTTGAAAGCAGCCAATATTATCAGTAATAAAAGTCATCTTAGTAAAGTAGGTCAGCAAATAAAAATAAAATTTAGTAGAACAAATATAAATACTGAAAAAAGTAGCAGGAAAAATAACAGTTGCGATTATTATCAAAATTAGCTAAAATGCTTCTTTAAAGAAATATAAGGTAAGAAAAAAATAATAATAATCAAAACGTCTTAACGTGAAGTTTAGCAAATCAAAACTGAACAATAAAATCCAGCAGAAATTAGAAATAAAAAACCTCAGTCAAATTGGCAAAACTAATTGCACAAGTGAAAAAAATCTAGCAAATACAAATCATAAAAAAACTTGCAACAAATAAAAAATTCAGCAAAAAAACTGTTGAAAGCAGCCTATATTATAAGCAACAAAGGTCAACATAGTAAAGTAGGTCTGAATTTCAATAGAAAAAATACAGCAGGACGTAAAATAAACAAATATCAATTATTGCAGTTGTCAAAACAAGGTAAAATGCTAGCCGATCGTGATTAAAAAAATCAGTAAAATCAATAAATCATCAATAAAATGAGAAATTTAGCAAAATAGTTCAACAAATTGCTGTGAATGCTTATAAAAAAACGTTTGTTTAAATAAATATAAAGAGGTAAGATAAGAAAAAAAAACATTCTCAAAACTAGCAAAACGTGAATTTCAGCAGAACAGGAGAAAGCTGAACAATAAAATCTAGCAGAAAGTAGGAATAAAAAACAAGTAAAAAAAACTATAAACCATAAATATATAACGAAAAAATCAGCAAAAAAGCAACCAATACCTATTATTAGCAAAAAATGTCAACTGAGTGAAGTAGGTCAGCAAATAAATATAAAATTCTGTAAAATCAAACAAAACTAGTGAAATAAAACAACTGTGTAAAAGAAAATGAAAAATTTCGCAAAAAAGATGAAAAAAAAAGTAAAGCTAGCAAAAACATCAAGTTTTGATTCAGCAAAAATGACACAAAAGTAGCAAAATACTTTTAATTGGCACTAACGCTTTGTAGGTAGACATTGAGCAAATTATTGGGAAAATCCTTCTACAAATACTTTATAAATGAAGCTAAAATTAGCAAAATTGAGATCAGTAAAAATAATGATAAATCAGCAAAAAACTGGCATACCACCAAGAAATATTAAAGAGCGAAGAAATTTGATGTTAGTTGGCAGACCTAAAAAGATATAAAATTATGCAAGCAAAATTATTCAACAAATCAGCAATAGATTTAGGAAATAAAGAAGTTATACATTTTAACAAAAGGCGTGTATCAATAACAAAGTTTGAAACTAGAGGAATGTAAAGAATGTTAAAAACACGAAATCCTAGCAAAATATCAGATTAGCAGAAACAATGTCAAATCAGCAAAATCAAATTCCAAATTAACTAGTGCAATTCACAGATCAAATCAGCAAAAAACTAGCAGAGCGTGAAGCAGCAAAAGAAATAAAGTAAATCAGCAAATAACTAACAGTCAAATGAGCAAAAAATAAAAATGAATCAGCAAAAAACAAAATTTGTCGTTTCTGGAAAGTCTTGGGGACCCTGAACGAAAACAAACCTTGCAATGGACCACCCAAGTCGAGAACTACCAAGAGATTTGGAAAAATATTGTGGAATATTGTCTTGTCACAAGATTTTGGTTAATAGGCAACAATCACCCATAAAAAAATTCAATAACTCAAAAAGTTTATTATATAACCTTGATAGAGGTCAAACAGTTAAAAATCTACTTGATGGAGACTAATTTGGAGTTTATTGAGAAGACTACAATTAGTTCAGCGTAGCGTTATTGCCCTGTAAAGTGAATTCTACTGCTGCAATCAGCCAACTGGCCACAACAGTTACTTCTAATTAAAACCAACTAAACAACCTCACCTGGCGTGTATGGCTACTGATTAGTTATACGCGATCCCGCTGATAAACTGTTCGTTCCATGCGAATTAACCTTGAAATCAGATAAGGGTGGAACGCAAGGGTAACTCAGTCAATTATTATTATAATGTGCACCGACATGCTCTAGTTGCAAAAAACGTCTTATATTGATCCAGCTGTTTGACAACTATGACAGATGTAGAGCGCATGCGCTATGCACTAAGAACAGTGACTGCAAAAGTCTCGACACCAAAAATATCTAAAAATATCTCGGCTTGAAAGCGAATGCTGCAAAACCCGTTTGTGGGTCGTCTGAAATGGGCAATTTCAACGGTCAAACATGGGACATAAATAATAATCGCAGGGCGTGCTACTTTTGCTCCGCAACGATTTTATGATAATTTTCTGATGATTTTATTTTGATGGGAACATCAATCATGTCTGTCATAAAATCGCCACAATCTCATCCTTTCAACATTTTCTTTTGCAGGAAATCACGACCCCTTGAAAATACGCGTTGTCACCCTTAGCCTTTTGAGTGGCGAGCAACTGAGCCCGCGCATCGAAAATCAGGGCGTGAGAAAATCGATCGAGCAAGCCAGAATGGGAAATCGCGGGGCGGAAGCGGCGAAAGGGATGCGGTGGCTCGGAGAAAGGGCACCCCAGTCTCGATTTGTTCGGCCCCTTCTTGTCAGCAATGTGAAAAAGTGACGACGGAACATGGAAGACGCCGAGATGGAACTTGAAAGGTGAGTTATTGGATTTTTTTTGGTTGCCTTGTTGTGGATTTTTCAAGGGTATTGAAAGGTTTGATCAGTGAGACCATCAGGTGTTTTGAGTAAAGATTTTACTATTTTAGTTAAAGCCTGTTTTCACTTTCTCAGTTTTTCTCATCTTCTACATCCAGGACATGCGTACTTATGTTCACGTTCAAACGTCAACATCCTGATAACACTTTTTGATTTAGAACATCTCAGAAACTATATTATAAAATGTATAAGTAGTACTGTAGGATCTAAATCTTCTGTTGGTGATTCTTGTGCACAGCAAAGCAAGCGCACGACCTCAACATTCCGTCTCATTTTTATCTCCATAGCTCTTATAACTTATAACAAAGTAGGCTTTGTACCCCAACCTCCAACTAACTTTACCCCATTTTAAAATTTCGTTACTTCGGGAGTTATTGCTCTGTTAAGGGAGCCATACTCAACAGGCACGGTGAAAACAATTTGGATTTGTTGTAGGTTTAAAGCGGTTTTATTGTGTCATATAAGAAGATTTAAAGAGGCCTTGTGTCAAATAAGATCAGCTAATAACAATTCATAAGTTTTATTGTATTTTTGAAGTGTCCTGGTTTCAATAAATCTTACAGCTAGTTAGTTTTATGAAGCTCTTGCGTTCTTTTTTATGACTTTATAAGTAACTTATAAAACTTGTTATTTCATGATTATTTTGTTCACTTTATAACTGCCTTGTTAAATGCAATCAGGAAGCTTTATGAAAACTAAACGCTCTTTACTTATTCAATCTGGTTGTCTAATTTGTACTTATTGTTAAGAACGATAAAATCAAACTCATCTCCTAAATTAATGCGCCTAGCATTTATAAAAGCCGCTTTGAAACTAAAAACACGCGCGCTTTGCTTCTGTCTAGAGTATGTGCTCCTGAACCAGTTTGGAATGCTTACAAATTATACTGAATAAAACCATTTGATCTGAAAGTTTCTTTATCGACTAAACGGTCGTATTCAATTTCCTGTCGCCATTTCACTTTTGTCGAAACGCTAAAGAATTGGTATAAATATTTATGTTTCAAAAATCATTTTTACTAAAGCTGCCCGTTTCAAGTTCATTTCAAAAACACGAGTACTTATAATGTATTTAAAGTGGTTTTAAAAGGACCTTCCCAGTAGGTTACTCAAGATCATATGATCCCAAAGAGGCTCTCCCGAAAGTGGGTCTATAAAAACTTTAAGGCTTCTTTCTAATCCAATTGGTTTTAATTGCGGTTTTATTCTTTTGTCTTGAAGCATCCTTGAAAGACTAAATAAAACCACCCTATTTGACAACTATCTGGATCGTGCTCATAAAACTCATCCAGTTTATTGAGGAAGGAAATTCATATCCATAGATGTTCTGCTTTGGGAGTCACTGTCCCGCAAATAGGTCTTCCGACTTCGATAAGAACCTCTCAAGAGATCGGTTACTGTTCAAAGTTTTCAGTTGATTTTAGGGGGTTTCTCGTTTTCGTGAAAAGTTAATCTTGATTGCTCTTTCACTTTAGGAGTTATTGCTTTCTTTAACACCTTAGGATCAGTTGCTTATGATAACATCGATCAAAATTATTTAATCGTGACTCATGACACCATCCACATTTTGACTTGTGGGTGATATTTATGTTTCTCATATTCCACTCCCACTTTCATTTGAAATAATTAGAAACATCCTTGATGGCAGTTTGGACAAATTAATAATATTAAACAGAAGGCGTAGACCATCTAGTGTCTAAAATATGAAGAAATTAAAATGTTAAGCATGAGGTAAAACATTTAAATCACCATCTATTTTTTAGGGAACTAGAAGTGAAGAACGACCCATGAGAATGGCATTGAAAAAATTGTGAAGTTGATTTGGATGCAATACAAGAGGAGCAAAATCCAGAAATCTACATACAATTGCAATGAAGTGAGTATAATTTGATTAATTTTTGTAGTTTATTATTGGTAAGCTCTAAAATCCTCTATGAAGAGATTTGGGATTATCTGTCACCACCAATCCTCTATTTACTGCATTCAAACGTGGCAATCACCTCATACCATCCTAGAGTATCATCAATGCTCATAGTAGATTCTTCTTTCTTCAAACTAGTTGTAACCGACTTGTTCAGGTCCAAGGAGAGGAATCTGGCCCAAGACCATAGGGTATCTCTCCTCTGTATGAGGACGTCAGGGATAAGCGCTTTAGTGTTCCAGTCTTCTCACTTAATTTGAGCTCTGGTACCGGGTTATCTTCCGGAAGGCATCTAGAAAAAGAAAAGATTTTTGTCACCTGTAAGCTTTCTTCCTTACTGCTTTTAGGAGACAAATATGTCAAGATACACACAACATGTCCTTATCTAAGGACAAATTATCTGACATCTTCTTCCTTATAAACCACAGACAATCTGGGTGAAAACAGATACTATGGTGACTTTGGTCCAGAAATTGTTGAAGCCACTCCTCCTGCTTCTACCTTCTTGGGCCTCCAGGGGGTTGTAATCCCCTGTCCAGATATTTGCAGCTAACAGATGTTCTCTTCCTCTGAGGGTTAGGTTGAATTTGGCCAAAACCCTTGTTGGTAACTTGGTTTCTGACGCATGATATCTTCCAGTAACCAGTGACTTTGCGGTTACCAGATGGTTGACTATGAAATTCAACATCTAAGATACTTTTGGTCTACGAATGTTTATGCTTCAGCTGATTTTGCCCACATCTGTGCAGGTTCTGTAACAAGTAAATTACTTTCAGGGAAAAGGAGGAAAACGAATTTTTGTTCAGAGACAGTGAAGTCTCAATGGTATCAGTTTTTGTTTCACTGAATGGTTGGGGTAGTTGGGGCAGCGGGGGGACGAGATGAAGGCAATCTTTCAATAGGAAGAAGAAGAACTCTTGTTGAGTGAGTTCTGGTTTTATTCAAATGGCTGGGGAAGGATCTTGATTGTTTCTTGAAGGTTGGAACTATTTCTAGAAATTATCCTTGATTTTGCGTTTAATGGGGGTTATTATCAAGAAACACTGTGCTGAAGAGTCTTGAGTCTTGGGAGGTTGATTTTATGATGATTAATCAATTTTATTTCTAGGGTCAAACATTTTGATGAAATCACAAAGTTTTCAATAGTGGAATAAGGAATTATTTTGTTGCCCAGATAGGAAATGGTGGATGTTACAACCCAAAATGTCCAAATAATGGTGCTTTCTCAGTAAGCTCGCAGGAACCTCTCACAAACTAATCTCTACTGATACGGACATTTCACCACGTAATAACATCTTTAGTGATAAAATCTCACCCCAGCAATCGACTATTTTTACTAAAGTCTTCCTTTTAGGTGGCCCCCATAATGGACCCTCGGCTGGAAGAAGTTGCAGCAGTAAGATACGGTCGTGTATCTACACGTTAATGCTCTACATCTACCCTGTAGATCCGAATTTGTTTGATGTTAGGCGACAAATTCGGTTCTAGAGAGGTTTGTGTGGTGCATACAAAGCAATAGCAGACCTAGATAGGTGTAGATTAGTGTAGATTAAGCATTGACATTTGATTATATTGTCTAAAATTGCGATGAATTTCATTTCAGATAGGTACTCTCGTCAAAAAAAAATACAGGTTCTCCGCCATTTTGTCGTCAAAATGCGATCGACACACATTTTCTGAATTTGAGCTTTGGCATCTTAACTATGGTTTATTTTATTTTCCTTATTTTGTTTTATTTTTTGAAAGTATTGAGTTGTTTCTTTTCTGTGACACAAATGTTTTTCGGCATTGTTTTTATGTTTAACTTCTTTAAGTTAGAACAAAAATTTCGTCCGCGACAGACGAGCTAGCGAAACCGAAACAAATTCGTCACGATATACAGGGTGTTTCATTATTATTGCAAAAAAATCAGGATCAGTTTCCCTGCTTGGAAACATCATTCAAACATGTGTCCGGAAATGCTTCATTACAGAGCTACAGTGCCTGTGGAATATAAGGTTGGTTCACTCCCTGTCGGCTTCTTTGAAAATCGTGTCTCTAGAGCGATTTGCCGAAATTCCTAAAATCATAAACAAAATCTGGAAGGAAGATAATATGATTTCAAGCAAGGAAAGTCATCCTGATTTTTTTCTCAATAAAAATGCAATACCTTTCTTGAACTTAATCTCAGAATCACATTTATTCTTTATTTCAAATCCAAATACTTTTTTTGCGTAAA
Organism: Orchestes rusci; assembly: GCA_958502075.1. Lineage (NCBI taxonomy): Eukaryota > Metazoa > Arthropoda > Insecta > Coleoptera > Curculionidae > Orchestes > Orchestes rusci. Next base: position 2,751,941 of record OY293305.1, read on the forward strand.
AATTATGGGGAAAACTGGTTTTTCACTTGAAAATATAATACAGGCACGTCCAAAAAAGTTACGGCTCTTGATAACAGGAAAAATAAGTGTAGGCAGCGCCCTCTACAAGTTAGAGCCATCCTAAGATCAAATTCAAATTTTGCATGACAAAAAACCCTCCAACGTCAAATTTCATCAAAAGATCGTCATTAATTCAAATACTATAAATTTAGAAAAAAAAAAAATAAAAATAAAGATTCAACACCCTGTAACTCTGTAATGAAGCATGTTTATGAGAACTTTTCCTCTTATTTTCAAGCGGGAAAACTAATCCTGAATTTTTTCGCAATATCAACGACACACCCTGTATAGGTATGTACATAACTTATACATATACAGGGTGTACAAATAAGAGAGGTCACCGGCCATATCTCCGTGAATATTCCTCCCACATTTTTGGAAAAAAAAAATATTATGAAAGTTGCCAGGAGAAATTGCTGGAAATTATTTGCAAGTTCGTGCGATGTCCGCTAGGGGGCGTAATACAATAGTGAAATAGAGAATATAGGTTTTATCAAGAATATTGAACGGTGACCTACCAGATAAATAATTTTATATTAAAGAAGGAGAAATTGTGAACATTTTTCATATTAATTTTTTTTTTGTTTTTGTTTGTCTGTCAAATAAAGGGTGGGGTAAGGGTCGAATGATAATTTTTAAAATAGTTAATAACTGGCTTAACCGATTCCAATAAGCTTAGCGTCAGGTTTATTGTTATGCTTTTTTATGGTGTAATATCACTTTACGAATTATTTTATTGCTGAACGGTAGAGGGCGCTTTCTAGTAAAATGATTTATTTCATCGATTTTTTCAAAAATATTAAATACAAAGGTGTTCTTTTTTTACGTTAGTTTGAAAGAGCGTAAAAAACTATAAATAATGGCGCAAACGGCAAGTTAATAACTTATTTTTTTTTTGTTTTTTTTTTGACGTAAAATAAATAATAAACGCATTCACCATAGCGACGACTTTTCCATTAGGTATTTGTTTTGTGCACAGATCGAGTTCCGTGACGCCAGCGCGGCAACATTCACACTTTAATTACGTTTTCATTGCTAATTTAATAAGTTATCAACATGCTATCAAACAAAAATGTAATTATTTTTTATTAAAAAAATCCCCTAGTTCTTGATTGTAATGTAATTCCGTGAATTTCATTAAATGTTATTTTAAACATCTTGTTATTCAATTTGTAGTATATTATTACAGGTAATACAACAAATTCACTTTCCATGGCAACTGTTGATGCAAGGTAATCTTTTGTGACCGTTAGCTTAGAGAATTTATGAATTTCAAGTTGTCGTAGCTTTGTTATTAATGAATATGTATGGTTGAAATTTTGGTCACAGCCTTTTGGGGGCACTCTGAATCCAGTGGCTTTGTGATTTATTTGATAAAAAAAAAAATCGGTAATAAAAATTGAAATAAACAGTTTAAAATTTGTCCTACTGTTGGACAAATTTTAACTTAATATTTAATTTTACAGGGGTGTTTCATATCTAAATGGGTCATACTGTAGAACTAGTATTATTATCAAAAATAGTAATTTACGCTACTAGGCCGGGAAAAGACTTTTAATTATTTAAATTAATTAAAAGTAATTTTAAATTAATTAAAGTACGAGTCAGGATGTTCACAGACGAGTAGTCTAATGACATTTCACGACTGTTTATCGTACATGTTTTATTCGATACTGTGTCAATTTTTTTCAATCGGAATTATGGCGAAGGAAGGGTAACTTGCTAGACTTTATTACATATTTCCGATGAGTGTTTTTCATGTATTTATTTATCAACAAATTTATTTTGTTTTCTTATTTTTTTGAGATTATTTCAACAACCCTTTTCAGGGAACACATGTTTTATAACTTTTTGAATCTGTGAATTTTTGAATTTTTTATTCCTCTTCAGCTAATTCATATCCTCCGCCAGCAAGATGTCAATATAAGTTCGCGGTGGATGAAGAAATGTCTGAAAATTTGATTTGTTTGAATTGTAATTTTGGACTACATAAATCCATTACTTCGTATTTATTGAAAATTTTATGGTGGACGTCAAAAGTCCCTTCTAGCTATTCCTAGATTCAAAACGGTTTGAAATTTCAACAAACAAGCCAAGACACTGAAGATTGGAATTCGAAGATGCATAAAACAGTATCAAGTGAAGAAGAAAATATAAAATGTTTTAGGACTACCCCAAAGGCCCAAAGCGCTTCGTTATCTCGTGTTCAGGTTGTCACCCTTTTCTGTTCAAGATTCGAAACAGGCAGTCAACTCTTTAATGTGTTTAATTAATAAAAAAGATAGGTCGGACCCCACGCTTAGACCACGTTCTTTGTGACACGATTATCAATCAGAAGTGTTATTAATCAGACCTTGGAGCGACACCAGAAAATTTCTTTTAGTTTTCTTCAGTTTATTTTTTGTTCATTCACTTTCATATTGTTATGGTTTTATTTGTGTCTCAGTAATTTAAACACTCTGTATGCTTGATTTGATATTGAAATTTTTTTATAAGCACTTTCATTACTTTATTCTGATATTTTAAATTTATTTTCTTTTACTGTTTATATTGGGCCTTTTCTGTTTTTTTTTTAAATTTATTTTGATTTATCAAGGATTGTTGTTTTTTTTCAGTTTATCTGTTTATTGTTCTTTTTGAGTCGTTTTGCGTTCATCAGGGTCAAGTTCATTTGGATTTGGACACTTTTATGCATTTTTTTGGGTTGGTTTTTTGAGTTTATTTTTTTTCTATGGTTTTGTTTCAGGCTGTATTTTCGTTTGTCTGTTTTTTAGTCTATTGTGGTTAATTCAGTATTGAGGTGTTTTTTTTTGGCAGGTTAGAGTTGATTTGAATCTTTTTGGGTTTGTCTGCATATACAGGGTGTCCCGAACTCGAGCAGCATCATGGGGATATTGGAAACGGTAAGAGATACGGGGAGGTCAAATCATGGCAAAGTTATTTAAATTTAATTTTTTTCTGGCTTCATTTGAAGAGATATGGATAAACAAAAATACTTTTTCATGACAATTTTCTCTCCTCTACAATCCGACGTTTCTTAAAATTCGTAATAAAAAATCCAGGGCCGTTTTTAAAAAAACAAAGTGGATGATGGTCCTCGAATGAACGACGGATTGAAATTTTGATGAAGGCATCTTGTAGAGGAGAAAAAACTGTCACGAGAAAGAATTTTTTGTTTATCAATATCTCTTCAAATGAAGTCAGAAAAAAATAAAATTCAAAATAACAAATTTCGATTTTTTTCGGATTTCTCCGTTAATACTCGGAATTTTAAAACTTTCTAACCGGCATTTTGTTGGGCATCAAAATGCGCAACATGGCCATGATTTGACCTCCCTCGTATCTCTTACCGTTTCCAATATCCCAATGATGCTGCTTATATTTGGGACACCCTGTACATTTTGAAGATGGTACTTTCCTTCTAACACTGTATAGAATTCAAAAAATAGGAATTTTTCCCAAATCAATTCATGTCCGGAAAAATGCTTCGTTTCCGAGATACAGGGTGTTAAATTGAAAAAAAAAGGCCCCAGATATTCCCACAAAATCTGGAACACTTCTGTCGACCATCAAATTACATTTTTTGATATTTTAAATAATTTCTACAAGTGGCTTTCGAACAGAATTTGTATTTATTTTTTTTTAAAGAAAAAAAAAGTACGCCACTGCTTTTAAAATCAATATTATTTTTGAAATACTTATTCACTTTGGAAAGAAATAAAAGCCATTTTGATACATCGCTAAATTGCTTAAATCTGATATGCTGTTTTGCAACGGCGGCTCGTGATATATTTTTTTCAGAGGGGTCAAAAAAATAATACATGAATATATTTATGACGCAACACAAAAAATAGCTACTTTTCAATCTATTTTTTTGTGATGAGTCATAAATATAACCAAATATAATTTTTTTTGACCCCCCTGAAAATATATCACGAGCCGCCGTTGCTGTTTTTCATGTAAAATTGGTTTTTGTCTAATTTGTTTTGAAGTTAGGTCAATTACTTACATTACTGTATGTATCAGTAGGTATCATTTATTTCAATTTAAATTTGTATTTTTTATTTTTATTTTCAAAAACATCATTTCAGAAGCATTTTCAGACATAATTTTATTTGAAACATTTTCTTGCGTTCTATACAGTGTTAAGAGGAGAGAATCCACTTGAAAATCACCCTGTATATCTAAAAAAAAATTTCGAGCGTTTATCTAGGTTTATCTTTGAAAGTTGAAGTTTATTTGAGTTTTTCTTATCTATATTGGTTTTTTTTTGGTTACGGTTACGATACTTTTAGCTGCGTCAAAAGAATGGAGTAATCTCTCATCTTGAAGATCTTCTTTCCCTCATCATATCTGGCAAGCAGTCATATGAACAGGAAAGACAGCACAGGCTTGAAACTCGGCAGTTGTAATCAGGGTCGAAGGTCCTTCAAAATGCCACCCTGTAGTTTTCTTCGATTGACAAAATGAGTGGTTCAATTGAGTGACTATGTAGTACCACCCTCAAGATAGTACTGCTCGCCTACTGTACTACTCATTCCACGTACTAAAAATGCGTGGCCTCAAATGTTGACGGTTCCGATTAAAGATAAACAAAATCATAATTGATTGAAGTCCTCTGAACATCTGGTTCATCTGATAAGGTGTTTCCTCCAAAAATACTTACTCTCACAAAACACTAATACACATCCGCTTCGCATATTCACAAACATCACTCATAGGCGAACACTCGCATCATTAATAACTGTAAGAATCGTCTTCCAGGCAGCGGATTAAAAAATGCTTCACAAAAGTAATTTCTACCTTTTCGGTTCAAACAAAACCAGGCTAAAGATACAGTTGGGTGTTTTGGAAACGCTCCCCGAGATTTCCGTGTCACTTTTGAATCTTTAGTCTGCAGATCATTAATCTTCTGCTTTGCTCGGATCTATCTAGTGCAGCGACCGCGGGATCTCGAATAAGGAGGGTTATTTTTACCTAGAAAGAGGTTCACACTGGTGAATGTGAGTTTTGTACAGGTTATTGACGTGCCCTCTTGAGGAAAACGTCACCTAGGTTCAAAATCTTTAGGTAATGATGCCCGGTATTCTTCTAGTTCCCAACAAACATAGAAGGTCAAATTTATTGCTTCTAGACCTGCGAATTGGTCGAGAATTATGAAAAGAGCAAAATTACCGACATTTGTCCACATATTTCCTTATGTGCATGGGGAAGGAAACTAAATTAATTTGGAAGTAATAAAGAGGTCGATAGGTTCTTGCCAACCATTAGGTTGAAGGTGAGTGAAGGAACTGTCAACCTGTTTCACGTCAAAATGTGGTGAATCTGACCATATGTTGATTCTCACTTATAGTCTCTCTGGAGCTCGAATTATTTCCGGAAATTTTGTCGAGTTGCGAATTTTTCAAGAAAATTCGCAACGAGAACAAATTTCCGGATTTTTAATTCGAGCTCGCGGGAGATTCGGCAAGAAAATTTCATGCCAAAACTGATCATTGGAAAAAACATAACCCAGGACTCACCTCGCATTTAGTGGAAAAAACCAACGGCTCCTTACTCTACTCGCCATTGAGGACGAAACAAGGGAATCAGGATTGTATAAAACATTTGGAAGTTATAACCAATCTTGTCCATAATTGATAACATTGCAACTTTGTATTGGAAGTTGAAAATAAATCATTTATCAAAAATATTTGTTAGTGTTTTTAACAGCTGTCAAGCACTCGCGGCTGGATGTAGCTCCCATGCACCAACCACAGTGTTGCCGTTTGCCTTATCTCTGTCTGTGAAAGTTGGGTTGGGTTGGGATTGTTAGGGAGAGTGGGGACGGCAACACTGTAATCATATGGGAGCTACATCTAGATGCAAAGCCAGGGTGATTTCCACTTATTAATCTTTCAGTCACGTGATTATGAGCAGGGTGATTTCCGATAAAATAAGGTCGTTGCCATAGCAACATAATAAAATGCAAGCCTATGATTGGTTAGAATTGACTGGTAGGAAATTTTCACTTATAATCTCCCCGGAGAATTATTTCCGGAAATTTTGTCGAGTTGCGAATTTTCCTGAAAAATTCGCAACGAGAACAAATTTCCGGATTATAAATTCGAGCTCTAGGAAGATTCGGCAAGAAAATTTCATGCCAAAGCTATTTGAGAAGATTTAATAGTAGCGGCTGGACTCACCTCGCATTTAGTGGAAGAAACCAACGGCTCCTTACTCTACTCGCCACTGAGGAAGAAAGAAGGGAATCAGGATTTTATAAAACATTTGGAAGTTATAACCAATCTTGTCCATAATTGATAACATTGCAACTTTGTATTGGAAGTTGAAAATAAATCTTTTATCAAAAATATTTGTCAGTGTTTTTAACAGCTGTCAAGCACTCGCGGCTGGATGTAGCTCCCATGCACCAACCACAGTGTTGCCGTTTGCCTTATCTCTGTCTGTGAAAGTTGGGTTGGGTTGGGATTGTTAGGGAGAGTGGGGACGGCAACACTGTAATCATATGGGAGCTACATCCAGATGCAAAGCCAGGGTGATTTCCACTTATTAATCTTTCAGTCACGTGATTATGAGCAGGGTGATTTCCGATAAAATAAGGTCGTTGCCATAGCAACATAATAAAATGCAAGCCTATGATTGGTTAGAATTGACTGGTGAGAAATTTTCACTTATAATCTCCCCGGAGCTCGAATTATTTCCGGAAATTTTGTCGAGTTGCGAATTTTCCTGAAAAATTCGCAACGAGAACAAATTTCCGGATTATTAATTCTAGCTCTAGGAAGATTCGGCAAGAAAATTTCATGCCAAAGCTATTTGAGAAGATTTAATAGTAGCGGCTGGACTCACCTCGCATTTAGTGGAAGAAACCAACGGCTCCTTACTCTACTCGTCACTGAGGAAGAAAGAAGGGAATCAGGATTTTATAAAACATTTGGAAGTTATAACCAATCTTGTCCATAATTGATAACATTGCAACTTTGTATTGGAAGTTGAAAATAAATCATTTATCAAAAATATTTGTCAGTGTTTTTACAAGTGTCAAGCACTCGCGGCTGGATGTAGCTCCCATGCACCAACCACAGTGTTGCCGTTTGCCTTATCTCTGTCTGTGAAAGTTGGGTTGGCTTTAGATTGTTAGGGAGAGTGGGGACGGCAACACTGTAATCATATGGGAGCTACATCCAGATGCAAAGCCAGGGTGATTTCCACTTATTAATCTTTCAGTCACGTGATTATGAGCAGGGTGATTTCCGATAAAATAAGGTCGTTGCCATAGCAACATAATAAAATGCAAGCCTATGATTGGTTAGAATTGACTGGTAGGAAATTTTCACTTATAATCTCCCCGGAGAATTATTTCCGGAAATTTTGTCGAGTTGCGAATTTTCCTGAAAAATTCGCAACGAGAACAAATTTCCGGATTATAAATTCGAGCTCTAGGAAGATTCGGCAAGAAAATTTCATGCCAAAGCTATTTGAGAAGATTTAATAGTAGCGGCTGGACTCACCTCGCATTTAGTGGAAGAAACCAACGGCTCCTTACTCTACTCGCCACTGAGGAAGAAAGAAGGGAATCAGGATTTTATAAAACATTTGGAAGTTATAACCAATCTTGTCCATAATTGATAACATTGCAACTTTGTATTGGAAGTTGAAAATAAATCTTTTATCAAAAATATTTGTCAGTGTTTTTAACAGCTGTCAAGCACTCGCGGCTGCATGTAGCTCCCATGCACCAACCACAGTGTTGCCGTTTGCCTTATCTCTGTCTGTGAAAGTTGGGTTGGGTTGGGATTGTTAGGGAGAGTGGGGACGGCAACACTGTAATCATATGGGAGCTACATCCAGATGCAAAGCCAGGGTGATTTCCACTTATTAATCTTTCAGTCACGTGATTATGAGCAGGGTGATTTCCGATAAAATAAGGTCGTTGCCATAGCAACATAATAAAATGCAAGCCTATGATTGGTTAGAATTGACTGGTGAGAAATTTTCACTTATAATCTCCCCGGAGCTCGAATTATTTCCGGAAATTTTGTCGAGTTGCGAATTTTCCTGAAAAATTCGCAACGAGAACAAATTTCCGGATTATTAATTCTAGCTCTAGGAAGATTCGGCAAGAAAATTTCATGCCAAAGCTATTTGAGAAGATTTAATAGTAGCGGCTGGACTCACCTCGCATTTAGTGGAAGAAACCAACGGCTCCTTACTCTACTCGCCACTGAGGAAGAAAGAAGGGAATCAGGATTTTATAAAACATTTGGAAGTTATAACCAATCTTGTCCATAATTGATAACATTGCAACTTTGTATTGGAAGTTGAAAATAAATCTTTTATCAAAAATATTTGTCAGTGTTTTTAACAGCTGTCAAGCACTCGCGGCTGGATGTAGCTCCCATGCACCAACCACAGTGTTGCCGTTTGCCTTATCTCTGTCTGTGAAAGTTGGGTTGGCTTGAGATTGTGGGGACGGCAACACTGTAATCATATGGGAGCTACATCCAGATGCAAAGCCAGGGTGATTTCCACTTATTAATCTTTCAGTCACGTGATTATGAGTAGGGTGATTTCCGATAAAATGAGGTCGTTGCCATAGCAACATAATAAAATGCAAGCCTTATGATTGGTTAGAATTGACTGGTAGGAAATTTTCAATGTAACCTATTTCTCACCTGTTGGAAAAAAACAATGATAAGGAAAATACATTTGCATATTAATGTGAGATGGACAAGGATAAAAAAACTATGGCAAAGTCGCGTACACGTGTAATAATGGAGGATTCTGTCACGACAAATTCAGACATAATGCATTGTTTTTCTAGATGCTGATATTGAAATATGGCCTATAAGTTAATTTTCTGACCTAAAGGACATTATTCCTTAACTTGGGTCAATAATGACCAAATAGCGACCTTTGTTTTAACCCAACAGACAGGTAGCGACAAAGACAGAATGTTGGTCATAATTTAGTAATATTCAACCTTAATTCAGAGGAAATATATTCTTGTCCTTGAAGTCAACTTTTTTGGTTATTTTCAAGTAAGTTAAGACTTCTTCGTACACCTTATATATGTCGTCGTTGTATATGACACAATTTATCGTAACTTTTAGTAACCTGCAACTATACTGAATAACTTACAGGAAAATTATCTGAAAGAACTTTATTTATGTCGTGAATAAGATATAGTTGCCTCGAGCCGAATAACTGATAGCTCTTTATGTCATTGAAGTTAAATTGCAGGTTAAAAGGAGGTAGTTTTTTTACCAAATTAAGACATTTTTCTTTTCTTCTGGTCAAGAGTTCTTGAAATGTTTATACTGTAGCCATTTTTGATTTGTCATTCTTCATCTGAGCTTCTGAACCCCTATTTTTGATTCAAGTGAAGTGAAGATCGAGTGAATGTGCTGTACAAAACCAATGTAGTTCATCGGTGATCTATCATATCACATATTCGAAAACAGGGGTCCTGGTTGGGTACAAAATCTGTAGTTTCCAGATAGATCAAAATCTTCAACCATTGTTTTCTTAATCTGAGAAAAAGATCAGATTTTTTTTTTCATTTTCATCAAAATACATGCATTTTCTTCAAATTATGTCACAGCTCTGTTGGCAGCTTCATTAAATTAAAATCTTTGATCAAGGTCTTTTTTATCCGAAAAAGCTTTTCTTCATTTTCGTTCGAATCCAATAAGTCTCTTCAAATTGTTTTGGAATTATCAGCTCAACGATGAGAAGTTTCTTTTTGTTGTAGCAACATATGTAGTTTCAAGAAATCCCTTTTTGTCAGATTCATCAATATCTTCAGTATTTCTTCCAAGACTACTTTATCACTTGATATATTATGAATCTTTCTCATCCAATTCTGCCAAATCTACAGCTCTTTAGTTTTTTTCAATCTTCAACAAAATCTCTAGCTTCAATAAATTCGGAATCATTTGTTTTTGTTGATAAGCTGCGATGCTGCCAGATTGTTCTTCATTATCTGAGAAAGTGGCTAGAAACTTTCTTTAGCAATGGAAGGTTTCCTTGTAGTTGCGATGAAATATGTAGCTCCGAGGAATTCAGAGTCATCAAAAGGAATTGGAATTCCGATGTTGCCAGTTTGTCCAATCTTGATTAAAAAGTCTATTGTTTCTGGGATATCAAGTTTGAATTAATTAAAAATTTCATTGCTCAAAAACTACAAGAGATTTGACTTCGAAATCGCCACCAGTGGATTTATCAGACAATTTTCCACAATAATTCATGGAAAAATATACAGGGTGATTTGGAAAATTGTGTGGGAATCTTGATTTAAATTTAGAGTAAAATTCCCCAAAAACTCAAAAATGACAAGAGATACGGCTTTGAAATTGTCACTAATACATTTTTCAGGCAATTTTTCACAAGAATTCATTGAAAAATATACAGGATGATTTGAAAAATGTTGTGGGGATCTTGATTAAAACTTTTGAGTAAAATATCACAGAAATTTAAAAATTCATTACTCCAAAACCACAAGATATACGACTTTGGAAATGCCACCAGTGGATTTTTTAGACAATTTTATAAAAGAATTCATGGGAAAATATACAGGGTTATTTGGAAAATGTTGTGGGAATCTTGCTTTAAAGTTTATAGTAAAATTCCACAGAAACTCAAACATTGAACACTCAAAAACTACAAGCGAGATACGACTTTGAAACTGCCAACAATGAATTTTCAGACAATTTTCTACAAGAATTCATGGAAAAATATACAGGGTGAATTCAAAAATGTTGTGGGAATCTTGCTTTAAATTTAAAAGTAAAATTGAACAGAAACTCACAAATTCATTACTCAAAAACTACTAGATATACGATTTTGAAAATGCCATCAGTGGATTTTTTAGACAATTTTCTACAAGAATTCACCAAAAAATATACAGGGTGATTTGGAAAATGTTGTGGGAATCTTGCTTTAAAGTTTATAGTAAAATTCCACAGAAACTCAAAAATTGAACACTCAAAAACTACAAGACATACGACTTTGAAACTGCCACCAGTGGATTTATTAGACAATTTTCCACAATAATTCATGGAAAAATATACAGGGTGATTTGGAAAATTTTGTGGGAACCTTGCTTTAAATTTAGTGTAAAATTCCACACAAACTCAAAATGACAAGAGATACGGCTTTGAAATTGCCACCAGTGGATTTATCAGAGAATTTTTAACAAGAATTCATGGAAAAATATACAGGGTGAATTGGAAAATGTTGTGGGAATCTTGCTTTAAAGTTCATAGTAAAATTCCACAGAAACTCAAACATTGAACACTCAAAAACTACAAGAGATACGACTTTGAAACCGCCACCAATGAATTTTCAGACAATTTTCCACAAGAATTCATGAAAAAATATACAGGGTGATTTGTAAAATGTTGTGGGAATCTTGCTTTAAAGTTTATAGTGAAATTCCACAGAAACTCAAACATTGAACACTCAAAAACTACAAGACATACGACTTTGAAACTGCCACCAGTGATTTATTAGACAATTTTCCACAATAATTCATGGAAAAATATACAGGGTGATTTGGAAAATTTTGTGGGAACCTTGCTTTAAATTTAGTGTAAAATTCCACACAAACTCAAAATGACAAGAGATACGGCTTTGAAATTGCCACCAGTGGATTTATCAGAGAATTTTTAACAAGAATTCATGGAAAAATATACAGGGTGAATTGGAAAATGTTGTGGGAATCTTGCTTTAAAGTTCATAGTAAAATTCCACAGAAACTCAAACATTGAACACTCAAAAACTACAAGAGATACGACTTTGAAACCGCCACCAATGAATTTTCAGACAATTTTCCACAAGAATTCATGAAAAAATATACAGGGTGATTTGTAAAATGTTGTGGGAATCTTGCTTTAAAGTTTATAGTGAAATTCCACAGAAACTCAAACATTGAACACTCAAAAACTACAAGACATACGACTTTGAAACTGCCACCAGTGATTTATTAGACAATTTTCCACAATAATTCATGGAAAAATATACAGGGTGATTTGGAAAATTTTGTGGGAACCTTGCTTTAAATTTAGTGTAAAATTCCACACAAACTCAAAATGACAAGAGATACGGCTTTGAAATTGCCACCAGTGGATTTATCAGAGAATTTTTAACAAGAATTCATGGAAAAATATACAGGGTGAATTGGAAAATGTTGTGGGAATCTTGCTTTAAAGTTCATAGTAAAATTCCACAGAAACTCAAACATTGAACACTCAAAAACTACAAGAGATACGACTTTGAAACCGCCACCAATGAATTTTCAGACAATTTTCCACAAGAATTCATGAAAAAATATACAGGGTGATTTGTAAAATGTTGTGGGAATCTTGCTTTAAAGTTTATAGTGAAATTCCACAGAAACTCAAACATTGAACACTCAAAAACTACAAGACATACGACTTTGAAACTGCCACCAGTGATTTATTAGACAATTTTCCACAATAATTCATGGAAAAATATACAGGGTGATTTGGAAAATTTTGTGGGAACCTTGCTTTAAATTTAGTGTAAAATTCCACACAAACTCAAAATGACAAGAGATACGGCTTTGAAATTGCCACCAGTGGATTTTTCAGAGAATTTTCAACAAGAATTCATGGAAAAATATACAGGGTGATTTGGAAAATGTTGTGGGAATCTTGCTTTAAAGTTCATAGTAAAATTCCACAGAAACTCAAACATTGAACACTCAAAAACTACAAGACATACGACTTTGAAACTGCCACCAGTGGATTTATTAGACAATTTTCCACAATAATTCATGGAAAAATATACAGGGTGATTTGGAAAATTTTGTGGGAACCTTGCTTTAAATTTAGTGTAAAATTCCACACAAACTCAAAATGACAAGAGATACGGCTTTGAAATTGCCACCAGTGGATTTTTCAGAGAATTTTCAACAAGAATTCATGGAAAAATATACAGGGTGATTTGTAAAATGTTGTGGGAATCTTGCTTTAAAGTTTATAGTGAAATTCCACAGAAACTCAAACATTGAACACTCAAAAACTACAAGACATACGACTTTGAAACTGCCACCAGTGGATTCATTAGACAATTATCCACAATAATTCATGGAAAAATATACAGGGTGATTTGGAAAATTTTGTGGGAACCTTGCTTTAAATTTAGTTTAAAATTCAACACAAACTCAAAAATGACAAGAGATACGGCTTTGAAATTGCCACCAGTGGATTTTTCAGAGAATTTTCAACAAGAATTCATGGAAAAATATACAGGGTGATTTGGAAAATGTTGTGGGAATCTTGCTTTAAAGTTCATAGTAAAATTCCACAGAAACTCAAACATTGAACACTCAAAAACAACAAGAGATACGACTTTGAAACTGCCACCAGTGGATTTATTAGACAATTTTCCACAATAATTCATGGAAAAATATACAGGGTGATTTGGAAAATTTTGTGGGAACCTTGCTTTAAATTTAGTGTAAAATTTCACACAAACTCAAAAATTCGTTACTCAAAAACTATAAGAGATACGACTTCGAAATGGTCACCAGTGAAACTGTTAAGGCAATTTTCTACAAGCATTCATGAAAAATATATAGGGTGATTTGAAATTTGTTGTGTCATGCTTTAAAGTTTACAGTAGAATTCCACAGAAACTCAAAAATTTATTACTCAAAAACGACAAGAAAAACGGCTTTGAAATTGCCACTTATTATTTTTCCAGACAATTTTCTACAAAAATGCATGAAAAAATTCACAGGGTGAATTGGGAAATGTTGTGAGAATCTTGCTTCAAATTTCAGAATAAAATTCCACAGAAACTCAAAAGTTTATTACTCGAAAACTACAAGAGATACGACTTTGAAATTGCCTCCAATGAATTTCTCAAGACAATTTTCTACAAGAATTAATAGAAAATATACAGGGTGATTTCAAAATGTTGTGAAAATCGTGCTTTGAAGATCCAATTCCACAAAAACTGAAAAAAAAATCATAGAAAAGGTACACCATGCAACGGACATATTCAAAAATTGATAGTTTTAATAATCTTATAAAGACCGAATTTCCAATAAAGTTGATAAGCTATTTTGAAAAAAAAGCTCAAAATCACTTATGTCATGTCATTCAGGGACAATAGTATTATTGGAAAAAACTCAAACAATTCGCCATAAATGAATTGGATAAATTTTTTTTCAACACTTGAATGCCCGAAAATCAACGAAATATTCTTGAATAATTTTACTTTGCGTCTGATTTTCAAAATAAGAAACAAATTGATTTTTGGACACTCTATAGAAAGCGAAAAATCGGTGAAATTAAAAAAAAAACTCACAAATCCTGTCTTTTCCAAAAGAACTAAATCGCATTACAGACTTTCATTAGTAATCCAATCCAAAAATTCTTCTTTTTATCTAAAACTTCCGCTCCGAAACCATCCAAGCTAACTCCATCCCTGCATCAAGGGGGGCCCGTTCGTTCCAGAGCAGGCCTGTCAGTCACTCGGAATAGCGGCGTGATAAATGATCCGTCGAGCGAGCGACGCGCCACACCGGCTTCAAACAACAAACTTTTCTCAGCCCCGAGACCGGAAAAAATGTTCTCCGCCGTAAGAAACGAACGAAAGACTCTCTTTCTATCTACCCTTCAAGATTAGAACCCTCTTCGGCCCCCTTAGGGCCCCCCTCGCTACCCCTATTTCGCTGTTGTTTCCGTCCCGGCTGACTGACAACCAGTTAAAGAAGTTTCTTTATTTTGAATGCGATAATCGCTGCTGTTTTCGAGTAAGAATGATGAGGGTGGATCGATCATTTTGTATCATGTTGTCGGATCTATTTGGATGGGGTCAATTAGTTAAATTAAAATTAATGTAGTGATAAGCCAAATTGTCAAAAATCAGACAAAATAAGGAAAATCAAATCTGGCAACATTGCTGATTTCTATCTGACCATATGTTATTGTTGCATGAATCATTAATAAATTATTTTAAAAAAACCGTAATACTATAATATGCTTCGTTGATTACACGAAAAACGCACGTGGATTTATTGGAAGTTTGGCAACACAGCATATAATCGTGATATTTAATGATATGTAGGTGTCAGCACATTAGACAATGAAGATCTGAAATCATCAATGTCTATTCCATCAATATGATGAAACAAGTGCTAGATCAAGGAAAAGACTCACATTCCGGCAACAGCGAAATCAAAAAACACACGGCAATCTGGCAACATCCAAGGGAAAAAAGTTTGATGGATGAATGATGAAATATGACATTTCTAGAAGGGGAGATACACTTATTCCGTATAGCAACTTGACAACATTGGAGCTATGGAACGATTTAGATGTTGACAGGTGTTGTCCTTGCATTTCAATAGAAAATATTGCAGTCTGAATTCTCCAGGATATGGAGACATGGTAAGAAGTGGCAACATGAAAATTACCATACTGAAAAATGAAAAAAAAAACATGCAGATTGGCAACATCGCATGAATATCTAACGCAAAAAAACTGAGTTCTGGCATCATTGCTGGTTTCGGTTCGACAGAATAAATAAATTTGAACCATCTGTCAACGTCGCAAAATTCACTACAGAAATCCGGAAAATATTTCTAGATTGGGAATTTGGAAACACAGCAGTTCATTCGTCAAGTGTTAAGTATGATGAAGATCTGGCAACATCGTCTATTTCATTCATTCGATGAAACATGTGTTATCAAAGAAAATATCAACATAGTGACAACAGCGTAGGCGACCAGACAAGACGAAATCAATAAACACAAGGCAATCTGGCAACATCGAAGCGGTTACTCTTTGATAAAATCCGAAATTTCTAGAATCAAAATGTATCTTGTCAAAAAAAAAACTGGCAACGTCGCAGACATATTTTATACCGTAGGAATAATTGACGAATGGAAGTGAATAACATGCAAGACTATGAAGACTGGCAACATCGGAATAATCAATGACATTTGACAATTAACGCAAAAAAAGACAGGAAAAATAAAACGTGGCAACAGAGGTGGCAACATTGCTAACTTCTATTCAATAGAATAAGTAAATGCAGACCATCTGTCAACGTCGCCGTCAATTAAATATTCACATAAACAAACAAGTTCAATAAAATATCAAAAAATTAATTAAATGAAAATCACGTGAGTATATTGGAAATTTGGCAACAAAGCAGCTCATAAGTGAACTGTTGGGGATGACATCGGGAAATTGCAAGATCAAAAGACCCAAGGCAATCTGGCAACGTCGAAGTGACAACACCAACTGAAATGGGTCAACTGGCAACGTCGCAAGCATAAATAATTTCATAAGAAAAATGGAGGAAGATAAGTATCTAAATTTTATTGGAAAATATTTCAAATTTTCTGGATAAGGCGACTTGGGGAGGTTTTTTTTTCTAGACAAATAATGCAAAAAAAAGAAAATTAAATCTGGCAATGTTGCTTATATCTAGTCAACGAAAATAATAAATTTAGGACAACTGTCAAAGCCGCAGTTCATTAAGAATCTAATCAAAAAACATGAAGCAATCTGGCAACATCGGACCGACAACTCTTTGATCGAGTGAAAAATGAAATCTTACATAACGATACTTAAAAAACAAATTGGCAACATTGAAATTAATTTTCCAACATTGGAACCATGGAACAATGTGAAGAATCATAATAATTAATTTCGTAGGTGAACTTCAGGATTTTTCTCGTTTTAGCAGAAAATATTTCAAATTGGCAACATCGAAATCCTCTAGATATAGGCAGATCAGTGAGATCAGTGAGGAAAATTCTTTTTTTATTGTTCAGTTTGACAACATTGCTATCTCAATTTTCATGGAAATAGAAACATTGCATAAATTTGGCAACATTGGTAACAATTATGTAAGTGGGGATCAACACTCAATAATTTGAAAATCTATGCAGATTGGCAACATCGGAATAAAATATGAAAAATGTTCGCAATCCGGCAACACTCAAGCTCTCAAGTCAAGAAGAAAAAAAAAACAACTTGGAAACATAGTGCAGTCTGGCAACATTGGATCCATGAAACGACTTAGGCATAGTTCAAAATGAGCAGAATCGTACCCATAATTAATTCTATAGGTAAAGTTGACGAAGTTATTTATAGACGAATTGGCAACATTGAATTTCTCCGGATGTTGGCAGATAGGTGAGATGGGTGGAAAAACAATGTTTTTCACACGAAAAAATTATCAGAATGGCAGTCGCAATTCTGTCAAACATGACAACATTGCAAAAAAGATAAGAAGTGCAATCTGACAACCATGTAACGATTTGGACATAATATGTAGCTCAAAATATGTCATAGAAAAACTGGCAACATCGCAGTCATTATGAGTCATCATAGGTGTGTCGTTGACGAGGGGGCGCAAGATCAAAGAAAAAGGTCACAAACTGACAACAGCGTATGCAACAAATCGATATCAAAGCAATCTGGCAACGTCGTACCGAGACCTCTTTTATTGAATGAAAGGACAAATCTGAAATTCTGGAAATTTTCCCATACAGCAATTTATCATTGAAATTCTCTAAATTAGGAAGATGATTCAGAGAAATTGATTTTATCATAAAATGATTCAATCCGACAACAGCGCAGTCTCGATTCCACATATTCACGGAGACATTGCTAAAGAAGCAACATCAAATTTTTTATGCAAAACTATTATGTCTTACATTTCCAGAAAGAGAAGAAGAAATTGGCAACACCGAAATATATTTTGCAACATTAGAACGGTGATGATATGGAAAAATGGCAACATTGTAGCCATAATTAATTTCATAGGTGAACTTCAATTTTATCAGAAAATATGTCAAAATTTCAACATCGAAAAACAAAAAAATTGGCAACATTGGATCTATTATTCGGAATAATCAGATTTACAAATAAAGAACAGGATTAACACTCAATAATAACAAGAGAAACTATACAGGTTGGCAACATCGGACTTATTGATGAAAAATATTCGCAATCCGGCAACACCTAATCTCTTGATTTGGAAAAATCGAGCAATCTGGCAACATTGGAAACATGAAATGATCAACACATAGCTCAAAATGTGTCTTATCAACAAGAACTGGCAACATCACAGTCGTAATCAATTTCATAGAGTTGACAGAGGAGTTCGGAAAATATTTCACATTGGCAACATTGAAATATGCAGGCAGATGAAATGAGTGAGAAAATGGGCCTTTGAATGTTTTTGTAAATCTGACAACATAGCAGTTTTAATTTCGAAAAAAAACTGGCAACATCGGACTTTTTCCAAGAAACTATTGGAACTACCGAATACGGAAGTACAGATTGACAAAATCGGAATAATTTGTGAACAATGCAATTCGGCAACACTCAACATCTTGGATGAAGAAAAAACAGGAAAATCATTTTTCAATTCGAAAAATTGTGCCATCTGGCAACATTGGAGCCATGGAACGTTGGGCATCTGTTAGGCATAGTTCAAAATGTCCCTTATCGACAAAAAATGGCAACTCTGCACAAATTATCAATTTCATAGATTATAATAATAATGTTGACGAAGGAATTTAAGTACAGTTTATAAGAAATTATTTTACTTTGGCAACATCGGAATAATTAACGAAAAATGTTCGCAATCCCTAAAACTCACTTTTAATTGAAAAAATAGTGTCATCTGGCAACTATGGAAAGATTTTGGGGTAAAGTGATCAAAGAGATTTACATTTCGCAAAATATTTCAAATTGGCAACATTGAAATTCTCAGGATGTAAGCAGTTTGGTGAGATAGGAGAAAATTATTCATTAAAAAAAATGTTCAATCTGTCAACATGGCAGTCTAAGTCAAATATGAAAACATTGCAAAAAAATCTGGCAACATCGGACCGGAAAAACTAGGAAGTTTGGCAACATAGGACATTCAATAATAATAATAAACCTCTCTTTAATTGAAAAAAATTGCTATCTGGCAACATTTTTTTAAAACAAAATTAAGGGATAATTCAGATTAGGATTATGATATGGCACTAATAAGAGACAAAACAGTGCAAGTTGGCAACATCGGAACAATTTTTGATGAATGTTGGCAATCCGGCAACATTCAACTTCAAATCAACCTCAATTAGGCTGGGTGTAGGAGTGAATTGGATATCAATCAAATTATCGTGTAAATTTGGCATCAGGGAAAGGGAAGATGATTAAAAAGACAGCGCAAACTGGCAACATCGGTGATAATTTGAGAATGTATTGGAAAAAATGAGAACTAGCAACAATGCTCGAAGTTGAAAATTGATGCGGTTTGGCAACACTGGACAATATCTTAACAAGAGAAAATGAAGGTCTGTGATGAAAGTAAAAAAAAGAGTGATCTGGCAACGTCTCTATTACTGCCACTTTAATTTCAAAAACATCGAAAAGTTGAAATCTGGACATTGTCCCTAATTTTTACCCCTCTCCCCCCTTCAAATCTAATTAAGTCAAAACCAATTCCTCCAAAACGTATCGCCACGTCATCATTTCGAAGAAAAATCGCTCACTCGAAAGTTCATCGCTGCTTGGCTTGGCCGTCTCGAAATGTAGCGATTTTATGAAAAGCTCCTTGGGGTTTGCGGAACACTCCAGAGCCGTACTGAATACATTCCAAATCTGTCACTTTATGTCAGTTGAAATTTAAAATGCGGCAAGTCGAAATTATTCCCGAAGAACTGAAAATCGAAACGGTAAAGGAATTCGAAAAAATCAAACAACAAGCCATCGAAGCGGCCAAAAATGTGAAACACGAAACGCTGGAGCGGACTGGAGTTATCCTGGAAATCCTGCAACATGACATTGATGAGATCATCGAAGCTCAACCCCATGCTGCGCTGCAGGATCAAGTTGAGAACATCTACAAGACTTGTTTGAAAGGAATTCACTCCAGCCAGGAGTCAGCGTGGTTGGCCCTTATGGACAACGCCAAGGGTCACCGGCTGAAGCTGAAGAGATGTTTCCAGTTTGCCTGGGAGGTTTGCAAAAACGACGATCCAGTTCTGAAGGAGGTGTATTATGGGGGCAAACGGTTTCTCAAGGTCAATAGGAAGGAGGTGTTTGAGGAGATCAGGAGGCATTGTTTTCAGATGCGGAGGGATATTATGGTGATGTGTCAGGGAGCAAAGAAGAGGCTTCCATCGTGAAATGTTGGGAAATAAATCTTTTTTTTTCTTGTATCAAACCATAGCGCCCATTTTATCATTTTTTTTTAATGATTATTTTTTTGAATGATCATCACCACTGCTTTCCTAGCGATTACGGTATGGAAAGTCATACCAGTTGTTTGGTAGTTTGGTTCTTGTGAATGGAGTAACCAAGAGTTTCAATGAGCAACTAATTAATGATTCACCTGATTTTTGTAACAGGTTTTATGGCTGGTCTACCACCGATGGAACGCCTGACCATTGTTTTATATTGGTGATTACGGTGTAGAATGCTACCATTGACTCAAAGATCTATAATATGTCTTCACACTTGGATAAATATCGGATGTTGACAAGGTATCGAATTTACATCACCTGGCGATTATGGTATGAAAAGTCGTACCAGTAGAAAAGATTTTTTTCTTGGATTTTAATTTTACTTGTACCAGTAAAGTCAAATAACTCCCTTATCTCAACGTTGATAAGCACCTTCATTATTATGGTTGAGATAAAATGGGTTACTTGATCGTGAAAATTCGTCATGGATAAGAAAGTTATAGAAAGTTGACCGTTGCCACGTCATCAGCATTCAATGGTTCATAACTCACTTGTTTATTGATGGATATTGTAGAGCAAAAAAAAATTAAAATGAAGAAGAATTTTTCTATACAACGCTTTTTTGATCGTCAAAATCCGTCAATAAATAAGGAAGTTATGAAGAGTTAACCGTTGCCACGTCATCAACATCCAATCGTCCATAACTCTTTTGTTTATTGATGTATTTTGTCGAGTGAAAAAGCTTTATAAAAAAGAGGAATGTTTCTATGCAATGCCACTTTGGTCGCCAAAATCCGTCAAGAAATAAGGAAGTTACACAGAGTTAACTGTTGCCACGTCATCAACATTCAATCGTCCATAACTTGCTTGTTTATTGATGGATTCTATCAAGGAAAAGAGCATTCTAAAGAAGACGAATAATTCTATACAAAGCATCTCTGGTCGTCAAAATCCGTCAACGAATGAGAAAGTTATAAAGAGTTAACCGTTGCCACGTCATCAACATACAATCGTCCATGACTCGCTTCTTTATTGATGGATTCTATCAAGAAACAGAGCATTCTAAAGAAGACGAATAATTCTATACAAAGCATCTTTGGTCGTTAAAATCCGTCAACAAATAAGGAAGTTACAGAGAGTTAACTGTTGCCACGTCATCAACATTCAATCGTCCATAACTTGCTTGTTTATTGATGGATTCTATCAAGGAAAAGAGCATTCTAAAGAAGACGAATAATTCTATACAAAGCATCTTTGGTCGTCAAAATCCGTCAATGAATGAGAAAGTTATAGAGAGTTAACCGTTGCCACGTCATCAACATTCAATCGTCCATAACTCGCTTCTTTATTGATGGATTCTATCAGGAAACAGAGCATTCTAAAGAAGACGAAACATTCTTTACAGAGCATCTTTGGTCGTCAAAATCCATACACGAATGAGAAAGTTATAGAGAGTTATCCATTGCCACGTCATCAACATTCAATCGTCCAGAACATTTTTGTTTATTGATGGATTTTGTCGAGCGAAAAAACCTTATAAAAAAGAGGAATGTTTCTATACAATGCTACTTTGGCCGTCAAAATCCGTCAACAAATAAGGAAGTTACAGAGAGTTAACTGTTGCCACGTCATCAACATTCAATCGTCCATAACTTGCTTGTTTATAGATGGATTCTATCAAGGAAAAGAGCATTCTAAAGAAGACGAATAATTCTCTACAAAGCATCTTTGGTCGTCAAAATCCGTCAATGAATGAGAGTTATAGAGAGTCAACCGTTGCCACGTCATCAACATTCAATCGTCCATAACTCGCTTCTTTATTGATGGATTCTATCAAGAAACAGAGCATTCTAAAGAAGACGAAACATTATTTACAAATCATTTTTGGTCGTCAAAATCCGTACACGAATGAGAAAGTTATAGAGAGTTATCCATTGCCACGTCATCAACATTCAATCGTCAATAACTTGCTTGTTTATTGACGGATTCTGTAAAGAAAAAAAGCATTATGAAGATGACAAATAAATCCATACAATGATTCTTTGATCGCCAAAATCCATGAATAAATAAGCAGGTTATAAGGAGTTAACCGTTGCCACGTCATCAATATTCAATCGTCTATAACTCGCTTCTTTATTGACGGATTCTGTCGGGAAAAAAAGCATTTTAAAGAAGACGACTTTTTCTCTATAACCCTGTGTAGATCGTCAAAATCCATCTCTTAACAAGAAAGTTATGGAGAGATAATAGTTGACACGTCATCAACGTTTAATCCTCCATAGCTCGCTAGATTTCCAATGTTGCCATCAAGAAGCTCTCCACAAATCAGTACATTAGAAGAAAGCTAAAGGTGCCAATCCAGTCAAATTTGTTGGTTCCAGAAAGGACAAGCAGTATAAGATAGTAAGCTGGTCAGAGATAAATGTAAAAAACATCTGACAAAGCCAAAATGACAATGGAATAGAAAACATTTTCCTCAAAACAAAATAAAAAAAACATCAGCTTTAATGTATCTCTATTCATGTCAAAATGACAACCCTCAATAGAACAGCCCCCTGTAAGCGATTTTTAAGCAAAAAAAATTATCCAAATTACCTCCGCAACACAAAACCGAAATCTCGCTTGAACAAAATTCAAAAGACACTTTTTTATGTCTCAATAATGTTATTTTCGAAATATCGGAACAAAAGCAAAAAGCGCCAGACTATTAATCATTGCGTAGACTTGGAACGCATAATTATTTCCCTGGCCCTGAGAATGGTCCTAATTTGCAATTTTCTGAGGAACAAAGGGCCGAAAGAATTCCCGATCAAGCGTAAAAATCACGTAAAAACGTTTCTCGATTGGACGAGGGTCGACAGAATTTCCGATTTTGGGAGGGTTGCTTGGAGGGGTGGGTTTTATCTGGTCGGACGCATTATTGGGATTTTTTCCGAAAACAGATGGAATTGGAAACGCTCTTATTGTTGTTAGAGAGTCATTTTTAACGTTAATTTTACACAACAAACGTTAAAATAAAAAATATCGACTCAATCAATCAAAAGTACAAAAAAGCCCAGCAAGTTAAATAAGACGTCCGCTTATCAAACGGAAATGTCTTTCCAATTCTTGGGGTAATTTAACTTGAGCATTCGCTCCATTGGACTGATTATGATTGATAAGATAATCAAAGAAAGTTTCATTTGGGGTAGGATTCAGTCTATTCCTCAAGCGGTTGAGATTCCATGCATAAATGACAATATTGTGAATATCTGATACTTTATGATGACAACATAATTTTTAAGAAAAAGGTAATTTCCAGACTCTGGAATCATCTCTAGACTGATTAAAAAGAAGCTTTTGTTTGATTTTTATCTAGAAATATGTCCATTCCGCTCTATTCATACAAACCAAATTGTCCAACTGGGCTTTTTACACCATCGTTGAAGAGAAAAGTGATTTCCAGACTTTGGAATGCTCTCTAGACTTATTGAAAAGCAGCTTTTGTCTGAGCTTTTCCCAGGAACATGTTCATTTTAGTCCATTGATGCAAACCAAATTGTCCAACTGCGTTTCCCACAACATCTAAGAAGAGAAAAGTGATTTTCAAACACTGATTAAAAAGCAGTTTTGATCTGATTTTTTCACATTAATAAGTCCATCTGACTCTATTCATGCAAACCATACTGTCCAACTGGGTTTCCAACGATCTTTTTGAAAAGAAAAACGATTTCCAGATTCTGTAATGAATGCTCTCTAGACTAGAAAAAAATGTTTATTCTACTCTATGTATGCAAACCAAATTGTCCAAGTGGGTTTCCAACACCATTTTCAAATTCGAAGTGATCTCCAGGCTCTGGAATGCTCCCTAGACTGATCAAAAAGCAGCTTTGATCTTATTTCTTCATAGTTATAGGTTGATTCCACTCCATTCATGCAAACCATACTATCCAAATGGGTTTCCAACGTTCTTTTTGAAGAGAAAAACGATCTCCAGACTCTGGAGTGCTCTCTAGACAAGAGAAATATGTTCATTCTACTCTATACATGCAAACCAGATTGTCTTAGTGGTTTTCCAACACCATTTTCAAATAACAAGTGATTTCCAGGCTCTGGAATGCACTCTAGACTGATCAAAAAGCAGCTTTGATCTAATTTCTTCACAATGATAGGTTCACTCCACTCTATTCATGCGAACCATACAGTCCAAATGGGTTTCCAACGTTCTTTTCAAAGAGAAAAACGATTTCCAGATTCTGTAATGCTCTCTAGACTAAAAAAATAGAAAAATATGTTCATTCTACTCTATGCATGCAGACCAAATTGTCCAAGAGGGTTTCCAACACCATTTTTAAATAAAAAGTGATCTCCAGGCTCTGGAATGCTCCCTAGAATGATCAAAAAGCAAATTTGATCTAAGTTCTTCAGAGTTATAGGTTAATTCCACTCCATTCATGCAAACCATACTATCCAAATGGGGTTCCAACGTTCTTTTTAAAGAGAAAAACGATCTCCAGACTCTGAAGTGCTCTCTAGACTTGAGGAATATGTTCATTCTACTCTTTACATGCAAACCAAATTGTCTAAGTGAGTTTCCACTACCATCTTCAGATAAAAAGTGATTTCCAGGCCCTGGAATGCTCTCTGGACTGATCAAAAAGCTGCTTTGATCTAATTTCTTTACGATGAAAGGTTTACTCCACTCTATTCATGCGAACCATACAGTCCAACTGGGTTTCCAACGTTCTTTTCAAAGAGAAAAACGATTTCGAGATTCTGGATTGCTCTCTAGACTAGAGGAATATGTTGATTCTACTTTATTCATGCAAACCAGATTTGCATGCACATGGTAATTTCCGACACCATTTTAAAATAAAAAGTGACTTCCAGGCTCTGGAATGCTCTCTGGACTGATCAAAAAGCTGCTTTGATCTAATTTCTTCACAATGATAGGTTCACTCCACTCTATCCATGCGAACCATACAGTCCAACTGGGTCCCAAACGTTTTTTTCAAAGAGAAAAACGATTTCCAGACTCTGGAATGCTCTCTAGACTATTTAAAAAACAGCTTTCGTCTAATTGTTTTTTTTGAATATGTTCATCCCACCCTGTTAATGAAAACCAAATTGTTCAAGTGGGTTTCCAACCCCATTTTTAAATAAAAAGTGATTTCCAGGCTCTGGAATGCTCTCTAGGCTGAACAAAAAGCAGCTTTGATCTAATTCCTTCACAATGATAGGTTCATTCCACTTTATTCATGCGAACCATACTGTCCAACTGAGTTTCCATCGTTCTTTTCAAAGAGAAAAACGATTTCCAGATTCTGGAATGCTCTCTAGACTAAAGAAATCTGTTAATTCTGATCTATTCATGCAAACCAGATGTTTCAAGTGGGTTTCCAACACCATTTTAAAGAAAAAGTGATTTCCAGACTCTGGAATACTCTCTAGACTGATCAAAAAGCAGCTTTGATCTAATTTCTTCACAGTGATAGGTTCATTCCACTCTATTCATGCAAACCATACTGTCCAACTGGGTTTTCAACGTTCTTTTCAAAGAGAAAAACGATTTCGAGATTCTGGATTGCTCTCTAGACTAGAGGAATATGTCCATTCTACTGTACTCATGCAAACCAAATTGTCCAAGTGGGTTTCCAACCCCATTTTTAAATAAAAAGTGATTTCCAGGCTCTGGAATGCTCTCTAGACTGATCAAAAAGCAGCTTTCATCTTATTTCTTCACAGTGATAGGTTCATTTCACTCTATTCATGCAAACCATACTGTCCAACTGGGTTTCCAACGTTTTTTTCAAAAAGAAAAACGATTTCCAGATTCTGGAATGCTCTCTAGACTAGAAAAATATGTTTATTCTACTCTATGCATGCAAACCAAATTGTCCAAGTGGGTTTTCGACACCATTTTTGAATAAAAAGTGATTTCCAGGCTCTGGAATGCTTCCTAGACTGATCAAAAAACAGCTTTGATCCAATTTCTTCACAGTAATAGGTTAATTCCACTCTATTCATGCAAACCATACTATCCAAATGGGGTTCCAACGTTCTTTTTAAAGAGAAAAACGATCTCCAGACTCTGAAGCGCTGTCTAGACTAGAGAAATATTTTCATTCTACTCTATACATGCAAACCAAATTGTCTAAGAGAGTTTCCCACACCATTTTTAAATAAAAAGTGATGTCCAGGCTCTGGAATGCTCTCTGGACTGATTAAAAAGCAGCTTTGATCCAATTTCTTCACAGTAATCTATCCAAATGGGTTTTCAACATACTTTTTTAAAGAGAAAGGTGCCAACTTTTTTTGTTTTTTTTTGTGTTCCTCCATATCTACCGAAGATTGCAACGATTCAGTCATTTGAGTATTCAGAAGTGAAGATTTTGATGAGTTTTTGGTAAATTTTTGGGAATGATCTCCTCCTGTTCATTCTTCGAAGATTTGAAGATTTCTTTAGTTCCCACTTCTTCATTGGATGGGGTTTCACTTTATTCTAAGTCTTCCAAAAGATGCAGCTCTTGGAAACTGAAGATATTTTTGGATGATGTTGCTCAACTTTGACAAATCAAACCTTCCGCAGATTGCAAAGATCTTGGTAAGATAAGTTATTGAAGATGTCTCTAGCTTCCGTTCTTCAACTTTGACAGTCCAATCATTCTTGCTATCTCTTCACGAGAATTAGAAGATTTATCAGGAATGAGTCCCTCGACTTGTGCTTCACATTCTTCTGAACCTTCCGCAGATTGCAATCATCATCCTTCCATAAGTTGAAGACAATGAAGACGTTTCCATTTTTCCTTCGCCAGCAGATACAACTGCAACAAACAAAACTGCCACAATTAGAGGAGTAGAGGAAGAAGAAGTAGTAGTTGAAGTCAATGAAGATGTTTCCGTTTCTTCTTCACCAACTGATACAAGAATTCATATGGCAGCAAAATTTGTGAGACAAACAAAATTTGTCACAATATAGAGGAGTAGAAGAACAAGAAGCACAAGTTAAACACAATGCGTCGTCATGGCAACCCACATAGAAAACCGAACATAGAATCTGACGTCCCCTTTCACGAACTTCATTTTCCCGCCAGACTTCGGTCAACACAACCTATTTCAAGGCGGAGTTGCCTTAGCTCGTACTCTAATGGGGAGAAAGCCTGTCACACCAGTGGTCTATTTTTTACCATTTTAATGCAATATTCTTTGTTAACAGAAAAAAATTGCAGGCACCAGCGGTTCATAAATCATAAGATATCCTTGTTACAAAGTAAAGTCTAGACAATTTCAAATATTGGTATGTTTTTGGTGAAGTGGCACTTCACCTACTTTATCTGAATAGCCGCCATTGCCTCAATGTGCTCTTTCCAGGACAGTTTTCAGTCTAGAGTTCTGGGACTTGGCCCGAAAGTGACTTGAGTCTTGTCTTGTCAAAATTTCGATCTTTCCGGGGTTCATCCTGTCTTTCAAGGGAGCACCACCTCCACTGAGAATTGGGTGCCCTGTGAGGACCAGTTATCTCAAACCACCTTGTGGTTTTCCGTAAGGTGTCACCGTCTTTAATAACAGGTACTACCCCTCCAGTGCAATGCCTACAACCCAATCGTCAGCATGTGAATATACATCCGAGTCATCCAGTCCACCAAAAGGCTTCAAAGGAGAGGAAACAATACTCCGTCCTGAAGACATTCTTTGTATGGAGAGAGAAACTGTAGAGTCCATTGTTGTTGTTGAGCGTCTCTCATTTGGACATAGTTATATCTTCACCGGTTTTAACTAGGCATCCCATCTTAGCTCCGGGATCTTCAGCTAAGACAGAGAAAGGGTAGATGGATCTTTTCGCAGGAACTTTATCAGCTCTGTCCTTGCAAAGAACTGATGATCTTCTGGTAGTTTCTCTGGGCTGTCTTGAGTTCTTTCGCTTTTCTGAGGAGCCTGAGAAATTTTGCGTCAGTGAGTCTGTTGATTCCACGAGATTGTCTTTCTTAAGAGGCAAGCGGTCTCGAATAGATTTTTAAGATTCTTGGAGCTTTCAGTTCAATAACTTCGTGTATTCATAATTGGGTTATAATGTTATCGACTCCAGCCAGCCAGTGAGTCTTCTATTCCTTAGCCTAGGCTGTGCTCTGAAGCATCATTCAATGAAGCGCGTCCTGATTTCTTTTCTCAAAATTGGCTTTGATTCACCAATAAGCCTTCCCCAGAATCCATCTAGGTGGCGTTCAAAACCTCGGATGACAACTATGACAAGCCGACCACACATGCGCACACCACTCTAGACGTCTCCATCTTCACAGACAAAAAGGAGTGGCTCACTGACAGTAACAATATGATACATTGCAGCCTTTTACATACAATATTGTCTTTTCCTAACTGAATATGTAAAAGCCATTATCCAAAGAGCGCATCGTAACCTTGTCGTGACCCGGTGCAAGTCCGCATTTTTCCTGTCAAATGCAAATATTCTAATGATAAATGACATTGATCCATTGTACAACGGGGAAAACAATTTTTGAGAAATTTCCTGGGCACGCAAACAATGTACGTTTTGATCGTGCATTTATTATAGTAATTGTATTCATAGAATTTCGTTAAAAGTCGGTGCGCTTTGGAGTATTTCTCCCGGGATTTGCCCGTCAAGTGGGCAGTAAATAAAGTTTGACTGACAAATTCCCAATTGAAATCTGCCGCATGTTGGAATTTCGGTAGCGATTTACCTGAATGTTTTCTTGGTAAGGGGTTTATGGGGTGATAATGGGGTTAGAGATGCCGAATAGTGTCTCAGGGGATGATATGGTAGTTATCGGATAGAAGGGGTGTGGAATGTGACAACTTCTGTTTTTACTACTCTTTGACATTATTTCGACCTCATCATAAAGAAATTGTAAATGACAAATAATGCAATAGTCTTTATCTTTTTTTTTGATCGAAGATGTTGCATTTTTTAAATATTCAACTTATTTTATGTGCGAATTTTTTTTCAGTTTTTTTTTTTTTTTTTTTTAATGCTTTATCTTTTCGACTCATTTTCCGTTCAATTTAAGTCTTAGTTTATCTTCTTTTAATGAGTAGTAATCTCAACAAGGTCACCGGGGGAATAGTTCACGATCTGAACTGGTTCAAATCCCGAGGTGGGCAGAAATATTTTCTGTTCGACGTTTAGTGGTACCCTCATTGGCTAATGTTACTGGGTAGACTGCAGTATTATTTATTCCTGACAGTCAAAAAGTATAAGTAATTAGCCTAATTAATTAAATTAAGTGATGTTCTCCATCATCAACTTAGTTATCAGCATATCAACTGATGTGCAACATTTAAAGTTTGATAACTCCGGAAGTTTGAAAGTGTGGAGGTTGAGCATCAATTTATCTCTAAATTTTGAAATTTGTAACTTGAAAAGTGTGGAAGTTATTTATACTTCTCTTAGGATCTTTGAATAAGATAACTCCGAAAGTTTTGAAGTTGGGAGGTTGAGAATTTTAATAAAGTAACTTCAAAATATTCTTAAAGTTTAAAACATGTCATTCAGAAGCTGTGGGTCTTATTTAAAATTCCCTCAGCAACTGAAATTAGTCATTTAAAGTTTGATAACTCCCAAAGTTTTCAAGTTGGGAAGTTGAAAATTTCACCGAAAGAACTCCAAACTATCCTCAACTGATTTTCTATGTTTGAAATTTATAACTCAAAAGATGTTAGAGTTATTTAAACTTCCCTTATCAATTATTAATTGAAATCAGCCAACCAACCCATGTGAAATTATAAACAATAATTATTATAATAAACAGCATAATTTTATGTTTTTTTATCAGTTTTATGTTTGTCTTTTCTTGGTCCATTGCTTTTTTTTCCAAACTTTTATTTCTGTCTATTTTAATGACCATTTAGTTCTTGGTTAGTTTTTGTTTTTTTTTTAGTTTTAATCAGTTTTAGTGTTTTTAGTTAATTTATTTTGCGATTCTGCAATTCAGTTTATATTTTACTTTCAATCACTTTCTCTATCCCTTTTTGGGTTATTTCAATGACTTAAACTGGACTTAGTTTGTCTTTATTCTGTCAATTGATTCTTTATTTAAATTTAATTTTGATCTCTGATA
Organism: Orchestes rusci; assembly: GCA_958502075.1. Taxonomy (NCBI): domain Eukaryota; kingdom Metazoa; phylum Arthropoda; class Insecta; order Coleoptera; family Curculionidae; genus Orchestes; species Orchestes rusci. The sequence goes on from OY293305.1 coordinate 2,782,310, forward strand.
AGTTGAGATATTTTCCACTCTACAATAGCAAACTTTGTCCAACATCTATTCCTGATGATTTTTTATTTTTTAAATATGTTTTTTTTTAAAGAATTTGTTTCATTTGATTTATTCTCCAAATTCTTCACTATTTTCTTTTGTCGGCTTTGGTTTTTTAGCTTCTTTTTATCGTATTTTTTGTCTTTTTTATCGACTAGAGTCCTAGTTTTTTTAAACGTTTATTTTATTTTTATCGGGATTTTTTTAAACCTTTTTATAGACTTTAAGCCTGTTTGTTTCCTGTTCTGACTCTAGCAAGTTTTTTTCTCTCTAGTCAATTTAACCACTTTGTTAAGCATATTTTTCTGTACATTTTCTCATTTTTTCAATAAATACTTCATGTCTTCCTTTCATCAATTGTGTTTTTTTAAATCCTTGATTAAATTTATTTTAATGATAGACAATCATTTTAGTTAAGTTTTTTTGTGACTTTTTAGGTAATTTCTAGTTTAAGCATTTTGTTAATTTAAGTGAAGCTAGAAAAGTGAGTTGAATAAAATCGAAGTAATGACAAACAAAGTACCTACATATAAAATTAAAAACATAAAAATATAAAACCACTCTAGCCAATAATAACTGTCAAAGCTAACTCAAATAATATACAACTTGTCATACTCCCCAGCCTCTTTGTAAAGTAATAACACGATTATCCCACGAGATTTATTTTCGGCATTACTAATCCCATTATGCTGTAGTTGACTTACAAGCATTACAAGGCTTTACTCAGAATCCAAACAGGTAAATTACTACCGGAATATTTTGCGGCAGACTTTTAACATCAAATTTGCCATGCTTTTATTGATTTATGGCTGGAAAGGGTTGGGCCGAAGGGCATGTTTGTGAAGTCTCGGTTTTTAGCGCCGGAAGGCTGAAGCCATAACTCCCTTGGAAAGAATCGCTGAGGGTTGAAATTTTAAGGGATATTGAACAACAGGATTTTCAACAAATTGACATAGTTTCATCAACTTTCGTTCATCAGTTTGACTATTAGAGATTCATAAGTGGCCCCTTGAGCATGAAGAAGCAAGTGACGTCCAGGGTAACAGTCCTTTTCGAAGCTCCATAACTCCCTTGAAAAAAATCGCCAGAAGTTGGAATTTTAGGGGATCATTCAACAGTATTGTCAACAAAAAGACCTAGTATTATCAACTTACATCAATCAGTTTGGCTTTTGGAATCTCAAAAGTCGCACTTTGAGCATAAAGAAATTAATGGCATCCGGGGCTACAATAGGAAGCTCCATAACTCCCTTGGATAGAATCGCTGAGGATTGAAATTTCAAGGGATAATGGACAACAGTATTGTCCAGAAAGTGGCCAAGCTTTATCAACCTTCCTTCATTAGTTGGAATTCTGGAAACTCATGAGCATGAAGAAACTGGGGGCGTCCAGGTTCACAATCCGCTTCAAGGCCAACAAACCGGCTTAGCTTCATCAACTTTTGCCAATTATGAGGTTTGAAATACATAACTTTCCTGGAAACATCCAGACCCCCCAATGTTTTCAGAAATCAATTCCCCAACAACATCCAGAAAAATCCCCATCAACTTCAACAGCTTCTGTCCAGCATCCAATATGACAATCGCTGTTATTGGTTCAAAGATCCTCAACTACAGATCGAAATCTGTAAGTCCAGTGTAGACATTCGTGAAGGAATTTCAATCTGTAGATCTGGGGACAACCATAAAATAGATTTCACCAAAAGATTCAAGTCTTGAAGTCTTCACTTCTGTCTAACCAGTAAATAAGAGTGAAGAGTCCAGTAAAGTTGAAGAGGTTTAGATCTGGATGTCTGGGGTTCAATAAAATCCGCAACTAAAATTAGCAACAAAATCCTTGGTTGTTGATCTATATAGTGATTTTTTCCACGGGAGGGAAAGGTGAAGAACTTGTGAAGATGGTTTGGATGAGGAAAGCTAATTGTGTTGTCTTTTAGGCAAATTTCTGGTGTAATTGGGGTGTAATATATAAAAACATTTTGGAAATCCCATCTATAAGACTTAAATCTGGGAGGATGGAGGACAAAAGAAGCAACAAATCTGGAGATGTGGGAGAAATATATTCAAAAATCCTGAAAAACTAGATTAAAAATTCTGATGATCACTGATTTTGACCCCCCCCTTTTTCAGAAAGCTTTAAATCTTGATGTAAGAATGTCAAAGCAAGACTAGTTCAAGATGTTCTTGCTCCAGGACCTGGGACCAACCCCAAAAGCCTATTCATGGTGCTCCTCACAACTGGAAAGTTTTCTGAGAGGCTTATCCTCAGTCTGCTTTAGGAGGAATAGGAACATTCTTCCGGATAAGCAGATGGTCTTCAGGGTAGACCAGTCCACGACCCACCTGGTGGTAAGACTGACAGTTTGGAAGAAGTGGACCCACACCACCTTGAAGAAGTCATTATTAATTTTCAAAAAAAAAAACAAAATTAGGTTGGCAATCAACAATCCCAAAAAAATGACAAAAACAGGACATGTACTTGAACAAATTTCAAAATACATTAGCCATAGTAAAACAAAACCAAAACCATTAATCTAGCACATAATGTCAATGATCTATGGACATTTGTGTCTCGCCAGAATGACCTTCACCTATTTAGTAGCACCATTATTGTTCGTTACTGGAGCAGATGAAGATAATTAAAAGAAACCTCATGCTAAAAGGACTAGTTGCAGTCAAGATTAATGATTTGAGGAAGTCTTTATGGTTCCATTGAAAAAGCAGAGCAAATTTAGTTATTTTTATTGTGATTCTAGAATCGGGTTGGCACGCACATTATTCATGGAAAGTGCCTTAATTGTTGTCGATGATTCCGATGAAATCTTCATGATGTACACTATTTGCACCATGAGTTTATGCTGCTTTGGTTTCATCATAGAAAAGTTCTCTTTTTGCAACAAAAACATTTCAATCAGCTTCAATAAAACTGTTTCTGTAACTGCTGTGAAGATGATACTTTGCCCAATGGAGATAGTGAAAAGAAATAAAAGCCATTTTGATGCATATCTGATATGGTGTGAGTATATTTTTTTTTAAATTCAGTTTTCTCAAAAAATTTTTAAAGAATTAACTTTTTTTTTATCAAGTCCTATGTCATGTTAAAAGGAAAATCCCAGCTTCAAATACCTTTTGAGAATATGCATTGAACATTCCACTGCGAATATACTTCTAGGGACATACAAGGCATATTCTTAACATGTGAAATGACTTTGGACAGCTTTTTTCAAAAAAAAATCAAAAATATTGATTGTTTTGAACAATTACACTGTCAGCTTCAAAAAACTAAATTGCTCTAGGTATATACAAATCAACTTCATCATCTGCAACAAAAAAGTTCCATCCAGCTTCTGCAGCTGCCAACCACGCCGACTGTGGCAAGTTATTGAACGCAGCGTCAACTGCATGACTGTTCATAATTTGTCCTGACAAGCGGTTGCACCGAGAATGACTTGCATGATTCCCCAGTGGCATTATCGGTAACATATCGGCGCTTTTTAACTTGACTGCCTCAATCGAAATGGAGCTACGCAAACTTTGATCGATCATTTACCATTGTAGCATGGTCAAAATATTTTTGAGTTTGCTTGCTTGTTTGGCGTTAGTTGAGTGATCAGTCTCTTGAGAAAGCGTATGACTAATCTACAAATTGATGTCAAAAACACTTGATTTCCAGCGTTCTTTTGTGAGAACCCAAATTGGTTGCAAAACTGCCGGTATGACTTTGGCCAGCATACAAAGTGCTGTGGAACAGGGATTGGTAGAAAACGCTACTGCAAGCTATGGTTCCTCAGGTAATTCACAATATAGATCATACAAGAGTTGAATACCTGATGATGATCGATGTTGAGTATCAAAGGTACGACCATTTCAAGTCAATTTATTGCAGATGGTTACTGGATTGGTGGATCAGCAGACCAATATGGAGGAGACTACTACTGGATTGGTACTGGCTTACGGATGATCTACTTCAACTGGGGAAGCTACCAACCCAGAATGTACGGCAATGGAGGGGCAGAATACAATCTATGTGTGAGACTAGGAAACTATTACAAGACAAATCAGCCGAGCAAATGGGAAACTATCAGTTGCAACTGGGAGCTACCTTACATCTGTCAACAAAACTAGTTCATAATAAAAGTCAGCTGTAAATGACAATCTTGTAAAAATAAGATCTTATTGGGGTGAAAATCAGCGACAACCCTTCTCCTTTGATAAATGGAAGTCATTAATCAGCAGTGAGTAGACCGCGGATCAATAAAAGATTGGATTTTGTAAGGCAGAGCTGAGAGGGAGAATTGTTTGTACTAAGGCTAGTAAGGCCTAGTACAAATATGAATTTTGAGTGACCTCCATTTAGACTATGAAGGTCACTGGGTCACCAACATACTACTGGGTGGCAAAGTTTTTCAACACATGGAAAATAACAATTGATGGAGGGAAACTGATACGAGACTGACATGTGTAAATGGGACTTTAGTGTGTGTGTAAGGCTGGTCCCACAAGTGAATTTACGACAAGTTAACAACCGTTTACAAATAATTTGTGTTGCGCATGTCAATAATCTTTGTGTTTTGAATCGGTTAGGCTAACTTCAAACTGTCGGCTTTCGTCTATTCTGTGTTGAAGTTGAGTATATTTTACCTTCGAAAAATGTATATCTCTAAACAGATCTGACAATTAACGGTTTGAAAAAATTGTCGATTATGACAAAATTCAAGATTTGACTATTTTTTGTGCCCAGGGAGTTTGTAATAATTATCACGCTATTTGATTCAATCCTTCCTGGAACGATTACTTCAATAGCAGCTTGAAGTTATGATTTTTTCAATTTATTATGACAAAATTCAAGATTGGTCTAATTTGATGTGTTATTGTGCACGAGAGGTCAATGATAGGGTTTTGAAATTATCACGCAATATAATTCGATCCTTCCTGGAACGAATATTTTTTTTAAAGCGGCTTGAAAATTTTAATCTGGGACAAAGTTATGATTTTTTAAAATTTATTATGACAAAATTCATGATTGTCCAAATTTGACTGGTTATTGTGCCCGGTAGGTTTATGATAAGGGATTGAAATTATCACGCATGATAACTCAATCTTTCCTAAAACAAATATTTTTAGAGCGGCTTGAAAATTTCAAGCTGGGAAAAAGTTATGATTTTTTAAAATTTATTATGACAATATTCATGATTGTCCAAATTTGACTGGTTATTGTGCCCGGGAGGTTTATGAAAATTATCACGCAATATAACTCAATCTTTCCTAAAACAAATATTTTTAGAGCGGCATGAAAATTTCAAGCTGGGAAAAAGTTATGATTTTTTAAAATTTATTATGACAATATTCATGATTGTCCAAATTTGACTGGTTATTGTGCCCGGGAGGTTGACGATAAGGAATTGAAATCATCACGCAATATAATTCAATCCTTTCTGAAACTTATATTTTTAGTGCGGCATGAAAATTTCAAGCTGGAAAAAAGTTATGATTTTTAAAAATTTATTATGACAAAATTCATGATTGCTCAACATTGACTGGTTATTGTGCCCGGGAGGTTCACGATAAAGAATTGAAATTATCACGCAATATAACTCAATCTTTCCTAAAACAAATATTTCCATAGCGGCTTGAAAATTTCAAGCTGGGAAAAAGTTATGATTTTTTAAAATTTATTATGACAAAATTCATGATTGTCCAAATTTGACTGGCTATTGTGCCCGGGTGGCTTACGATAAGGAATTGAAATTATCACGCAATATAACCCAATCTTTCCTGAAACAGATATTTTTAGAGCGGCTTGAAAATTTCAAGTTGGGAAGAAGTTATGATTTTTTAAAATGTATTATGACAAAATTCAAGATTGTCCAAATTTGACTGGTTATTGTGCCCGGGGGGTTTACGATGAGCAATTGGAATCATCACGCAATATAACTCAATCTTTCCTGAAATAGATATTTTTAGAGCGGCTTGAAAATTTCAAGTTGGGAAGAAGTTATGAATTTTTAAAATTTATTATGACAAAATTCATGATTGTCCAAATTTGACTGGCTATTGTGCCCGGGTGGCTTACGATAAGGAATTGAAATTATCACGCAATATAACCCAATCTTTCCTGAAACAGATATTTTTAGAGCGGCTTGAAAATTTCAAGTTGGGAAGAAGTTATGATTTTTTAAAATGTATTATGACAAAATTCAAGATTGTCCAAATTTGACTGGTTATTGTGCCCGGGGGGTTTACGATGAGCAATTGGAATCATCACGCAATATAACTCAATCTTTCCTGAAATAGATATTTTTGGAGCGACTTGAAAATTTCAAGTTGGGAAGAAGTTATGAATTTTTAAAATTTATTATGACAAAATTCATGATTGTCCAAATTTGACTGGCTATTGTGCCCGGGTGGCTTACGATAAGGAATTGAAATTATCACGCAATATGATTCAATCCTTTCTGAAACTAATATCTTTAGAGCGGCATGAAAATTTCAAGCTGGGAAAAAGTTATGATTTTTTAAAATTTATTATGACAAAATTCAAGATTGCCCAAATTTGACTGGTTATTATGCCCGGAAACTTTATGATAAGGAATTGAAATCATCACGCATTATAACTCAATCTTTCCTAAAACAAATATTTCTAGAGCGGCTTGAAAATTTCAAGCTGGGAAAAAGTTATGATTTTTTAAAATTTATTATGACAATATTCATGATTATCCAAATTTGACTGGTTATTGTGCCCGGGAGGTTTACGATAAGGAATTGAAATTATCACGCAATATAACTTAATCTTTCCTAAAACAAATATTTTTAGAGCGGCTTGAAAATTTCAAGCTGGGAAAAAGTTATGATTTTTTAAAATTTATTATGACAAAATTCATGATTGACTGGTTATTGTGCCCGGGAGGTTTATGATAAGGAATTGAAATTATCACGCAATATAACTCAATCTTTCCTGAAACAAATATTTTCAGAGCTGCTTGAAAATTTCAAGCTGGGAAAAACTTATGATTTTTTAAAATTTATTATGACAATATTCATGATTATCCAAATTTGACTGGTTATTGTGCCCGGGAGGTTTACGATAAGGAATTGAAATTATCACGCAATATAACTTAATCTTTCCTAAAACAAATATTTTTAGAGCGGCTTGAAAATTTCAAGCTGGGAAAAAGTTATGATTTTTTAAAATTTATTATGACAAAATTCATGATGGACTGGTTATTGTGCCCGAGAGGTTTATGATGAGGAATTGAAATTATCACGCAATATAACTCAATCTTTCCTGAAACAAATATTTTTAGAGCGGCTTGAAAATTTCAATCTGGGAAAAAGTTATGATTTTTTAAAATTTATTATGACAAAATTCAAGATTGCCCAACTTTGACTGGTTATTGTGCCCGAGAGGTTCACGATAAAGAATTGAGATTATCACGCAATATAACTCAATCTTTCCTGAAACAAATATTTTTAGAGCGGCTTGAAAATTTCAATCTGGGAAAAAGTTATGATTTTTTAAAATTTATTATGACAAAATTCAAGATTGCCCAACTTTGACTGGTTATTGTGCCCGGGAGGTTCACGATAAAGAATTGAAATTATCACGCAATATAACTCAATCTTTCCTGAAACAAATATTTTTAGAGCGGCTTGAAAATTTCAATCTGGGAAAAAGTTATGATTTTTTAAAATTTATTATGACAAAATTCAAGATTGCCCAACATTGACTGGTTATTGTGCCCAGAAGGTTTATGATAAGGAATTGACATTATCAATCTTTCCTGAAACAAATATTTTTAGAGCTGCTTGAAAATTTCGAGTTGGGAAAAAGTTATGATTTTTTAAAATTTATTATGACAAAATTCATGATTGACTGGTTATTGTGCCCGGGAGGTTTACGATAAGGAATTTAAATTATCACGCAATATAATTCAATCCTTTCTGAAACTAATATTTTTGGGGCAGCTTGAAAATTTCAATCTGGAAAAAAGTTGTGATTTTTCTAATTTATTATGACAAAATTCATGATTGCCAACTTTGACTGGTTATTGTGCCCGGTAGGTTTATGATAAGGAGATGAAATTATCACGCAATATAACTCATTCCTGAAACAACTATTTTTAGAGCGGCTTGAAAATTTCAATCTGGAAAAAAGTTATGATTTTTTCTAATTTATTTTGACAAAATTCAAGATTGCCCATCTTAAACTGGTTATTGTGTATGATAAGGAATTGAAATCATTACGCAATATAATTCAATCCTTTCTGAAACTATGCGGAAATTCTCGAAAAAAGTTGGATTTATCGCCAGAATAGGAAAGAGTTTGTCAATGTATACAAAAATGTTATTATATAACACAATCGCGGCGCCTCACCTTCAGTTTTGCTCAACTCTTTTGTATAGTGTGCCCAATTATAAACTGGATCAGCTTCAAAAAATTCAAAACAGAGCAATGCGTGTAATTTTAAAATGTAATCGTTATACACCTATACAATGTATGTTAAATGTACTAAATATTTTATCAGTTAAGCAAAAAGTTATATACAATGTAAATGTCTTTATATTTAAAATTAAGAGAAAAATTTTACCACCTTATATCTGTGATAAAATCAAATATTTTAATGATGTACATAATTATAAGACAAGGCAGCGCGATGATTTTATTTTATATAACAAATGCAATTCTAGTCAAATGCTTAATTCAATATTACAAAAAGGACTTCAAGAATTCAATAAGCTTCCTCCTAGCTTGAAAACCTGTGATAATTTTAACCAGTTCAAACGCTTATTGAGGAAACACGTTTGTGAACATTTTTAGTGTGGTGATTCATTTCTGTATACTAAGCTAATAATTATTGTATTAGATTTAAGATTTTAGTGTACACTTTTATAATTATTATACCTACAATACCATTTTTTTTAACTATTACTTAATATTGTGAGATTTTGTAGCTTTTTTATGCTAAATAAAGATTATTATTATTATTATTATTATTATTACTAATATTTTTGGGGTGGCTTGAAAATTTCAAGTTGGGAAAAAGTTATGATTTTTTAAAATTTATTATGACAAAATTCAAGATTGTCCAAATTTGAATGGTTATTGTGCCCGGTAGGTTTATGATAAAGAATTGAAATTATCACGCAATATAACTCAATTTTTCCTGAAACAAATATTTTTAGAGCTGCTTGAAAATTTCACGCTGGGATAAAGTTATGATTTTTTAAAATTTATTATGACAAAATTCATGATTGCCCAACTATGACTGGTAATCGTGCCCGGTAGGTTCATGATAAGGAATTGAAATCATCATGCAATATAATTCAATCCTTTCTGAAACGAACATTTTTGGAGCGGCTTGAGAATAAGACTAGATCACTTTGTTGACAACACTGTTGTCTATGACCGTCCAAAATTTCAAGCTCGAGAGATTTTTTTCAAAGGAGTTATGGGACTTTAAAGAAAACTATAACCCTGGACGCCACTAGCTTCTTAAGGCTCAAAAGGTCACTAATGAGTTTTCAAAAGGCAAACTAATGAATTGAAGGTGATGAAACTAGGTCACTTGGCTGACAATACCGTTGTCTACGATCCTCCAAAATTTCAATCTCCAGCGATTTTTCATAAGGGAGTTATGGAGCTTCAAGGAGGACTTTAATCCTGGTTGCCTCTTGTTTCTCGATGGTCAAAGCTCCACTAATGAATTTTCAAAAGCCAAACTAATTGACGAAAGTTGATGAGACTAGTTCACTTTGTTAACAATACTGTTGTCTATCATCCCTCAAAATTTCGACCACAAGCGACTTTTTCCAAGACAGTTATGGGGCTTCAAAGAGGACTATCACCCTTGATGCCGGTCGTTTCTCGAAGATCGAAGAGCCACTTATAAATTTCCTGAATCCAAACTAATGAACGATAATTGATGAAACTGAGTCACTTAATTCACAGTACTGTTGTCCACTATTTCCTCAATTTTCAACCCCCAGCGATATTTTATAAGAAAGTTATGGAGATTCAAGGAGGACTTTAACCCTGGTCGCCTCTTGTTTCTCGATGGTCAAAGCTCCACTTATAAATTTTCAAAAGCCAAACTAATTGACGAAAGTTGATGAGACTAGGTCACTTTATTGACAATACTGTTGTCTATTATCCCCTAAGATTTCAACCCCCTGCGATTTTTTCCAAAGGAGTTATGGGGCTTGCATAGTTGGTTCGACTTTTTGGCCTCATCCATCCAAGTTCAGGAGGCCTGCTTCTTCCTGTAAGCCTTCTCCTTCCTTGTTAGTGATACCTTTTTTCTTTCATTGGTCCACTATCTGCCTCCTTTGTGTCTTCAGCTTTTAATCTTGACTCAATATGTGATATAGGCGTTCTTTGAACAAAACTTTCAAACCACTCTAGTTGGTCTATTGTAGAAGTTTTTAAGTCTATGTGTTTGAGCAAAATGCAAACTGACCAGTCATAACGAAAGCGGTCTCGAATCGGAAATGCTGCCAAGTCGAGCAAAAGGCAACAAGAACTGCACACGAAAGACGAAAACAACAAAAATATCCCAAGAATCGAAGATCATTTATCTTCGAACGTCGTGTGGTCCGGTGACTCCCACCATATTGAATATCGGGCACAAGATGACATTTACAAATGAATCGTAATTGTTGGCCCTTATGTATGCTCATAATACCATATCGAGGTCTCGAATGCCCAGAAAAGTCTTTTCATCTCAATTTCCATACATTCAAATGACTGGGACGGGATTTCGATGTGCTGGAAAATGACACATCAAAGTCGAAAATAACTAATTGGGCGGTTATGAAAAAAAAAATAGACTCTCGTCGTCAACTTCACAAGACAATCATTAATAATGCGCAACGTTTTGAAAATATGCCGCGCTTGTTTTTTTGAGGTGGTTTTTTGCTCTTTTGCTTGTATGACGCTGTCTTATTAACTTTTCTCGCGACGAGTGAAGTAAGACAAATGATTTGGGGGAGTTGACTTGTTTTTTGTGGAAGTTTTTCTCACCTGGCTTTTGGTACAGATCAAAAACCAAAACCTTCAAGTTCATGGTTCTTTCTGGAGAAAATGTATCATCCACAGTCTTGTTTTGTATAATATATTATATTTTTTAATATTGTCTTGTTTTTATTCTGGAATTGATTAGTTTTAATGTTTTACTATATTTTGGATACTTAAGAGTCGTCAAGTCGTCACACTTTTATGCATCTGGTCTTTTATTGAAATTTTAATTATTTCTTCTTGTTTTTCTTCTCATTATTTTTATTGACACAATATTTGTATTATTGTGCAACTATAAGGTAGTTTTATTTTTTTTACAACATATTTTTCACTTTTTTCCTATCTTTATTCAGATTTGTTATTAAAATATTTTTAGCGCCTAGATCACATTCTTGAGACAGTTTTGTGTCCTTTTCTTAGTAGTTTTGAATTTTCGATTTCTTTAGTTTATGTGATTGTTTATCTTTTGTTTGGTGCATATCCTTTTAGAGATCGTATGTAGTTTTTATTTTGAAATTCATCAGTTTCTTCGAGGCTCATTGTTTTATGATTTTTTAAATATAAGTAACGATAAATGTCTAAATCCTTTTCTGAATCTACTTTTTTTGTTTTTTTATTGTTCGATCATTGATTTTTTGATTGGTATAATATTTTTTTTTGAATCTAATTTTGTATTGTTTTGATTATTTTAACTTTAGAATAGTTCTTTTTTCTGATTTTCACTGTCATCCTTATTTTAGTTTTGAATAACTTTCAGTACCTAATGTATTCTTGTTTCTACTTTTTTCATTTCTTTATTTATTACCGGTTTTACCATACTTTGGATTTTATTGATTTTCGTTTTATTTACATTTCGCAATTTTTCATTAATTAATCTTCATTGTTCATTTTTTTATTGACAATAGATTATGTCACAAGTGAAGTTTTCAAGGTAGTCAGTGTTTTATGACGTCATCCAAAATATCAGGAAACTTACTTTTTTCATGATGATGTCACATTATAATCAATATTTGATGACATTATCTGAAATATTATATGAAATTATTGTTTTTGATATATTGAGTTGCAATTTTGAAAAAAGACAGTCAAAATTGTTCACTTTATCATACTTTTTTCATGATGACGCCAGATATAAATTTTTCAAGATAATCAGTATTTGATGACGTCATCTAAAATATCATGGAAAATTGATATCTTCCATAGTTTTTGATAGACAGTCTAAATTGTTCACTATATCGTACTTTTTACATGATGACGTCTCATAATCCAATATAATCAGTATTTGATGACGTTATCTAGAATATTTTGAAAAATTAATATCTCCCACAGTTTTTGAGATATTGACTTGCAATTTTGAGGACAGACTATCAAAATTGCTCTTTTTATAGAACTTTTTCCATGATGTCGTCACATATGAGATTTTCAAGATAATCAGTATTTGATTACGTCATCTTACATATAATAGAATGTTCATACCCCCACAGTTTTTGAGATAATGACTTGCAATTTTGAGGGAAGATGATCTAGATTGTTCACTTTATCGTACTCGTTTCATGATGAAGCCACATATAAAGTTTTCAAGATAATCAGTATTTGATGACGTCATCTTGAATATCATGGACAATTCACTATTCCCACAGTTTTTGAGATATTGAGTTACAGATATTGAGGACAGACTGTCAAAATTGATCACTTTATCGTACTTTTTTCATGAAGACGTCACAAATGAGGTTTTCAAGATAATCAGTATTTGATGACGTCATCTTGAATATCATGGAAAAATCATAATTCCCACAGTTTTTGAGATATTGAGTTACAGATATTGAGGACAGACTGTCAAAATTGTTCACTTTATCGTACTTTTTTCATGATAACGTCATACATGAGGTATTCAAGATAATCAGTATTTGATCACGTCATCTTGAATATCATGGAGAATTCATAATTCCCACAGTTTTTGAGATATTTAGTTACAGATATTGAGGACAGACTGTCAAAATTGATCACTTTATCGTACTTTTTTCATGATGACGTCACAAATGAGGTTTTCAAGATAATCAGTATTTGATGACGTCATCTTGAATATCGTGGAAAAATCATAATTCCCACAGTTTTTGAGATATTGAGTTACAGATATTGAGGACAGACTGTCAAAATTGTTCACTTTATCGTACTTTTTTCATGATAACGTCAAACATGAGGTATTCAAGATAATCAGTATTTGATCACGTCATCTTGAATATCATGGAACCTTCATATTTCCTACAGTTTTTGAGATATCGAGTTGCAGATATTGAGGACAGACTGTCAAAATTGATCACTTTATCGTACTTTTTTCATGATGACGTCACAAATGAGGTTTTCAAGATAATCAGTTTTTGATCACGTCATAATACATATAATAGAATGTTCATACCTTCACAGTTTTTGAGATATTGACTTGCAATTTGAGGGAAGATAATCTACATTGTTCACTTTATCTTACTTTTTTCATGATGACGTCACATATGAGGTTTTCAAGATAATCAGTATTTGATGACGTCATCTTGAATATCATGGAGAATTCATAATTCCCACAGTTTTTGAGATATTTAGTTACAGATATTGATGACAGACTGTCAAAATTGTTCACTTTATCGTACTTTTTTCATGATGACGTCACAAATGAGGTCTTCAAGATAATCAGTATTTGATGACGTCATCTTGAATATCATGGAGAATTCATAATTCCCACAGTTTTTGAGATATTTAGTTACAGATATTGAGGACAGACTGTCACAATTGTTCACTTTATCGTACTTTTTTCATGATAACGTCATACATAAGGTATTCAAGATAAACAGTATTTGATCACGTCATCTTGAATATCATGGAAAATTCATATTTCCTACAGTTTTTGAGATATCAAGTTGCAGATATTGAGTACAGACTGTCAAAATTGTTCACTTTATCGTACTTTTTTCATGATAACGTCATACATGAGGTATTCAAGATAATCAGTATTTGATGACGTCATCTTGAATATCATGGAAAATTCATAATTCCCACAGTTTTTGAGATATTTAGTTACAGATATTGAGGACAGACTGTCAAAATTGACTTTATCGTACTTTTTTCATGATGACGTCACACATGAGGTTTTTTTTGAAGAAAGATGATCTAGATTGTTCACTCTATCGTACTTGTTTCCTGATGGAGCCACATATAAAGTTTTCAAGATGATCAGTATTTGATGACGTCATCTTGAATATCATGGAAAATTTATATTTCCCACAGTTTTTGAGATATTGATTTGCAGATATTGAGGACACACTGCCAAAATTGACTTTATCGTACTTTTTTCATGATGACGTCACACATGAGGTTTTCAAGATAATCAGTATTTGATCACGTCATCTTACATATAATAGAATGTTCATACCCCCACAGTTTTTGAGATATTGAGTTGCAATTTTGAGAGAAGATCATCGAAAAAATTACTGTTTCGTAGTTTTTCCATGATGAGGTTATTTGGGAATTTTCCAAGAAAATCAGTATTTGTTGACTTCAGCTAAAATATCTTGAAAAATTTATATCTCCCACAGTTTCCGAGATATTGAGTCGTAATTTTAAAAATCAACCTGTTCAATTTGAAGTACTTTTCTTGTGATGACGTCTTAGAGGACATGGAAGAAGACTCTTCAAAAAAAAATACAACACTTTGTGCATACAGCAGTTGGCAGTCATGTGAGTCATGCTATGAAGAACCAGGAACGCTTCTTCGTCCCCCACTCTTCACATGCATCTTCTTTTTATCAGAAGGAGTTTCGTTTCCTCCACTTTCAGCAAAGCTGCAATCATTTTCTTCTTCTCAAGGTTCCAATTTTTCAAATGTTAAATATCAATAATGGTTGAGGGACACTCTTGGAAGCCATGTTCTGGAGATGTTAGAAGATTAAAAATGCTTAGGCCAGAACGACAAAGAAATTATGAAGAAGGGGACATTTTTTTTTTGGATTCATGTAACCCGGTCGTTCCAAATCTTGGAGCAAAAACTTGGTCAAGCCAAGGGTCTTCTCAAAAATTTCTCTTTCTCACCCATCTTTAGTACCATCCCATTATCCGATTAGGGCAGCCTTTGAATGCACCTGTTAGGCGTTTTTAATTTGGCATTTGCCCACATTTGAGAAAGAAGATAAATGATGCGCGTTCGAACGTTGGGATGAACAGGATGCAGATAATGCATTTTTAAACACATTACTTTTTATTGGTCGGTCTGGTTTTTGTTACAGCCAGGCCAGTCGGTCACTTTTAATGGTTTCTTTTTTGGGTATCGAATTCGGAATCGACTTTTAATAGCCGCCACTTTTTGCGTGATTTGCTCGGACCAGCAAATTGTTCGCTAACGTATGATCAGACGATTAGGAAAGTGTGATGCTTTGTGACTTTTAAGTTTCTTCAACTATCACCATAAAAGAATCTGCTCCTATAGAATCTTCACCAGCAACTATGGAATTCCATAGCGATACGTCGCTTTCTGCCTTAGATGATGGGAAAACGACGTGTCGCTAAGGTACACAGAATCCGGCCCCTGGGGTAGCTCCAACAACGATGGTGGTAAGAGAATATTCTGAACTTAGTATACAGTAAGGAAAGGTCCTTCCTGTCTGTATCCAGCTGCCTTTTGGACCTTGTTGAAACCTTAAGCAACTGGTAATAAAAACACTGTTCCAGCATCGGAAGCGCCCATTAGCACCACGAAAATAAAATGGTTGAATACATATGAAACAAGGATGAGCACGGGAAGTCCTTTATAAATTGAAGATTCACCACGTTTTTTTCACTGGGCTTCTCTTACCTCTCAAACTGACTGACGATCATCGTTCATCATGTCCTAAGTCAAATCTTGACTCTTAAATTGACTGACATTCGTGGCATCTTGAATTCTTTCATTGACTCATTGACCTCTCAAGTGTTAAAATTTTCTGCAAAAAAATTGTTTATTAAAAAATTGTCTTCTCAAACTGACCCTCGCATCTTATGCTTACTTCGTTTATACACTGGCTGCATGGCCTCTTAAATGTTTCACCAGACCCCTCATATCACCTCAACGCCTTCCACACTGACCTCTCAAGGCCACATTTTCTTATTGACTTTGGCATCTTGAACTCTAACTTAGCCACCCTGCCTAGATTTCTTTGACAAATTGACCTCAATTGAATTGAAAACCACCTCACTTATTTTGACCTCTTAAAAAAATGTTCTCTCCAATAATCTAAGAAAACCTGGTATAAGTCTTAGGTGATCAATTTGGATGACGTTGAGGTCCAGATAAAACAATTTTTAAGAGTTTGAGACAATTTTGGGTTAGTTCGCGTTACTTGCAATTGATCGTTTCTACTTCTGCGTTGTTGAAGTTTTTGAGTTGGAGTTTGGATTAGTATTGCCTTTTATTCCTTCGTTATTTACTTTTTTCTTTTTTTTTTCATTTCTTTTTTTTTCACTTTTTTGTCTTTTTAGTTTGAATTGGTTTTGGTTGATTTGGACTTGTTTAAAATATTTTTGCACTGTTTTTTCTATAAATTTTTTTTTTCAGGAACCTTTTTTCCTTTATTTTTTCTATTTTCCTTTTTTCCTACTTTTTTTTTGTTTAGTTGGGTCAGTTCTTTTTCACTATTCATTTTTTCTTCTGTTTTTTATAATCTAAAAAACCATTTCACCAGACAATGGTAGTTTTTTTTTTATTTTTTGTGATTTTAGTTTTGGTTAATTCGTGTTACTTCCGGTTAAATCTCTATTTTCCTCAGTTTATGTTAAAGTTATTTAGTTCCAGAAAATTTGGGTTTTTCCTTCTCATTCCCACTCCAGCTAGTAGGTAACCTTTTTCCTTCTTTATATTTGGGTTTTCCATTCGTTTAACTTTTTTTGTCTTTTTAGTTTGGGTTAGTTTGGGTTAATTTGACTTGGTATGAGTTATTTATGTCAGTTAGGATTGGTTTTTACACGTTCATCTTATTTTCCCTTTTGTTTTTTGAATGTCTACAACTGTTTGGGAATTTTGTTCAGTTTGGGTTAGTTAGGGTCAGTTGGGTTGTCAAAACTAGTTATGTGATTCGGTTCACTTTTGGTTATAATTGTTTTCATCTGATGTGAAGTTGAAGTTGTTTGGTGAGTTGGATAATTTTTTAATTTTATTCCTTTTTTAGTAACCCTTGTTTTCCTTTTTTTCAACACTTTTTGTTTCTTTAGTTCAAGTTGTTTTTGTTTAATTTGAGTTATTCTTGTTTAGTTTATGTCAAATAAACTTCACTCATTTCCACATATCTGTTTTGCATGTTTCTTATTGTTTGTGGCTTTAATTTGGGTTAGTTTAGGTTAATCCGAGCTAGTTTGAGTTGAACTATTTCTTCTTATTTTGAGTTAAGGTTGATTTTTTAAAATTTAGTCAAGTTTGGATTAGTTTTTCCAAAGAAGAAGGAATAATTCTTTTGTAACCTCTCCTTAATCCTTCTGTTTTCTTTTTTTTACACTTTATGATATCTTTAGTTTGGGTTAGTTTTGGTTTGATTTGGGTTAGCTACAGTTTTTTTTTGTTGTTCAAGTAAGTAAGGATCAATTTCCAATTGAATTGATTGTTCTACTATTCTACTTGATTTCCTATATTTTTTTTATTTTCCTGCAATTTCTTGGATGTTTTTTTATACTTTTTTTCCATAGGTTTTTGGTGATTTATTCAATTTAAAAAAAAATATACAATTAAAATTTGTAAGTTGCTCCTACATACTTATTTTCAATATTGTTCTTACTTTTTTTTGTTATTTTTCCTTGAAAAACTGACCTTGAAAGAATTTGGCACCTTCGTACGAATTCCGACCCATCAAAACAAATGTTTGTTTTATCAAATCGACCTCGAATCATCCAATGGTAAATAAATTTACCAAGACTCTTCAACTTCCTCAACGTACTCCTCTTAAGGACCTCTTGATACTTATTGAGAGGTTACTAGGATTGGATTGACTGTATTTGATGACCTCCTTAATCGAGTGACATTATTTCTCAACCTTCCACACCATTGTCCTCCTTGCCTTGATGTCCTTGACAAATTGACCTTTTAAGAGTTTACGTCCTCTGTACTTAACTTGACCTCTTAAAAAAAATGTTTACCCTAGAGATCAGGATGGCGTTGAGGTAAATCAAAACGCAAAATGATTTTTGAGAGGTCATGGAACGTGAAAAAACCTTGTCCTCCTGAAAATTCAAATTCTTTGACTACCCTAGCGACATCCATGGAGTTGATGGACTCAGTTGACCTATTCAATGAAATTTGTTGGCCTTTTAATCTTCTCGATCATTGACCGTTGATGGCTTCTATGAGTTAAATGGATTCTGGACCTATACCGTGACTCTTAAATGCAGTGAGTTGGCATCCCAAACTCACTTGATTTTGCTGTGATTTTCTTGACAAATTGGTATTAAAAGGGTTAGGTTGACCTCTTAAAACAAATGATTCTTGATCTTTTAAAAATTGGCTTACTTTTGACCTCTTAAGGCCATATATTTTCTATTTTTTTTCATCGATGTGGGTAGTTTGCTTCTGGGGAATGGAGTTTTAGGAAGTTGATTAATCCAGTCATTGTAGGGAATCCAATCCAAAACTCCCTCCGGAAAGGAGTGCCTGCAAAGACATATCCCGTCATCCGCCCCTCGTCTGGGAAAGGACTATTGTAGCCCTTAAACTCGCTGGATTACTGTATTCTTCTGTCACAGCCGAATCATTTATCACAAAATCACAAAAATCATTAATTTATGTGTTACATTTTAAACTGAAAATTTGTATAATTTTTCGCACGGTTAAATGCTTTCGAGGAATCATCACATTGGCTATTATCCATTAGGTACGGCTCTCGTTCGTAAATATAATAAATAGCCACAAAGCGCACTTCGTAAAAATCCTTGACCAACATTCCGAGCCCAGAACTAATTCCTACAATAAATCATGAAGATGAAATATAACCCTTTGGCTGGAATCAAACCGTTCAATGGATTCGTGCTGGGATTATGCCATTAATGGAGGATGCTTTTGTTTATGGGGTTTCAATGGTTTCTTATGGTGTCATAACTCAATGTTTTATTAAGTCGATGGGCTTTGTGAAGCTCTTTTCAACGGCAGATTCACCAAAGTCAAATAAGTCTATTCAAGAGTCTATAGGAATAATTCTTTATCAACCATTGCTTTACAAAAAAAAAAAAAAAAAAAAAAAAAAAAAAAAAAAAAAAAAAAAAATGATGTGTCAAGGACGCTAATCAAATAGTACAGGTAAGACTGGTAGATGAGAATCTTGACGGCTGCTTAACTAGAAGTTAACTATCAAGGATATATTTTACGCAGTCAAATTACCCAGACCATCCTCACAAACATCCAAATGCAAATCAACAAAACGGAAAGAGAAATAGAGAAGTAAATCTAAGGGGCGTGTTGTCATCTCCATTGTCACTCGAAAACTTCGAATCAATCATCGGCCGGATACAAACTTGTGCTCAATGACGTCATCATTCGATGCACTCTTCCGAATTTTAATGTTCCATTTTCATAGTGAAATATGAGATGGGACGTCAAAATATGTATATTTCAAATCAAGGGGGGAGTTAATGGATTTTGGAGCATCAGGAGTATCTGGATGGTTTTGTAGCTTCATCTGATAGCAAACAAATATAAGTTTTGATGTAGCGCTCAACACAGAAGAGGTTACTTCATCTTGAATCCTGATAAATGAGCACGGATTTTGATCTATAAGCGACATAGTTCGGAAGATGATCCAGTTATTTCTTTTACATTTTTGATTATCAGCACGGATTTTGATTCAAATTAGTCAAACACTGCATTTGTAGCACGGACTTTGATCTAGAATAGAGATGTCTAAAAAATGATCGATATCCCTTTGTTCTTTATGCGATCCACACAGATTTTGATCCCTGACAAAATCAAGCGATCAACACAGATTTTCATCTTTAAAAGATATACGTTGATCTCGAACACAAATCAGTTGAATAAATGATCAAAATTTCTTTTGCGTTTTTGGTGATCAACTCAGATTTCAATCTAGATTTTGTTCTTTTAGAAATCAACACGGATTTTTATCGTCAACAATGTTATTACAAAAAAATATCAGAACGGATTTTGATCTATAAGCGCCATATTTCAAAAGATGATTTAGTTATCTCTTCTATATTTTGGTTTATCAGCACGGATTTTGATATAGAAACTAAACTAAAAAACGAACGATATCCCCTCATTTTTTTGCTATCCACACGGATTTTGATCTAGAAAAGAAATAGGTTAGAAAAAATGATCAACACCTATTTTATTCTCTCAGAGATCAGCACAGATTTCGATCCTCAACAATATGTTGGTACAAAAAATATTCAGAATCTCTTTTGCATCAGCACGGCTTTTGATTTACAAGATAAATGAGTTCGGAATATTATCAAAATATTGTCTGCATATCAGGAATTCACACGGATTTTGATCTTAAAAAACGATCAAACCGGATTTTGATCTCGAGGACAAATTGGTTCAAAAACTGATAAAAACTTTTTGCCACATTTTTAACGATCGATACGGGTTTTGATTAGCAAAATAAATAACAGTCCAAACATGATCAAAATATCTTCTGTTCTTTTAGCTATCCACACGGATTTTGATCCATCAATGATCAAAGTCTCTACTGCGTTTCAAGCGAGGTTTCAAGAGATCAACACAGATTTAGATCTATAAGCGACATAGTTCAAAAGATGATCCAGTTGTCTCTTTCACATTTTTGTTTATCAGCACGAATTTTGATTCATGAGAAGAATTAGTTCAAAAACTTCTGGATTTATAGCGATCAACACGGATTTTGATCTAGAAATAAAAAACTAAAAAATGATCGATATCCCCTTTTTACTTTTTGCGATCCCTAACAAAAATTAGTTTAAAACTTGATCAAAATTCCTTTTGCGTGTCAAGCCATCCACACAGATTTTGATCTAGAAAAGGAATGCGTTTAAAAAAATGATCAACACCTATTTTGGTGAAATATTCAGAATCTCTTTCGCACTAGCACGGCTTTTGATTTACAAGATGAATGAGCTCGGAAAATCATCAAAATATTGTCTGCATTTCAGGAGATCAATACGAATTTTGATCTAGAAAAGGTCCGTTTTGCGATTCAGACGGATAATGATCCATTGAGAAAATAAGTTTAGAAAGTGACCAACATCGATTCTATTTATTCAGAGGTTAACACAAATTCTGATCTCGAACAAAAATTAGTTAAGAAATTGATCAAAATCCCTTTCTCATTTCCAACGATCAAACCGGATCTTGATCTCGCGGACAAATTGGTTCAAAAATTGATAAAACCTTTTGATCGATGAGGATTTTTATATGGAAAAGAAATACTTAACAGTTAGAAACATGATCAAATTATCTTTTGATCTTTTAGCTATACACGCGGATTTTGATCCAGAACACAAATTAGTTCAAAAAATGATCATGCTGCGTTTCAAGTGATCTACACAGATTTTGATCTATAAAAGAGAAAGGTTTATGAAATGATCATCAACATTTTGTTCTTCCAGATATCAACACGGATTTTGATCTCGAAAACAAATTAGTTCAAAAAATGATCATGATATATTATGTCCTTTTAACGATCAAAACAGATTTTGATCTCGAACAGAAGTGTGTTCAAAAATTAATCAGAGTGTCTTTAAATGTAAAACGAAGAACACGGATTTTGATCTCGGTTACAAATGATGATCAAATTCACTTCCATTCTCTGAAGATCGACACGCATCCTGATGCATCAGTCAATAAACATCTTTTCTTCTAGATCAAGATCTGTGTTGATCGCTGTAACTTATTCCTCTTATATAAACCAAAATCCCTGATTTTTAATATGTTGTTAAAGATCAGAATCCGTGCATGTTGATCTCTGGATAAAGAAAAAAGAATCTGATCATTATTTAACCCATTTCTTTCTAGAGCAAAATCTGTGTTGATCGCCTGAAATCGTGAAGATATTCTCGATCATTTTTCGAACTAATATGTGTTCGGGATCAGAATCCGTGTTCAAAGAACATAAGAGAGATTTATCATTTTTTAGAACTTTTTTTTTCTTAATCAAAATCCGTGTTGATCGCTGGAAATGCAGAAGAGATTGTGATAATTTGTGAACACGAATTTTGATCTAGAAAAAGTTATATCTCTTGTCCTTTTGCGATCCACATCTCTACCAAAAATAAGTTTAAAAAATTATCAAAATCTCTTTTGCGTTTGAAGTGATCAATACAGATGTTTATGTAGAAAATGAATAG
Source organism: Orchestes rusci (assembly GCA_958502075.1). Lineage (NCBI taxonomy): Eukaryota > Metazoa > Arthropoda > Insecta > Coleoptera > Curculionidae > Orchestes > Orchestes rusci. Next base: position 2,804,698 of record OY293305.1, read on the forward strand.
GTTCAAAAATGACCAGCATCTATTTTTTTCATTTAGAGATGAGCACGGATTTTGATCTCTAAAATAAATTATTCAAATAAATGATCATAATATGTTCTTTTAACTATCAATACAGATTCACATCTCGAACAGAAATTTGTTAAAAAGTTGATTTAGAGCGATCAACAGGGATTTTGATCTCGTATACAAATCATTTCAAATGATTTTCAAATCCTCTAATTCTTTGACCTAATATTATGTGACCGGGGTCAAAATTCGCGTTCAAACAACGGAAGAAATCCATTATTTTTTATACATTTCTTTTCTAAATCCAAATTAGTGTTGGAAATGTAGAAGAGATTCTGATCATTTTTTGAAAACGAATTTGGTTCTAAAAAAAGTTGTGTTTTTCGCGATCCACACGGATTTTGATCCCTAAAAAAAATAAGTTTAAAAAACGAAAAAAATCCTTTTTTTGTTTCGTGCGATCAACACAGATTCTTGATTACAAAATGAATAGGTTTAAAAACTACCAACTGTTTTTTTTTTCATCTAGAAATCAACACGGGTTGTGATCTCGAAGACAAATAAATTCAAAAATTGATTGATTTTGATCCAAAAAAGAGATGATTTTGACGTTTTTTTTGACGATTAACACGGATTTTGATCTCGAACACAAATATCACAAATTAGCTCAAAAATTGACCTGAATCTTCTATTAGATTTTTATTGAACGATACAAATTCTGATCTATATTATTATAGGCAAGAAATTAGTTCAGAAAATGTTCAAATTAAAATCTCTACTACGTTCCAAGCAATCAACACAAATTTTTATCTAGAGAAGAAAAAGGTTCATAAAATGAACAACATCTTTGTTCTCATTACGGATCGCGAACACAAAAATTGATCAGAATGTCTTACCACATTTGTAGCGATCAACACGGATTTTGATCTAGAGAAGAAATAAGTTAAAAAAATGATCAAAATGTGTTTTTCTAGCGCTCAACACGGATTTCATCTAGAAATCCAATTAGTTATAAATGATCAAAATCCGTCCAGATGATTTAATAAGATCAAGACGTTGTTTGACGATCAACACTATTGATCTACGAACTTCCATCCATCGAATTTTGTCGTAAAAAGTCTTTTTGCCAAAGTATCAACACAATTTTGGCGCCCAACAAACATTCCGCATAACCACTCGTATACACCGCCTTCCAACCATCACCAGACAAAGACAAAACCCAACCAAATCCCCATATCAAAAAAAGACAGCCAACATCACACAACACACTCGTTGTATGCACCGAATTGCACGAATCTCCTCTCCTTGTCCCTTCTACAGCCCATTTGGCCTGCGCCCCAAGAACAAAAATGGGAGGAGTAAAAGGCGAGATGGAACCGACGTTTCTTGTCTTCTCCAGTCAGTAGCTTCGCGACTGTCATACTGGAGAGTGCTGGTGTTGTTGACAAAAATCCCCACTTACGTATGTGGATGTGTAGTGTTTCTAGTGTTGTAGACTCCGGACTTAGATAGTGTAGCATCCCCACTTACTGATACGCCATCCATCATGTTCAGTGACGTCACAACATCGGATTGGTTGTCAGTCTGTCACGTGGTCTGTTAATTGGGAGCGGTGGGCGGAATCTTTGCCTGGAGTGGGGAACGAGAGAGACACCAGTCGTTGCCTTTACAATCCGCTAATATTATTAATGACTATGAGTTCGTTTCTGATGAACCCTGTTTCGGGTTATCAACAGCCGCAGTTATCGGGGGTGGTCGTGGACCCTAAATTCCCCCCTAGTGAGGAGTACAGCCAGAGTAGCTATATTCCGTCCGCGAGTGATAATTTTTTCGGCAACCACCACTTGAACCAGCCGCAACATCTGCAATATGGCTACCACAACCCTCATCAAGCTTATGGGGGGTCTCTACCCCTTGCCAACAACTACAACTACGGCAACTATTATCATCACCAGCTGCACCATCCTGCGCCTTCCTTGCACCAAGTGCGGCAGCATGAACCTCAAAACATACATTGTGCCTCGCTATCTGAACCCAGCACCACTCCATCGATACTCCACAACATCGCGGACATTTCTCCAAACGTGTCGCAACCAAGTGATGTGAACAGTAGTGTGTGTAGTCCAGCCTCTGGCCATGGACAGGACTCCAGAGGTTCGCCTCCGGGAACCCACTCGTTGCAAGAACTAGGACTCAGATTGGAGGACGGAGTGTCGGATCATGACGAACTTGATGATCAGAGTTCGACGAACAATGACGAGGATGATGATGATGATGAAAATGGTGACAGACAAATCTACCCCTGGATGCGGAAAGTGCATGTTGCCGGAGCTCGTAAGTATTTGCCATTTATCTCTCTTGGTGGGGAAGTTATAAATTGCCCATCATTTGTACAAATCGGTGATCCTTTCAAAGTTGAAGAGGTGATTTTTTAGCCGTCGCTTGGGTGACAATGGGATGTTACCTTGAGGTTAACTGATACAAATTGCGGGTTTTGAAGAGGTTTATAAATGGGTCGTTTGGGTTGGAGTGTGATTGTGGATTGGGTGATTTATGGGGGATTAATTTGAACAACAGATCTGTAGTGATTTGATTTGTCCCCATCCTTATCTTCAACGCTCTCTTCATTGTCTTTACCGTCATCCTCAACATCATCTTTATCATTTACAGCTTTCTTGTTATCAGAATCTTTTTTTTCCTTGTCAGAGTCTTCAACTTCTGCTTCTTCCTCATCAGCGCAGTCAGAAACAAAAACCCACTAGTTTCTTCCTCTGCTGTTTGGGTAATTTTTTCATTTTTATTGGGACAATTTGATTTTTTGTTTGTTTCTTTCCGTGATAATTTTTCACGATACACTCGAAGAAAGTGAATGACATTAAAAAAAAAACGCATGTATCACCAAAAGTGGATGTGAAAAAAACACCACTTACGTAAAATTTTGTAAAAGCCCGTCAACCATGCAGATTTGAGTCCCGTAGAATTACTATTTTTTTTATTAATTTCTTAAGAATAGTTGTCAGCAAAAAAAATTTGAATGATAGACAGAAATTCTTACAAATCGAGTTCCTCCACGGTAACACATTCACTTATAATATGAAAATCACGCAAAATCTTCCCAGGAATCCAATTGCTTTTTTTCCATTCCAAGGTCTCTAATATTTTTAAAGATAATTCACTTCACTGTAAAACAATGTCGTTATATCAGTAACGTGGTACCTCAATCAACAATACAATAAATCAACGTAAAATTTTCTCAAGAACTCAATGATTTTGATCCGATTTCATTATCTCTAACAGTTTTGAAAATATCGTCAAAAATATGAGGCTATGTCTTCAGACCAATAAAAACCAGAGTCAAACTTCCAAGTCGTTTTTGACAGGATTCCTCACTCGATACCACATTCACTTATATAACAAAAATCATGTAAAATCTTCCCGGGAACCCAATGGTTTTCGTTCCATTTCATTATCAACAATTGTTCTAAAGATATCAACTAAAATGTGAAGGTATGTCAATGGACCATTAAAATTATGAGACAAAATTCTTAGTCAATTTTGACAGGGTTCCTCACTCGGTACTACATTCACTTTTATTGCAAAAATCATGTAAAATCTTCCCAGGGATGTTATGGTGTAGATTCAATTCCGTTATCTCTAATAGTTTTAAAGATATCGACAAAAATATGAGGATATGTCGATGGGCCACTAAATATCAGAGTAAAAATTCTAAGTCGATTTTGACAGGGTTCCTCACTCGTTACCATATTCACTTATATAACGAAATTCATGAAAAATATTCCCGGGAACCCAATGATTTTCGTCCCATTTCATTATCAACAATAGTTCTAAAGATATCAACTAAAATGTGAAGGTATGTCAATGGACCATTAATATTATGAGACAAAATTCTTAGTCAATTTTGACAGGGTTCCTCACTCGGTACCACATTCACTTTTATTACAAAAATCATGTAAAATCTTCCCGGGGATGTTATGGTGCTGATTCAATTCCGTTATCTCTAATAGTTTTAAAGATATCGACAAAAATATGAGGATATGTCGATGGGCCACTAAATATCAGAGTCAAAATTCTAAGTCGATTTTGACAGGATTCCTCACTCGTTACCACATTCACTTCTATGACAAAAATCATGTAAAATCTTCCCGGGAACCCAATGGTTCTCGTCCCATTTCATTATCAACAATAGTTCTAAAGATATCAACTGAAATATGACGGTATGTCAATGGATCATTAAAATTATGAGTCAAAATTCTTAGTCAATTTTGACAGGGTTCCTCACTCGGTACCACATTCACTTTTATTAAAAAATCATGTAAAATCTTCCCAGGGATGTAATGGTTTTGATTCCATTTCATTATCTCTGATAGTTTTGAAGATATCGACAAAAATATGAGGCTATGTCGATGGGCCACTAAATATCAGAGTCAAAATTCTAAGTCGATTTTGACAGGGTTCCTCACTTGGTACCACATTCACTTATATGACAAAATTCATGTAAAATCTTCCCGGGAACCCAACGGTTTCCGTCCCATTTCATTATCAACAATAGTTCTAAAGATATCAACTAAAATGTGAAGGTATGTCAATGGACCATTAAAATTATGAGACAAAATTCTTAGTCAATTTTGACAGGGTTCCTCACTCGGTACCACATTCACTTTTATCACAAAAATCATGTAAAATCTTCCCAGGAATGTTATGGTTTTGATTCCATTCCGTTATCTCTAATGGTTTTGAAGATATCGACAAAAATATGAGGCTATGTCGATGGGCCACTAAATATCAGAGTCAAAATTCTAAGTCGATTTTGACAGGGTTCCTCACTCGGTAACACATTCACTAATATAACAAAAATCTTGTAAAATCTTCCCGGAAACCCAATGGTTCTCGTCCCATTTCATTATCGACATTTGTTCTAAGGATATCAACTAAAATGTGAAGGTATGTCAATGGACCATTAAAATTATGAGACAAAATTCTTTGTTAATTCTGACAGGGTTCCTCATGTGGCAACCCAATAACCTGTACTACAAATCCATACAAAATTTCCCCAGAAATCCAATGGTTTTGGTCCCATTCCATTATCTCTGATACTTTTAAAGATATCAACAAAAATATGAGGCTATGTCGATGGGCCACTAAATGCCAGAGTCAAATATCTAAATCGATTTTGACAAAGATCCTCACTCGGTACCACATTTTCTCAAATGACAAAGATCATGTAAAATCTTCTCACAAATCCATTGGTCTAAGTTCCATTTCATTATCACTAATTTTTTTGAAGATGTCGTCAAAAATGTGAAGGTTTACAATGGACCCTTGAAATCACGAGACAAAATTCTTTGTTAATTTTGACAGGGTTCCTCATGTGGCAACCCAATAACCTGTACTACAAATCCATACAAAATTTCCCCAGAAATCCAATGGTTTTGGTCCCATTCCATTATCTCTGATACTTTTAAAGATATCAACAAAAATAAGAGGTTATGTCAATGGACCATTGAAAACAAGAGACAAAATTCCAAGTTAATTTTGACAGGGTTTCTCACACGGAACCACATTCACTCATATGATTAAAACCAAGTAAAACCGTCCCAAAAATTTCAATGGTCCTGGTCCCATTCGATTATCCATAATATTTGTGAAAATATCGACTATATATACCATTAAAAACAAGAGTCAACATTCTCAGCCAATTTTGATAGAGTGAGAGAATCAAGATATTGGCCACCCAGATCACCAGACCTGAGCGCTCTTAATTAACATTTTTTATGGCCTCAGTGAAACCAAAAACAATTGACCACATCCTCAAGGACATTGTTTTTATTGATTCGTCGATCTACAATCGACAAAAAAACCCAATTTAACGTGCAAAAATGAACCCCGGCTCGGGATGGCACTACTAAACCAAAAAGGTGCTAAAAAACGCTGTATCATGGTACAGGTAAACATCAATATTAATACAGCTCCTCTATTTTCCTATGACTGGCATTAAATTTTAATAGGTTATACGGCAGGCGCCTGCTTTTTTTTCACTTTTGACGAGACGATTTTTAATTGGGTTATTGAAATTTGCAGTAAACATGCTACAGCTGTCAAATTGACGTATAGTTTCCAACCACAAACCATTCTCAGGCTCTAAAGTGGCTCTAAAATATCGACTTAAGTACCACCAATTTATTATCCTTTATCCCTAAATGGCCGGCAATTTGTAAATTTCATCGTTGTTGTGACCTCCGATGGGATGTCTAGCATTAGCTCATTGTTGGCAAAATAAAGGGATTCGAATTTACCTGATTTTTTTTCATAACTTGACAATAAATGATGCGCACCTTTTGACGAGAATGTCTAATAAATGATTTTATGACTGGAGGGAGTGCTGCATTTAATTTCTGAAGTATAATTGCTAGTTTGATTACTTCTAGGTGTTGTGGAAGGTGCAAATTATCTTGCGAATTATTGCCTGTCAAATGTATGATTCATGGTTTTGATGTTATCTCATGTGAACATGAAGTAAAGTGTTTTTTTTTCTGGTTCCGTGAATTATTTTCTTATTTCCTTCCATACTTTTCTCTCACATCTTCCTCTTCTTATATTTTCTTTGGAAACCTTTCTAGTCTATTTTCATCATCTTTTAATGACAATAAATTATTTGCAACTGCAATCCAGAATATTTTTTCTGAAAGTAAACTGTTTTTTTTCTGCTTTTATATTTTTTCTTAGTTCCACTTTTATTCTTTCAATATTTATTTTGTTATATTTTATTGATTTTTGTATTGCTTATGTTGGCTTCGGTGCTTTTTTTCACTTCTTCTATACTTTCCGTAGCTTTTGATAGTTTTTGTCCTGTAAAATTTATTTTGTCCTCATTCAACAATACATCCAGCACTTCACACCACGATTAGCAATAATAATTGTTGAACATTCAAACAATCCATGCATTTTTTTATTTACTACTGTGTTAACGTTTTATTCACAAACAATAGTTAAGCAATATAGTTTTTTCGTTATTTTTTATAAATTCTTTAATTGGTTTTTTATTATCACATTGAATAGTTCTGGTTATTGTAAACTTATAAGGTCTTCCTCGTAGAGTAAAATATTTTTTTTTTTTGAAATGGGAGGTTGAACTGTTTTGGATTTTTGCAGCAACATATCTACGTTTCATTCCATTCCATCCTCAGAAAAAACATTTACAGTACTGCAAAGTTGAAGATTCATTGTCATCAATGAATCAATGAGTATGACCAAAAAAATCAGTGCTGGTTAATGGTCAATGATGTGCGATCGGTAAAAGATTAGTTCAAGTATAAACTACCAACGTTTCATCCCAATCCTATTTAGAAAAAACCTTTATTTCATACTGTACCGTGAAGTATCATTTACCGGACTCAAAACCAGTCCGGTTAATGACACTTTACATCATCAGAGACTGTAAAAAATCACTAGACTACTCCAAAAATGACATTTTGCATCATCACAGACTGTGAAATTGCATTGGTTTGATGGTTTGACTGGCGCCATCTAATGATTTTAATCAATAACTTGACATAGAATGTTGGTTACATATGATTAACCTATCTATTACCCAAGTGGTGACATGGTTTGGCTGGCGCCATCTCATGGTGAGAATGTGAGGTCACTCTAAGTGTATGATTTGACAAGAAAGCCCTTTAAACCGACTTAAAAAAATTATCACAGTATGAAACAAGACAATGTACGATAGAAAGCCGTTAAATGTGTCTAGAAATTCCAGACTCGGCTCCTTCGTCGCCTCGTCCATAAACATCTCGACTCGTAATTTGAAAAGTCATTTACCGCTTTAGTAACGTAAATTACTTTTACGATACTAGGCCGGGAAATGACTTATTAAGGTACAAGTTAAAATATTTATGATTTCTAGACGAGTAGTTTCATGACAATTCACGGCTGTGTATTGTACCATATTTTATTTTTCATACTGTGACAATGTTCATCAACCGCTTCAAAAACCACACATTGAGAGGGCGGTGTTCGCAGTCCTTCTCACAATCTTTCCATGAGATGGCGCAAGCCAAACCATCTTACAACTTAGGTAATATTAAAAGGTACTTATGTTGACAACTATGTATGTCAAGTTATTAAATATAACCATGAGATGGCGCCAGCCAAACCATGCTACAACTTAAAAGGTAAGTTGAGATTATACAGTGTGTCTCACTAAGTTGGAACCATATGAAGAAATTCTTCATTATTAATTTGAGGAGAAATAGTATATTATTCAACAAGTGGAAAATGGTGAATATTACTCACGAGGATGAAATGAATCATCTGAGTGAGTATACTATACTTTGTCTATGATTATTCAATAACTGAAGCGCACTTTGCAATATTCAATTTCATTTGAACGGCACTTTTTGACAACTACTGTTTATAAAGTGAGGTTAGGTTGTCAACACAATGACTATAAAACAAGTATGGACGGTCAAATGGGCTGTTTCAAAATGACGGATTTGAAGGTTGACATTTTGTCGAATGTTCTGATTGGCTCTAAAACAGTGGATTAATGACATTAGATCATTTCATTGGTTTAAAACAATTGAGTTATGAAAAAAAAGTCATGGTTCTTAGTTCTGATCAACTTTTTTCAATAACAATTCTCGATATTGTGAAAAATAAAGGTGCGAAATTCATATTTTTTGACAAACCTTGTATACGTCTGGAAAAAATTGATATCTGATGTTTGTGTTTTAGATTTTAGGACACTTTTTATAAAGAATAACTTTTTCTTCTGAAATAAATGATAAAAAAATTTTTCATATGGTTCCAACTTGTTGACACACTGCCTATTCGACTAATCCAATTTTACCGGCTCTGATGATGTAATGTGTCATTTACCGGACTGATTTTGAGTCCGGTTAACGATACATGTTTTACGCTTATCATGGTGATGAAATTGATAAAAATATTCTACTATGTAGAAGTTGACAACCTCCCACGTTTGCTACTTGCTAACCATTATTAATCACACAAAAAAAATTGAAGGTCCAACAAGTCCAAGTGTAATACATCAATTTTGGCGCGTGTCACAAACAACGCGACCTTAATGTAATATAGAAACAAATGACTTTTTAAGTCGATGTAATTTATTGATATTTCAACTGAATTCACGAAAAGCTCCTCTTATGTTTGACTATTTATTTATCATTTTGTAAGGTTAATAAACTAAGCCCAACTCGGCCTAGTCCATATGAACAATAATAATTAACCATTTTATCTTTCAGTTTCGAATGCGCATGACATTTCGTCTAGTGGCAGTAAGTTTTTTATTCTTTTAACAATCACTAATGCTTTCAAGGGGACTCGATGTTTTCATGTCGTTAATGCATTCAATCACTTACTACATGAAATTATTGAGTCAACTTTGGCTTCAGGCTTTGGTATATTCACCCCTATTTGTTTGCATTGCTTTCTTGGCTTGGTTTTTGATGGATTGCACTTTGCACTGGTTATAAGTTTTTTTATAAATCACATTTGGACTCATCAGACATTCTGACTCAATGCAAACATTGTGGCCTTGCAAATATTCCATTTGATGTCTATTTGCAAGATTGGTGAGTTTATTTACTCAAATTGGAATCTTTTGACTCATCAGAAGCTGGAGACTGCACAGAAACAACAACAATGATGGTCATGACACTGACTTTTCAAGCTACGTGAGGAACTCTTCCGAGTCATCACAAATCTATGTTTTTTATTGACTCATCAGAAAATAAGTAGATCATGTCATAAAACAGAAGACGACTCATTTGGACTTTTTAGACAGCTTGATTTGACTCATCGCAATTTTTGTGGTTAGGAAATTCTTCACTAATGATGAAGTATGTGACTTTTAACATTGCGAATTATTGATTTGGACTCATCAGAAAGTCTCGTGATGTTCTTTGACTTATCAGAAATAACTTTGAAATGTTCAATTTCAAGTACAGTCCAAAATAGAAACATTACTTTCTCATTTTACAATTTCACTTATATTTTAAGTACTGTCCAAAATAGTTGAATGTCTCATCAGAAATAGCTTTCCAATAATTTGAGTTTCACCTCAAGTACATTCTAAAATATTAAAATGACTCATCAGAAATGACGAAATTTACAGTTTGAGTTCTATTTCAAGTAAAATCTAAAATAGTTGAATCATAATATTGCAATTTGTGTCCAATTCCAAGTAAGTCTAAAACAGTTAGAACACTCCTCAGAAATAACTCTACAGGTAAACAGATTGAGTCATATTTTAGGTACAGTCTGAAATATTAGTGACAAAACTCTTCAGAAATAACTTTCCAAATATACAATTTTAGTCCTATTTCAAGTACAATTTAAAATGATGAATCATACAATTTGAATCCTATTTCAAATGGATACAGTCTAAAATATTGAAAATATTCCTCAGAAATAACTTTCTGAATATACAATTTGAGTCCTATTTCAAGTGAATACGTTCTAAAATAATAAAAATCACTACAAATATACAATTTGAGTCCTATTTCAAGTAAAATTTCAAATGATGAATCATACAATTTGAGTCCTATTTCAAGTGGATACAGTCTAAAATATTGAAAAAAATTCCTCAGAAATAACTTTCCAAACATACAATTTGACTCTTATTTTAAGTACAGTCTGAAATAATAGTGAAAAGACTCATCAGAAATAACTTTCTGAATATACAATTTGAGTCCTATTTCAAGTGGATACGTTCTAAAATAATAAAAAACACTACAAATATACCATTTGAGTCCTATTTCAAGTACAATTTTAAATGATGAATCATACAATTTGAGTCCTATTTCAAGTGGATACAGTCTAAAATATTGAAAATATTCCTCAGAAATAACTTTCCAAACATACAATTTGACTCTTATTTTAGGTACAGTCTGAAATAATAGTGACAAGACTCATCAGAAATAACTTTCCAAATATACAATTTTAGTCCTATTTCAAGTGAATACGTTCTAAAATAATAAAAAACACTACAAATATACCATTTGAGTCCTATTTCAAGTACAATTTTAAATGATGAATCATACAATTTGAGTCCTATTTCAGGTGGATACAGTCTAAAATATTAAAAATATTCCTCAGAAATTACTTTTTGAATATACAATGTTAGACCTATTTCAAGTGAAAACAGTCCAAAATAATAAAAAACACCACAAATATACAATTTGAGTCCTATTTCAAGTACAATTTAAAATGATGAATCATACAATTTGAGTCCTATTTCAAGTGGATACAGTCTAAAATATTGAAAATATTCTTCAGAAATAACTTTCTGAATATACAATTTGAGTCCTATTTCAAGTGAATACGTTCTAAAATAATAAAAATCACTACAAATATACAATTTGAGTCCTATTTCAAGTAAAATTTCAAATGATGAATCATACAATTTGAGTCCTATTTCAAGTGGATACAGTCTAAAATATTGAAAAAAATTCCTCAGAAATAACTTTCCAAACATACAATTTGACTCTTATTTTAAGTACAGTCTGAAATAATAGTGAAAAGACTCATCAGAAATAACTTTCTGAATATACAATTTGAGTCCTATTTCAAGTGGATACGTTCTAAAATAATAAAAAACACTACAAATATACAATTTGAGTCCTATTTCAAGTGGATACAGTCTAAAATATTGAGAAAAATTCCTCAGAAATAACTTTCCAAACATACAATTTGACTCCTAAATATTTTAGGTACAGTCTGAAATAAAAGTGACAAGACTCATCAGAAATAACTTTCCAAACATACAATTTTAGTCCTATTTCAAGTAAAATTTTAAATGATGAATCATACAATTTGAGTCCTATTTCAAGTGGATATAGTCTAAAATATTGAAAAAAATTCCTCAGAAATAACTTTCCAAACATACAATTTGACTCTTATTTTAAGTACAGTCTAAAATAATAGTGAAAAGACTCATCAGAAATAGCTTTCTGAATATACAATTTGAGTCCTATTTCAAGTGGATACGTTCTAAAATAATAAAAAACACTACAAATATACAATTTGACTCTTATTTTAAGTACAGTCTAAAATAATAGTGAAAAGACTCATCAGAAATAGCTTTCTGAATATACAATTTGAGTCCTATTTCAAGTGGATACAGTCTAAAATATTGAAAAAAAATCATCAGAAATAACTTTCCAAACATACAATTTGACTCCTAAATATTTTAGGTACAGTCTGAAATAAAAGTGACAAGACTCATCAGAAATAACTTTCCAAATATACAATTTTAGTCCTATTTCAAGTGAATACGTTCTAAAATAATAAAAAACACTACAAATTTACAATTTGAGTCCTATTTCAAGTACAATTTAAAATGATGAATAATTCAATTTGAATCCTATTTCAAATGGATACAGTCTAAAATATTGAAAACATTCCTCAGAAATAACTTTCCCAACATACAATTTGACTCTTATTTTAGGTACAGTCTGAAATAATAGTGACAAGACTCATCAGAAATAACTTTCCAAATATACAATTTTAGTCCTATTTCAAGTGAATACGTTCTAAAATAATAAAAAACACTACAAATATACCATTTGAGTCCTATTTCAAGTACAATTTAAAATGATGAATCATACAATTTGAGTCCTATTTCAAGTGGATACAGTCTAAAATATTAAAAAAAATTCCTCAGAAATAACTTTCCAAACATACAATTTGACTCCTAAATATTTGAGGTACAGTCTGAAATAATAGTGACAAGACTCATCAGAAATAACTTTCCAAATATACAATTTCAAGATAATACGTTCTAAAATAATAAAAAACACTACAAATATACCATTTGAGTCCTATTTCAAGTACAATTTTAAATGATGAATCATACAATTTGAGTCCTATTTCAAGTGGATACAGTCTAAAATATTGAAAATATTCCTCAGAAATAACTTTCCAAACATACAATTTGACTCTTATTTTAGGTACAGTCTGAAATAATAGTGACAAGACTCATCAGAAATAACTTTCCAAATATACAATTTTAGTCCTATTTCAAGTGAATACGTTCTAAAATAATAAAAAACACTACAAATATACCATTTGAGTCCTATTTCAAGTACAATTTTAAATGATGAATCATACAATTTGAGTCCTATTTCAGGTGGATACAGTCTAAAATATTAAAAATATTCCTCAGAAATTACTTTTTGAATATACAATGTTAGACCTATTTCAAGTGAAAACAGTCCAAAATAATAAAAAACACCACAAATATACAATTTGAGTCCTATTTCAAGTACAATTTAAAATGATGAATCATACAATTTGAGTCCTATTTCAAGTGGATACAGTCTAAAATATTGAAAATATTCTTCAGAAATAACTTTCTGAATATACAATTTGAGTCCTATTTCAAGTGAATACGTTCTAAAATAATAAAAATCACTACAAATATACAATTTGAGTCCTATTTCAAGTAAAATTTCAAATGATGAATCATACAATTTGAGTCCTATTTCAAGTGGATACAGTCTAAAATATTGAAAAAAATTCCTCAGAAATAACTTTCCAAACATACAATTTGACTCTTATTTTAAGTACAGTCTGAAATAATAGTGAAAAGACTCATCAGAAATAACTTTCTGAATATACAATTTGAGTCCTATTTCAAGTGGATACGTTCTAAAATAATAAAAAACACTACAAATATACAATTTGAGTCCTATTTCAAGTGGATACAGTCTAAAATATTGAGAAAAATTCCTCAGAAATAACTTTCCAAACATACAATTTGACTCCTAAATATTTTAGGTACAGTCTGAAATAAAAGTGACAAGACTCATCAGAAATAACTTTCCAAACATACAATTTTAGTCCTATTTCAAGTAAAATTTTAAATGATGAATCATACAATTTGAGTCCTATTTCAAGTGGATATAGTCTAAAATATTGAAAAAAATTCCTCAGAAATAACTTTCCAAACATACAATTTGACTCTTATTTTAAGTACAGTCTAAAATAATAGTGAAAAGACTCATCAGAAATAGCTTTCTGAATATACAATTTGAGTCCTATTTCAAGTGGATACGTTCTAAAATAATAAAAAACACTACAAATATACAATTTGACTCTTATTTTAAGTACAGTCTAAAATAATAGTGAAAAGACTCATCAGAAATAGCTTTCTGAATATACAATTTGAGTCCTATTTCAAGTGGATACAGTCTAAAATATTGAAAAAAAATCATCAGAAATAACTTTCCAAACATACAATTTGACTCCTAAATATTTTAGGTACAGTCTGAAATAAAAGTGACAAGACTCATCAGAAATAACTTTCCAAATATACAATTTTAGTCCTATTTCAAGTGAATACGTTCTAAAATAATAAAAAACACTACAAATTTACAATTTGAGTCCTATTTCAAGTACAATTTAAAATGATGAATAATTCAATTTGAATCCTATTTCAAATGGATACAGTCTAAAATATTGAAAACATTCCTCAGAAATAACTTTCCCAACATACAATTTGACTCTTATTTTAGGTACAGTCTGAAATAATAGTGACAAGACTCATCAGAAATAACTTTCCAAATATACAATTTTAGTCCTATTTCAAGTGAATACGTTCTAAAATAATAAAAAACACTACAAATATACCATTTGAGTCCTATTTCAAGTACAATTTAAAATGATGAATCATACAATTTGAGTCCTATTTCAAGTGGATACAGTCTAAAATATTAAAAAAAATTCCTCAGAAATAACTTTCCAAACATACAATTTGACTCCTAAATATTTGAGGTACAGTCTGAAATAATAGTGACAAGACTCATCAGAAATAACTTTCCAAATATACAATTTCAAGATAATACGTTCTAAAATAATAAAAAACACTACAAATATACCATTTGAGTCCTATTTCAAGTACAATTTTAAATGATGAATCATACAATTTGAGTCCTATTTCAAGTGGATACAGTCTAAAATATTGAAAATATTCCTCAGAAATAACTTTCCAAACATACAATTTGACTCTTATTTTAGGTACAGTCTGAAATAATAGTGACAAGACTCATCAGAAATAACTTTCCAAATATACAATTTTAGTCCTATTTCAAGTGAATACGTTCTAAAATAATAAAAAACACTACAAATATACCATTTGAGTCCTATTTCAAGTACAATTTTAAATGATGAATCATACAATTTGAGTCCTATTTCAGGTGGATACAGTCTAAAATATTAAAAATATTCCTCAGAAATTACTTTTTGAATATACAATGTTAGACCTATTTCAAGTGAAAACAGTCCAAAATAATAAAAAACACCACAAATATACAATTTGAGTCCTATTTCAAGTACAATTTAAAATGATGAATCATACAATTTGAGTCCTATTTCAAGTGGATACAGTCTAAAATATTGAAAATATTCTTCAGAAATAACTTTCTGAATATACAATTTCAGTCCTATTTCAAGTGAAAACAGTCCAAAATAATAAAAAACACTACAAATTTACAATTTGAGTCCTATTTCAAGTAAAATTTTAAATGATGAATCATACAATTTGAGTCCTATTTCAAGTGGATACAGTCTAAAATATTGAAAATATTCCTCAGAAATAACTTTCTGAATATACAATTTTAGTCCTATTTCAAGTGAAAACAGTCCAAAATAATAAAAAACAACACAAATATACAATTTGAGTCCTATTTCAAGTGGATACAGTCTAAAATATTGAAAATATTCTTCAGAAATAACTTTCTGAATATACAGTTTCAGTCCTATTTCAAGTGAAAACAGTCCAAAATAATAAAAAACACTACAAATTTACAATTTGAGTCCTATTTCAAGTAAAATTTTAAATGATGAATCATACAATTTGAGTCCTATTTCAAGTGGATACAGTCTAAAATATTGAAAATATTCCTCAGAAATAACTTTCTGAATATACAATTTTAGTCCTATTTCAAGTGAAAACAGTCCAAAATAATAAAAAACAACACAAATATACAATTTGAGTCCTATTCAAGTGGATACAGTCTAAAATATTGAAAATATTCTTCAGAAATAACTTTCTGAATATACAATTTCAGTCCTATTTCAAGTGAAAACAGTCCAAAATAATAAAAAACACTACAAATTTACAATTTGAGTCCTATTTCAAGTGGATACAGTCTAAAATATCAAGAATACTAATCAGAAATAACTTTTCAAATATTCAATCTGAGTCCAATTCCAGGTACAGTCTAAAATAGTGCAAACGCTCATCAGAAATTGCTTTTCAAATACACAACTCTTATTTCAAGTACAGTCTAAGATAGAGAAAAACTCATCAGTGATAAATTCCCAAATCTAGGTTCAGTCTAAAACAGTATTAATCTTCAGAAATAACTTTTCAAATAAACATGTTGAGTCCGATTGAGTGACTCATCAGAAATGAGTGACATGATTTTGTTTGACTCTCATCAGAGTTTGAACTACGGTTTTTGCTCATCAACTGCAAGTGAGTGATTTAAAAATTCCTCAAACACATGTAGGACTTATCAGAAAAATATGTATATTTATTAGTAGCTTCTCATTTCCAAATCTCAATTAGCAGAAAGGAATGAGAATTTCGAGAGATAAATTATTGGAGCTTATTACATCATATTGTTATTATTTTGAACGACTTTAACAGACTCATCAGAATGTCACTCACAGAGAGATTTTCACTTATAATCTCCCTAGAGCTCGAATTATTTCCGAAAATTTTGTCGAGTTGCGAATTTTCTTGAAAAATTCGCAACGAGAACAAATATCCGGATTTTTAATTCGAGCTCGCGGGAGATTCGGCAAGAAAATTTCATGCCAAAACTGATCATTGGAAAAAACATAACCCAGGACTCACCTCGCATTTAGTGGAAGAAACCAACGGCTCCTCACTTTACTCGGCATTGAGGAAGAAAGAAGGGAATCAGGATTTTATAAAACATTTTGAAGTTATAGCCAATCTTGTCCATAATTGATAACAGTGCAACTTTGTATTGGAAGTTGAAAATAAATCATTTATCAAAAATATTTGTCAGTGTTTTTAACAGCTGTCAAGCACTTGCGGCTAAATGTAGCTCCCATGCACCAGCCGTGCCGTTTGCCTTATCTCTGTCTGTGAAAGTTGGGTTGGTTTGGGATTGTTAGGGAGAGTGGGGACGGCAACACTGTAATCATATGGGAGCTACATCCAGATGCAAAGCCAGGGCGATTTCCACTTATTAATCTTTCAGTCACGTGATTATGAGCAGGGTGATTTCCGATAAAATTAGGTCGTTGCCATAGCAACATAATAAAATGCAAGCCTATGATTGGTTAGAATTGACTGGTAGGAAATTTTCACTAAAAAACACATACCAACTCATCAGAAAAGCTTGTGACTCT
Organism: Orchestes rusci; assembly: GCA_958502075.1. Taxonomy (NCBI): domain Eukaryota; kingdom Metazoa; phylum Arthropoda; class Insecta; order Coleoptera; family Curculionidae; genus Orchestes; species Orchestes rusci. Next base: position 2,822,134 of record OY293305.1, read on the forward strand.
CCCATGAAAATTACTTGAAAAGCCAATCCACCTCCATTACTAAAATTTGAGTTATAAAAGAGCAAACATACAGATTTCCATTTTTTTAAAGAGGATTCCTCTATTCAATTATTGAAATTATTCTATACCAGGCTGGTTCCACGCCACTGGTCACCAAGCGGCAATCATAAACCTCAAAAGGAAAAATTGCTGTTCATCGTCAGCAACAATAAGCACCATCTTTATTGTTAATCCAGTCTAATTGAATGTTATTCAAATATTATCCCGCATGTGTGGTTCACTTCAACAGGAAAAGGTGGTGACAAGCTCAACGAGCACAGTGACTTGGTACATTTTTTAATCGCTCTGATTTGAATACGGGTTCGGTTTGATTATTTCAGAAGCTACATGAGTAGGATTGAGGGGCAGTTTAGTCATCATTGAAGTCTAGATGAGTATCATCTTTCTCAAACCTTCTTTCTTGAGTACCCAATGAACTTTGCACATTCTGATGAAGAGTCTCATTTTATTTCTGATGAGTCAAAATATATGAGCATGAGTCCAAAACGGTGATACAATATGCATAGACTAGTGAGTATGAGTCCATCAGTATTTTCTAAAGTATGAATCCAAACCTCTTTTACCACATCACTCTCATAAGTATGAAATAATTGAATGTATTTTCTGATGAGTGAATGGAATTTTTAGAGGGCATCCTTTTTTTTTACTGATGAGTCCCATGATTTTCTGTTGTGCGTTTTCTTTTCAACTTCAATTATCGTAAAATTTCTAATGAGTCAGTAATATTTATATGAGAAAACTATTTGCATTGATGAGTCAATAAAATAGGTAGCGATGATCCTTTTTTCTTTCTTATGAGTCCCAATATTGTCTGATGATTCGTTTTTTATTCAACTTCAATTATCCTGAAATTTCTAATGAGTCAATCATTAATCACTAAATCATGTGAATAAAAATAAGTCAAAAGAATTAGAAGCAGTCTATCTTTTCTTAATTCTGATGAGTCCCAATATTTTCTGATGAGTCGTTTTCTATTTAACTTCAAATATCCTGAAATTTCTAATGAGTCAAAAACATTAGTCATGAGTAAACTATGTAGATTAATGAGTCGATGAAATTGGTAGCAGTCATATTTTTTTTTCTGATGAGTCCCAAGATTTTATGATGAGTCGTTTTCTATTTAACTTCAAATATCCTAAAATTTCTAATGAGTCAGTAGTTGGGTAAACTATGTGGATTCATAAGTCAATGGAATTGGTGGAAGTTATTTTTTTCTTTCTGATGAGTCCAAAGATTTTTTGATGAGTTGTTTTCTATTCAACTTCAAATTTCTCAAAATTTCTAATAAGTCAGTAATATCAATGTTGGATTAATGAGTCAATGGAATTGGTATCAGTTGTCCCCTTTTCTTTCTGATAAGTCCCAAGATTTTCTGATGAGTCGTTTTCTATTTAACTTCAAATATCCTGAAATTTCTAATGAGTCAAAAACATTAGTGATGAGTAAACTATGTAGATTAATGAGTCGATGAAACTGGTAGCAGTAATTTTTTTTTTCTGATGAGTCCCAAGATTTTATGATGAGTCGTTTTCCATTTAACTTCAAATATCCTAAAATTTCTAATGAGTCAGTAAGTGTGTTAACTATGTGGATTCATAAGTCAATGGAATTAGTGGAAGTCATTTTTTCTTCTTTCTGATGAGTCCAAAGATTTCCTGAACTGATTAGTTGATTTCTATTCAATTTCAAATATTTTAAAATTACTAATTAGTCAGTAATATCAATGTTGGATTAATGGAATTGGTATCAGTTGTCCCCTTTACTTTCTGGTAAGTCCCAAGATTTTCTGATGAGTCGTTTTCTATTTAACTTCAAATATTTAAAAATTTCTAATGAGTCAAAAACGTTAGTAATGATCAATGTAGATTATTGAGTCAATGAAATTGGTGGCAGTCATCTGTTTTTTCTAATGAATCCCAAGATTTTATGATGAGTCGTTTTCTATTTAACTTCAGATATCCTAAGATTTCTAATGAATCAGCAATATAAGTGATGACTGATTTATGTAGATTTATGAGTCGATGAAGATGATAGCGGTCATTTTTTTTTCTCATGAGTCCCAAGATGTTACGATAAGTCGTTTTATATTTAACTGAAAATATCCTAAAATTTCTAATGAGTCAGTAAGTGGGTAAACTATGTGGATTCATAAGTCAATGGAATTTGTGACGGTCATTTTTTTTCTGATGAGTCCAAAGATTATATGATGAGTCGTTTTCTATTTAACTTCAAATATTTCAAAATTTCTGATGAGTCCTGTATATCAATGTTGGATTAATGAGACAAAGGGATTGGTAGCAGTTGTCCCTTTTTTTTCTGATGAGTCGTTTTCTATTTAACTTCAAATATCTTGAAATTTCTAATGAGTCAGCAACATTAGTAATGATTAAACTATGTAGATTAATGAGTCAATGAAATTGTTAACAATAATTTTTTTTTCTGATGAATCCCAAGATTTTATGATAAGTTGTTTCTATTCAACTTCAAATATTCCTAAATTTCTAATGAGTCAGTACAATGATTATTAATGAGTAAACTATGTGGATAAATGAGTCAATGGAACTGGCTTTTTTTAATTGCGATGAGGTCTTCTGATGAGTGACATGATGATATAAGACTTGAAACAGTGACAGTTATTCCCTAATCTGATCTGTCAATGAGCGATACGTGGATTTCTGATGAGTCCACATCACTCATCAAATAAGTGAGTATTGTCAGTTAATTCATTTCCTTTTCAACATCGAATATCCTAAATATTCTAATGAGTCATTAATGTTATTAATGAGTAAACTATCTGAATTGATGAGTCAATGAAATTGGTGATATCTTTTTTTTCCTTCTGATGAGTCACATTCAACTACAAATATCCTTTCTGATGAGGTAGTAATGAGTTTAAAGAAAATACGATTTCAGAGAATACCGAATAGAGTTCAAAGTACACCAATTTGCTAATAATAATTAAATTATTCATAAACGTAAATAAGTCAATTAATCTACACCTTGAACAACACACAATATTAGAAAATGTCACTACAATTCCGAAAATCGATTATTCAATTTTTTTTTACCCAAACCGCGTTGTTATACAACTAGACAAGATATATGATCCAATGGGAAATTTTCCATTTTCTTGACGGACAGAGCGAAAAATACACGCTTATCTATTACCGGTATGGAAAATTAATTTGCAAATTACACCGTGTACTATTCGGACTGTTACATAAACTATTTGAATTTATGATAAATTATGCGCGCTGGACTATTAATCATTTTTTATTGCACGTTCGCAATGGGGGATACATAATTGTTTTTGTGCACTGCTAATGGTATTTTGAAGCTCAAAGATAAAGAAAAAGGTAGATTTGTTATGATTACACAAATTTGACAACACTGCCGCCTGTCAACAACGTCAATACGCCAATAATGCATCCTTAATAAATCATTATGTGGACGTTTCTTCGTATTTTTCTTTGCAAGTAACTGTTCTTTTTATTGAAGAAAACCACAGTGCGGAACAAATGTTTAATTGCATGTAACTACTGGTAATTACATGTTGTTGAATTGCAAACATTGTGCATTATATTCAAACCAATTGTTCGCAAGGATGCATTTAATTGGTTCTCACATGTGTGAAGTTTTTTGTAAAAAAGTTTATAACTATGAAGAATAAAGATTATAAACAATTATTGTTGATGCACAACAGGATATGAATCATTGTTAATGGGAATAAGGAAAAAAACAAAACAGAAATCGAGTCCTTCTTGACTTTTGACGATGCTGATTTTATCATCAGATGATCCAGAAGAAAATTCTCTTTATAGTTGGCGAATAAAATGTTATGTGAATAAATTCTGAGGAAAATAGCATAAAAATAACCATATTCTACGTCATGATATTGGAACAGATTTAAAGGTGACTGGAAAACAACAATTATGAGAATCAGTCTTAAAACTTACTTCACAGGAGATAAAATGATTTCTTTTTGGTATATAAATAGTCAAAAGCATATAATATACATGAACCTTCTACCATGGAAAAAAAATGAAAAAATTATACATAATAGAATCAAACACATTATTTAAGGTCATCAAAATTGTATTGGAACCCTTCAATTATTCTTCATCTATTTCAAAACAATAAAATAAGGAACACACATACGTTAAAAAAAGCCAACAAACCGCAAATTATTGATGAATAGCTAAAAATAATAATGGCAGTGAGAATTTTATTGATCATAGATAATAAATCCTGGTAAAAAATCATTCATGTAAAAAACATAACAACAAAAGAACATGAAATAATTGTCAAAATAAACAATTATTAAGAAACTCAAAGTAAAAGAAAAAAAATTGAGCTGAATTAAAGTAAGGAAATTTCATTCAAATCGAAATTGAATAAGGGAAAGGGAAAACTATGAATAAAAAGTGAAAAATAAAAAAATTTATATCAAGATGAGAATGAAAAAATATGGAAAGTCCAAAACAAAAACTATACAATAGAATAAAAAATACTGAAATAAAATCAGTGATGTACGTAAAATTCAATGTTATGGAAATAGAACATAAAATAAAATGCAAAGCCAACAAACTGCAAATTATTATCATAAAGCGAAAAATAATAATGGAAACGAGAATTTCATTAATCATTCTAGACAACAAAACTGATCAAGAAATGAAAAATTAAAAATAAAAACTCACAAGAACATTTTTCTCGACAAAATTTTAAAGTGATAAAAACTTGGGTTAATAAAAAAACAGTTAAAAAAAATGAAAACCGCGCGAAAGATTAAAAGTAACTAATTAAAAAATAGAAAAAGGTCATTTATTTCAAAACAGAAAAGTTTTTAAAACAGTAAACATAGAAAAATATATTGACGTTACCTGAACTGTTTAAAAACCACTCACAAAAACTCTTAAAGACTTTGAAAGATATTCAAAACGTGAAAATTAGCCAAGATTAGAAAAACTAGAAACAATAACCCATTGTTTTTACCAAAAATCGCAAAGAATAAGTCATTAAGACATTCTTTAAATGTTTAAAAGGAAAAACAACACGAAAAAAACACAAAAATTAAGAAAATTTGGCTGAAAAGCTACAAAAAAAATCACTTAAAAACGGTTTAAAAGAGTAGAACAAACAAGACAAGGTAAGAAAAATTGAGATAATAATTATAATATGATAAAACAAACTAAAAAAGTCAAGACACAAGAATAAAGAAAAATTGTCTGGAAGCTACCAAGTTAAACCAATAAAAATCACCTAAAAAACCTATTAATTTTTAAAAGGTTTAACAAGTGATACAAGCTAGAAAAGATAAGAAACCCCAAAAATCAGAAAAATTGGCTTAAAAGCTAGAGAATAAAACTAAAACATCACAAACAAACTAGACAAGGTAAGAAACACAAGAATTAAGAAATATTAATAATAATAATATTACGATAAAACAAACTAAACAAGTCAAGACACACAAGAATAAAGGAAAATTGTCTGGAAGCTACCAAGTTAAACCAATAAAAATCACCTAAAAAACCTATTGAGGAATTTTTAAAAGGTTTAACAAGTGATACAAGCTAGAAAAGATAAGAAACCCCAAGAATCAGAAAAATTGGCTAAAAAGCTAGAGAATAAAACTTAAAATCACAAACAAACTAGACAAGGTATTAAACACAAGAGCTAAGAAATAATAATAATAATAATGTTAGGATAAAACAAAACTGAACAAGCCAAGTTAAACCAATAAAAATCACCTAAAAAACCTATTAAGGATTTTTTAAAGGTTTAACAAGTGAAACAAGCTAGAAAAGTTAAGAAACTGAAAAAATCAAAAAAATTGGCTTAAAAGCTTCAAAATAAAACTAAAAATCACAAACAAACTACACAAGGTAAGAAAAACAAGAATTAAGAAATAATAATAGTAATAATGTTATGATAAAACAAAACTGAACAAGCCAAGACGCACAAGAATAAAGGAAAACTGTCTGGAAGCTACCAAGTTACCATCAAAATCCACCTAAAAAACCTATCAAGGATATTTTGAAGGTTTAACAAGTGAGACAAGCTAGAAAAGTTAAAAAACCCAAAAAATCAGAAAAATTGACTGAAAAGCTACAAAATAAACTAAAAATCACAAACAAACTAGACAGGGTAAGGAACACAATAATTAAGAAATATTAATAATAATAATATTACGATAAAACAAACTAAACAAGCCAAGACACACAAGAATAAAAAAAAATTGTCTGCTACCAAGTTGAACCAATATAAATCATTAAAAAAAATTATTCAGGAATTTTTAAAAGGTTTAACAAGTGAAACAAGCTAGAAAAGATAAGAAACCCAAAAAATCAGAAAAATTGGCTTGGAAGCTACAAAATAAAACTAACAAAAATCATAAAAAAGGCTATCATAGAATGTTTAAAAGATCTAACAAGTGAAACAAATTAGACAAGAAATAAGACAATCTGAAAAGCTACCAAATAAATTCAGTAAATAAGTTAAAATCAAACAATCGAGGATTAAACCAAATATTTAGGAATTAGCCAAGAAAAGAAGTACCTAGAATGAAAGCGCAGATCGATTAAAACAGTAAAAAAGCAGCTGAACAAGTCCAGTCAAAAGTTTAAAAAATTTGAAAATGTCAAAAGATATTGAAGACCAACTCAAAAAAGACAAATCTAAAATAGAGTGAGAATAAAAACTACTGGATGAATAATGATAACCCTTCATTTAGCGGCATTGTCACAAATAACAAAAAAGTAACGATAATAGTAACAATAAAATAATAAAAAAAAAACAAACCCTGAACAACTGTTAAAGATTCAAAAAATATATAACCATCCACCAAATGATTTGAAAAGACGATTATAGTTGAGAAGTGTCAAAAATAGATTGAGAAAATTGAAAGGGATCTTGATAAATTCGGTTATTTTTTTTTTATTTTTTTTTTTCAATAATCAAAAGGTAGCAGAAAAATTTCAATACTTAGAAGATCCAAAATTTCTTATTTGATGAAAAAAGTCCATAAGAAAACGATACGACAAAATATTTGAATAAGAGGTTAAAAAATTAATTTTCACTAAAAATATTCATGTTTGCTTTGAAAAAAATTATTCAAGAAGCACCTAATTCAATAAAAACTGCATAAAGCCTTTCGAACAAAAATAGGGCCGCTGTGTCATTGTCGGTTTGACTTTATTCAATCCAAAACCGCCAGTCACCATGACTCAAATCGGTCTAACCATGCTCCCAAGCAAGCCGTCTTTGGATGGACTTTTGCCGACCATGTTCATGGTCGTGGTCCCAAATTAGGCATTTTTTCTAGTCAGTGGCGGACGATTCAGTATTTATTTCTTTGTTTCAGCAAATGGCGGTTTCGCCCCCGGCATGGAACCCAAACGGCAACGAACGGCCTATACCCGACACCAAATTCTCGAACTAGAAAAAGAGTTCCACTACAACCGGTACCTGACCCGAAGAAGAAGAATAGAAATTGCCCATGCCCTTGTTCTTAGCGAGCGGCAAATCAAAATATGGTTTCAAAACAGGTAAGATTTACCTTTGAAGAATTTATAATTAGTTTGTGGTTATTTTTCCATCACCAAGCCCCACGTTGGGCGCCAAAATTTGGAGACAAAAACCCATCTATCATTTTTTTCTAAGAAATGTTTTTATTGCAGGAGAATGAAATGGAAAAAAGATAACAAGTTGCCGAACACGAAAAACGTTCGCAGGAAAACGAACCCTGCTGGCGTCACGACGACGGCTGCGGGGGGTGGCAAATCGGCTGCTACAAAGGGTCGCAAGGGGCAGAATAGTCAAGTTGCCGCCCAACAGGGTAATAACAATGAGAAGAGGAAGAATAATAATACACGGTGAGTCACAAGTTTTGGGTTTGGTGAAGTTTTGTTGCGATTTTAAGTAGGCGCAGATCTCTATTTTGCATTCTTTGTATCCGTTAAACTTATGATCTTTGATGTTTTCTGGATTTTGAAGAATATTCATTTTTTGATGGAATTGTCAGAGCTATATTCTTGAAGCTGTCTTTCTGCACCCGTTTCACTTGGAAATTCAAGACGAACATAAGGTATTGTCGGGTAAATTGAACCACTTATCATATACCTCTCTAGTGATTGGTCCAGATTATATGAAACATTGAACTAGGATCATTTCATATGTTTCTATCAAAATGCGGGATGAAAAACTCAGGTAGATGCAAAAAGTTTGGAATGATAAGCGTTTTAAACACATTTTGCGGGCGGTACAATCAAGCCAGCCGGTTCGGTAAATTGTACTTTCTCGTATATCAAACGGCATTGTATTTCTTGTATCATTTAAACAATGTAGCAAACAAAATAGTCTATCGATTTAATTTAAACAAGCTTATGGAACATGATATGGAAAAAAATATATATATCATTCTGATGAATAACTATGAAAATTAAGTATGTTCATGCACTCAAAATAGTCCAAATTTTCCATTTTTATACTCTCTTATTGGTGTTTTTATAGTTCAGCAGTATTTGATAAAATAGTAAAATATATAAATAAATATACCCGGTACAAATTAACCAACCATGTGGTGGTACGAATTACCGGACCGTTGTTTAGTTTCTTCGCAGAAAGCCAGATTAAGTTAAGTTTAACTTCTGTTTAATTTTTTAAATTGACCGATAATTACGAGAAATGATATTCCAACTTTCAAAAAGCGATCATTTTTACAAAAAACCTTAGCTTAGAATGTCTAATATTTACTGCGAAAGCACTTTTGATTGATAAGCACAGATATACAATTTAAAGAGAGACCGACAATCACTGCTTTTGATCAGTTCTTGTTTTGATGCCAAGAGAACCCGATGGTCAGAAATTAATGAATTAAATGGTACAATTTAGAAGCCGGTACAATAAAGCCGACCTCTGGATTGCCCGGCCTATAGTTGATCGGAATCAATATCACGCCTCTCCAAAGAGATCTTGAATATTTTCTGGACTTTCAAGTATATTCATTCGTCTATGAGAAATGTCATAGGAGCTGCCATTTTGAAACCGTTTCAACTGGGGACTTGAAATTTGGCACGAATATACTTTAGGGTATCCTAGTTGACCGGATTGAATATCTTGCCTTGTCAATAATATCCTAAGTATCCCTGAGAATTCAAAAAATATTCATTATTTAAGGGAAATTGTCACAGCTATATCCGTCTCTCTTGAAAACTTCAAATTTGTTAAGAATATACCTTAGGAAATCCTTGTAGACCGGAATGAATATCACGCCTCTCCAAAGAGATCTTGAATATTTTTTGGACTTTCAAGTATATTCATTCATCTATGAAAAATGTCATAGGAGCTGCCATTTCGGAACCGTTTCAACTGGAGACTTGAAATTTGGCACGAATATACTTTAGGGTATCCTAGTTGGCCGGATTGAATATCTTGCCTTGTCAATAATATCCTAAGTATCCCTGAGAATTCAAAAAATATTCATTATTTAAGGGAAATTGTCACAGCTATATCCGTCTCTCTTGAAAACTTCAAATTTGTTAAGAATATACCTTAGGAAATCCTTGTAGACCGGAATGAATATCACGCCTCTCCAGAGAGATCTTGAATTTTTTTTGGACTTTCAAGTATATTCATTCACCTATGAAAAATGTCATAGGAGCTGCCATTTTGAAACCGTTTCAACTGGAAACTTGAAATTTGGCACGAATATACTTTAGGCTATCCTTGTTAACCGGATTGAATATCTTGCCTATTCAATCATATCTTAAGTATCCTTCGAGATTCAAAAAATATTCATTATTGAAGGGAAATTGTCACAGCCATGTCCGTTTATGGTGGAAACTTCAAATTTGTTACGAATATACCTTGGATGATTCCAGAAGACCGGATTGAATATCATCCCTCTCCAAAGATACCATGAATATTTTTATTGCTTCTGAAACATTTTTCTTTGAAGGGGAATAATTGATACAATGATATATAGTTGAAACTGTCAATCCAAAACCATTCCACTTGCAAGCTTCAAATTTGGCACGAGAACACTTCAGGTTATCTTAGTTAACCAGATTGAATATCTTGTCTGTTTATGCAACATATTCATTTTTTAAGAGGAAATCTCATATCTAAATTCTTGAAGCTGACTTTTTAGATCCGTTCCAGTTGCAAACCTCAAATTTGGTACGAATATACCTTAGATTATTCCAGTAGACCGGATTGAATATCACGCCTCTCCAAAGAGATCTTGAATATTTATTGGACTTTCAAGTATATTCATTCGTCTATGAGAAATGTCATAGAAGCTGCCATTTTGAAACCGTTTTAACTGAAAACTTGAAATTTGGCACGAATATACTTTAGGCTATCCTTGTTAACCGGATTGAATATCTTGCCTAGTCAATCATATCTTAAGTATCCTTCGAGATTCAAAAAATATTCATTATTGAAGGGAAATTGTCACAGCCATGTCCGTGTATGGTGAAAACTTAAAATTTGTTACGAATATACCTTAGATAATTCCAGAAGACCGGATTGAATATCATCCCTCTCCAAAGATACCATGAATATTTTTATTGCTTCTAAAACTTTTTTCTTTGGAGGGAAATTGGTACGATAATATATCGTTGAAACTGTCATTTGAAAACCATTTCACTTGTAAACTTCAAATTTGGCACGAATATACTTCAGATAATCCTAGTTTACCGGATTAAATATCTTGGCGCTTCAATAATAAGTGTCTCAATAATAATTTGTCAGAATTTAAAAAGTATTAATTTTTCAAGAGAAATCGTCACAGATTGTTTGGAAACTTCAAATTTGGCTTGAATATGCCTTGATTAATTCTAGAGAAAAGGATTGAGTATCACGCTTCTCCAGAATGCCTTCAATATCAGGATGGCTTCTAAAAAAATTTTTTTTTGGGGGGTGGGAATTGTTTCAAATATATTCTTGAGGATGTCAATTTTGAATCATTTCACTTGCAATCTTCAAATTTGGCACGAATATTTCTTGGATGATTTTGATCAGATTGAATATCACGCCTTTTTAAAGATGTCATGAATATTTTTTTAGGTTTAAAAAATATATTCTTGAGCTTGAAAAATCCCGTTTTAATTCCAGAGAATCCATCGATGGTTTAGGCGACAACATGTTAGACATGTCCCTCACAACCCATCAACTACCAACAACGATTTCCGGCCATTCCCATGCCCACCCCATGACCAACTCCCTCCACCACAGCAACGCCATGATGGACCCTGCAATAGGTCACCTTGGTGGCCCCGTTATGACCCCCTTGTCCTCTCCTGGATGTGGTATTCCCGGAGGAACACCTCCGGTCATCAAACAGGACTACGATTTGACAGCTTTGTAATGTTACAGTCAAAAAAAATCACCACAATTCATTTCGGTCTGTGGATACAAATAACCCAATTCGATAATATATTTTTGTGATTAATGATTGTCGACCCCAAATAAATAATAATATTTGTTCGTTGCATTTGTGACAATTTTGTTATTTTTTGACTAAATCGAAATTAGGGCAAATGAATAAATAATTGTATAATAATGTTGATGGATTTTGTACATAGGCGGCACTAGTTGTAAGTTTGTGAGCCCAGTGTGATTTTTTTAATGTGAATAATTTGTAATTGGATGATGTATATATCATTAGAAATAAATATGGATATGATTGAAATTCTCATTTTTTTTATCACGATTAAAAAAAAAAACAGAATCGGCCTATCATGGTCTCACGAGTTGTGACAAAACAACATTGATGTAAAATTTTCAAATGCAGGTTTGGCTTGTATCGATCCCATTCCAACCATAACAGATCCCATACACCGAAACCTAATTTATTATTTCCCCCATGGCGAACCAGGTTGGCAACATGGCGATGGGATCAGCCCACAAGGCCCAAACATAATTGGTCGGCATGCGAGGCTGCATCAAAAAGAAAATACGTTTGACCCCTGGCACGATATAATGTCGTGCCGAGAGCCGGTTTCGTTCGCTTTCAAACTTAACAGAAACAAAGAAAACTTAAGATTGATGAGTTTTTAGCTTGATTAAAGTTTAAACCTTATTGAAAAATCTTTATTTGGTGCCTGTTTAGCTCCATATAGTGAGTTTGATGGGTACAGTTCAGTTTTTTTTTTTGGGAAAATCGATTGGACAATAAAATGGATATCATGAGCAATCAGATTATGAAAATATCTGTACTGAAGAGTACGTGAAAATTCGCACAAAAGCTCACAAGAATCTAATTCAAAAGGCGATTTTGAAAATATGTAAAACTCTCGCTTATTTTTGAGATAACAAAGAATATGAATAGGATGTGATTTTTTCCGAATATCAAAAATTCAAAAATGTTACAAAATATCCAGACTATTTTGAGTTTAGATATCTCAGTTGTTATTTTAGGATTTTGTTTTTTTAAAACGATTTAAAGAATCACCTTTTGATTTTTCAAACCGTAGTTAGGGAGCACCCTGTATGATGGTTTTTAATTCTCCTGAACAAATTTCTTTTGTCATTTTCAAACCGCTTCAACTGGAGAATTAAAAATGGGACAAAATCTTCATTAAACTCATCTTCATTGAGTGAACTGAATACTTTTTCACTCAGCATTTTTTCCAAAATTTTGAAAAACAGTTTAATCACGAAATTATAAAATTCTTATTTCGAACTGAGGCGGTCAAGTATTCTTGAGTGACGCTTTTTTTCCAAATAATTTTAGAACGACTTTATTGAAAATCTTTCGAATTTGAATAATTTTCAAACTGCTCAAGTTGGATAGTTGGAATTGAAATGAAGTCTTTTTCAAACTTTTGGATGGTTTAAAAATCACCAATTGGATAGAAGTTTTAGATCCGCTTGACGTGGATAGATGATGATTTTTGGTGATTTTTACGAGTTTCACCGAATTTTGTCAAAAACCCAAAAATTTGTTTTTTAAAATTCGATTCACCTTATTTATGATTTTGTATCTGCGGAATTGAGCAAAAACTCAAAAATTTGATTTTTAATATTTTTTTCATGAATTTTGGATGATTTTGTCGGCAATTTGATTCGCTTCATTCATGATCTTTTGTTATTTTTTATTTGTACGAAATTTGACAAGAAAATCAAAAATTCGATTCTCAGTTAATTTTTTTAACGGCCATTTTTTTTACTGGATTGGCCAATTTGAATGAATTTTGATTGATTTTGTTAACTATTTGATCTTACTCTATCAATGATTTTTTTTTCGAAATTTGTCAAAAAAACAGAAATCCGATTTTCATTTTTTTTTTCCAAACCGCATTAGTTTTTACTTGAATGACCGATTGTTATGAGGTTTGATTACGTTTTGTCAGGAATTTGATCCAATTTATTCATGACTTTTTGTAATTTTTACCTCTACGAAATTTGACAAAAACCCCAAAACTTTTATTTTGATTTTTTTTTTTTGAAAACGGAATCACTTCTCACTAGAAATACTGACTTTGATGATCATTGTGTCATTTTATGGGGAATCTTTATTCATTATTTTTGTGATTTTGTTATCTCTATGAAATTTTCAAAAACCCAAAACTTCCAATTTCATTTTTTTTTAAACGATCTTAATGAATATTGCGTCATTTTATAGGGAGTCTGATTCACTTTATTCATTATTTTAAGTGATGTTTTTATCTTTACGGAATTGGAAATTGGACAGAATCCTAAAAATTCAATTTTCATTTTTTTTTCCAAAATGGCAGCACTTTTTATTTGAATGGCTGATTCTGATGAGTTTTGCGTCATTTTGTGAGGAATCTGATCCACTTTATTAATTGTTTTTTTGTGATTTGTATTATTTTTTATGTCTATGGAATTGAACAAAAATTCGATTCTATTTTTTTATTCAAAATAGCATTTCGCTCTACTGTACTGATCGATTATGATCAATTTTGCATCTCGTCTGGAATTTGATCCAGTTTATTCACGATTTTTTGTGATTTTTTTTTTATGAAATTTGACAAAAACCCAAAACTTCCAATTTTATTTTTTTTTAAATCGATCTTAATGAATATTGCGTCATTTTATAGAGAGTCTGATTCACTTTATTCATTATTTTAAGTGATGTTTTTATCTTTACGGAATTGGAAATTGGACAAAATCCTAAAAATTCAATTTTCAATTTTTTATCCAAAATGGCAGCACTTTTTATTTGAATGGCTGATTCTGATGAATTTTGCGTCATTTTATGAAGAATCTGATCCACTTTATTAATTTTTTTTTGTGATTTGTATTATTTTTTATCTCTTTGGAATTGGACAAAAATTCGATTCATCTTTTTTTTTTCAAAATAGCATTTCTCTCTACTGTACTGATCGATTATGATCAATTTTGCGTCATCTGGTCCGAAATTCGATTCAGTTTATTCACGATTTTTTGTGATTTTTTTTTCTATGAAATTTGACAAAAACCCAAAACTTCCATTTAATTTTTTTTTCAAAAGGGCATTACTTTTCACTGGAATGACCGATTCTAATGAATATTGCGTCATTTTGTGGGAAATTCGATTTACTTTATTCATTATTTTAAGTGATGTTTTTATCTTTACGGAATTGGAAATTGGACAAAATACTAAAAATTCAACTTTTGATTTTTTTCCAAATAGCATTACTAAACAACCGATTCTAATGAATTCTGCATCATTTTTTCTGGAATTGGTTTTTCATGTTTTATTCCGTGATTTTTCAACTTTATCCTATAATTCGATTTTCAATTTTTTTCAGATTTCTTTTTAGTGGACTGACCGATTCACCTTATTCGAAATTTAACAACAGCTCAAAAGAACGAACCCAAAAATTCGATTTTGAACTTATTATTCAAATTCCTCATCATAAAATGAGACAAAACATTTTTTTTTTAACGCAACTCAAGAATTATGAATATGGTCTTGCATACTACAATTTTCAAACCGCTTGACTTGGAGGCTCCAAACTTTGCTCAAATCTTCATCAAACTGTTTAGACTGTCTGGATAAGGTATCATATTCCTTTAATGAGACAAAAATATATTTCTTGATTAAATGGAGTAGATTGGAGTAAATACACATAGTAAAGTAGTTCATCTCACCGTGCTCTACGCCGCGATGCTCACCGCATGGCGATTGATAAACAATTTGTACTACAGAAGCGAATGATGAGAAATATACCGGAGTAGTGCACCTAGCCTCTCACCTCACCATGCCCAAATAATTTTTAGAGTGACGATTTTGATTATGATTAGCCCAAGTAGCACACATTTATTGCGCCAATATTGAAGATATATTGGTCCAAAAACATTCACTGATATTGGCCCAGTAAAAAATATGGACATTGTGCAAACAATATTGCACAATTTCCACAATAACAAATAGTAATATTACTGCAATATACAGGGTGTTTCAGAATAACATGCTAATAATAAAGGGGGTGATTCTTGGGCTCATTTTAAGAAAAAAAATTCATATGAACGTATGTCCTAAACGCCTTAACTTTTGAGATACAGGGTGTCAAAGTTTCAAAAAATAGATACTTTTTTTACAATAACTTTGTCATTACTGTAGATATCTTTATGAAATTTGAGTCATGTATTTTAGGCATTAATACTCATTCTTTGATGCACCAACAATTTAATTATTCTGACCAGTGCCGTCCATGCGGGTTTTGGTTTGCATATTTTTTGGAAAAAATTTTAAGGCGTTTAGGACATACGTTCATATGAATTTTTTTTCTTAAAATGAGCCCAAGAATCACCCCCTTTATTATTAGCATGTTATTCTGAAACACCCTGTATACAGGGTGTCCCAGCAAGGGTGGCCACCGGCCATATCTCGGAAACTACTGGACCTAAAAGTGCAGGAAAAAAAAATTATCACTAAAGTGGCCATGAGAAAATGCTGGAAAATATTTTTAACTTCTAAATTTTGCCGTTAGGGGGCGCAATCAAAGCTTAAATATTAAAATTCGAAATTTCTCCGGAAATTCTCAGATTGAGGTATATCTTTATCAACATGGTTAGAAAACCTAGACAATTTCACGTCTTTTTGGTACAGGGCTCATTGGCGTACCGATCTTCGTGTGAGTAGGGGAAGGTAGTGAAAGTGTGATTGTTCAAGTGGCTGTAACTTATAAACGACTTGTCCGATTTTGTTGCGTATAGGCTTGTTTGTAAGATAAATGTGAGTACTTTCGTATATCGTATCCAGTGATGCGTGATTGTCTCCGGAAAAGTTGCTAGAAGGCGTAATTTGAATTAAAAACAGTGTTTTTCATTTTACCGCAAAAATTTAAATGGTATGGTATAATTCTGATAATAATAACTAGTCCAAAATATGTAAAATTTAATGTTTTAAGGTTTTTTTTTTTTTTTTTTGTAAGGTTTTTTCTTGTAAATTTAATCTTCATTTCGATTCTGTTATCAGAATTATATCGTACCATTTAAATTTTTGCGGTGAAACAAAAATAACTGTTTTTTATTCAAATTACGCCTTCTAGCAACTTTTCTGGAGACAATCACGCATCACTGGATACGATATACGAAAGTACTCACATTTATCTTACAAACAAGCCTATACGCAACAAAATCGGACAAGTCGTTTATAAGTTACAGCCACTTGAACAACTACACTTTCACTACCTTCCCCTACTCACACGAAGATCGGTACGCCAATGAGCCCTGTACCAAAAAGACGTGAAATTGTCTAGGTTTTCTAACCATGTTGATAAAGATATACCTCAATCTGAGAATTTCCGGAGAAATTTCGAATTTTAATATTTAAGCTTTGATTGCGCTCCCTAGCGGCAAAACTTCGAAGTTAAAAATATTTTCCAGCATTTTCTCGTGGCCACTTTAGTAATAATTTTTTTTTCCTGAACTTTTAGGTCCAGTAGTTTCTGAGATATGGCCGGTGGCCACCCTTGCTGGGACACCCTGTATAATTACTGCAAGTTTGTTTGCCCTGCAAAAAGAATTAGATGCTTATTGAAAAAAATGGCTATTTTTTTAAGTATGAAGGTTTCTTAATAATGCAAAATGTGGGATAGAACAATCAAGTATTCAAATCTGGTACAAACTTGAGTAGTTTGGGTTAGTAGAATTCGTCAAATACCTGCCCCATACACAAAATAGACAATAATTATGTTAATTCGGAGTAACCTTACAAATATTTAAAATTTGATCCATCCTAAACTATTCAATTCCGCTGGATAAACAATCAAATTAACAATTTTGAACCGTTTAATGAATACATTTTTGTTACTTTTTCTTTAAAATTATTTTTAATAAATCTCAATAATTGTATCAAAGGAGAAAAAATGAAGCAGGGATCATTTAAATAACACATAATTGCATTATCAAAAACCCCACCTAAATCCAGTGTTCGCTCTAATCTGACGGCGTTTTTCTATTAATCATTATTAAAACTGTCGCGGTAATCGCTCGATGTAAACTTAACGTAATTACAAGTTGATATCTCCGTTTCTGCCCCATCTGGAACACGCGCTGTTGGGGGGTTTGAGAAAATTGACTGTAAAAAGATTCAGATTTTAGGGAGAAAATAATCAAAATAACTTCAATATTAATCTGATAACGCAATCAGAAACTTCAACGAAACCTTGCTAGTTTAGTGGCAATGCCAGCGAAAACAAAAAGAAAAAAAAAAACGAGATTTCTAAAAGTAAATCCTTACAACAATTTTATTTCGAATAAGAAGAAGTGAAAAAATATCGTTATCTATCAACACAAACCTCCAGCGCCTCTAACATCTTCTACTCCGTTGCATAGTCGCAGTTCCCTCAGTCTGTCCCAGCCCATGTGTGTATGCAATCGGCGCACCAGTCAAATGCATTTGCCCTATGAAAATTTGTCGGATGTATTCGGGAAATCGCCCGATGTGAGGGTGCCACCGTGCGCTATTTGAATACACACTAGTATAGGCGTATTCACTTTTTCAGCTGTGTGTCCAACCTAGTACAATAATTATGCTGATTGTACTGATATCTTACTTTAAAAGCTTGGTTCAAAACAAACACATCCAGTACATTTGTCATTTCCCAGTAAAATTGTCTCCTGTCTAGTCAGTTGTCACTCATATGCGGTCTGCAGTCTGCGTGTATTCATTCAAGATAAACAGTGTTGCCAAAAGTAGGGATTTCTCCTTACATGTATAGACGTGATTGAGTAATTTGGTTTATTCCGATTTTATTTGGAACTCATTTTGATTGAGTTACGAACCTGATTTTTCAAACGAGCTCCAATATAAGTATACCAAACTTTGCCAAATAAATTTCCTTCAGAGCCGCCAAATAAAGATTGAATGTCCCCCAAAAAGCAAAAACCCAATCTTGTAAAAAGTTTTATTTCCGGTCAGTCAAGCACGACGAAAACCTCTTCATTGGGAGCAGCTTTTTTCCCTTTTCCTGCTAAGTAAGTAACTTTCCGCTCGCATCCATATTTCTTTCTTAGGGTCAATAAAAAAGTGACAGCTTCTCGCTCCGTTGTACTCGACGACAGCCAAACGGCGAAATCAATCGAAAAGGGACCAACTTTTCCCAACAGTGTGTGTGCGGAATTGGGGTGTCCTCCCTATTATATTCTGAAAATTGCTTTTTTGATTAGGCTGCCCGAGTGTTCTATTCACAAGTCGACGAATTAGTTTGTGTGAGTCATGAGGAAGGAAATCGTTTTTTCGGCTTTACGTAACTCGATTTTCTTTGGAAATCTGAAAACTCACAACCGAAAAAATTTCCATAGGCTTAAGCTGTTTCATCTGAAGTTTTTCCTTGTTGGACATAAGCACGTCCAATCCAATTTTACAAGCTCTGATGATGTAATGTGTCATTCACCGGACTGGTTCCGGTAAATTATACATTACAATACAGTATGAAATAAAGTGTTTTTTCATGAAGACTCTTTTTTACGTAGAAAATACTATCGACAAAAATACGAACAATATAAAAAAAAAGAAGAATTAGAAAAACTATCAGACTTGACAAAAATCCAAAGTCAAGTGATGAAAAACAATAAGAGAAATAAGGATCATAAGAAAATCTAACAAACTAATAAACAATCCAGATAAATATCAAATAAATACTGTCTAAACTAACAGAATGCTTGAAGAAAATGGAAAAGGAGAAACACAAAATAAAGTGGAATAACCGGGAGTAATGACAAATAATGAGAACCAAGAAACATACAAAGATGTAGCAAACTCGTCAAAATTGCAGATAATATTAAATAAACACTGAATAAAAATTGTCTTGATTATCTAAAAGAAATTAAAATGCATGAAGAAAAGTATAAGAAAACTAACAAACTCATTATAAATCCAGAATAAAGTTACTTAGATAAACGGAGTTAATGAAAAACAATGAGAAAAACATAAGAAAATTCAACAAAATCATCAAAAATCCAAAATAATATCAAATAAACAGTAGATAAAAGTTGTCTAAACTTACTAAAAAAAAAATAAAAATGCACAAAGCAAATGGGTAATGGGAAACAGAAAGTAGAGGGAGAACTAACAAACTCAATAAAAAAAAAAAAAGTTGAATAAACGGAAGTAATGAAAATCAATGAGTAACAAAAAGCCTGAGAAAGACTGACAAAATAGTTAAAAATAATTCAAAATAAACTTCAATGAACGAAAGTAATGACAAACAATGAGAAACAAGAAACATACATACAAAAGTCTACAAATTTCTCAGAATTCCAGATAATATCAAATAAACACTAATTAAAAGCGGCCTTGAATAATTTAAAAAAAAAAATGCATGGATAAAATGGGAAATGACAATCAAAAAGTATGAGGAAAACTAACAAATTCATTGAAAATCCAAAATAAAGTTAAATGAACGGAAACAATAAAAAACAATGAGAAAAAGATAATAAAATGTGACAAGATCATCAAAAAGCCAAAATAATATCAAATAAACAATGGATAAAAGTTGTCTAAAACATTTAAAAGAAATTAAAATGCATAAAAATGGGAAATAAGAAGGAAGATCAACAAACTCATTAAAAACCAAGAACAAGGGCTGAATAAACGGAAGTAATGAGAATCAATGAGTTACAAGGAGCACCAAAAAAAAATTAACAAGCACAAAAATCTACAAACTCCTCTTGATTTAAGATAATATAAAATAAGCACTGAATAAAAGTTGCCTTGAGTAACCAATTAACACAACAAATACATGAATGAAATGAGAAACAAAAAGTATAAGGAAAACCAAGAAACTCATTAAAACACCAAAATAAAGTTGAATGGATAGAAGAACTAAAAAACAAGAAGTACAAAAAAAAACAAAATATTTAAAAATCCAAAATGAAGATTAATAAACGGAAGTAGTCCAAACCCAAAATAATATAAAATAAATAATGAATAAAAATTGTCTAAACCATAATTTGTGAATACGTTTTTTTAAAAAAAATCAAAAATGGATGAAGTAGTTGTTGCCACTATAAAGTCGCACACAAATAAAAAATAAGAGGAAAAACAATGGGGAATTAAGTATTATAAAGAAACAAACTCATTAAAATTTCGAAATAAAGTTGATGGACGGAAAAAATTGATGAAAAGCAATCAGTAATGCGAAACAATAAAAATCCAACAATTTCAAAGAGCCACAATAGACAAAAAAAACCTTGATAAAGGTTTCCTTAGGTTCGTTTTTGAAAAAAGCAAAACCAATGAAAAAAGAGATTAGGCAAACACTGGAATTGCAAAAAAATATTTTTATCAACAAAACAGAAAAACAATGACAAACAAGATGCCCAAGAAAAAGCAATAGAATTATTAAAAAAATGAAATGAAGTTGAATTTTAATGAATGGGGGTAAAAAAAAATTAAACAAGCTTTCCAAAAAGCAAGAAACAACAAATAGACGTTTAGAAAAATATTCTTCACAATACGTTCATTAAAAAAAAAGAAAACCAAAATACAAAAAGGCAAGGCAATTAGAGTTCCAAAAAACACATGTCAATAAAACAGAGAAACAATGAGAAAAAAGAAGCATACGAAAAACAAATAAGCTCATCAAAAATACAAAAAAAAGTTAAATAAATGGAAGTAATCATAATTAGTGAGAAACAAACGTTGAAAAATTTTATAAACTTTCAAAAGAGCCAAAATAAACACAAATAATCGATCATAAGGTTCCTTAACCACAAGATGATTTTCCAAAAAAAACAGAATCGATAAACAAATAGTTTTAGTTGCAGAAGAAATATTTCGACGAGACAGAATAACAATGAAAACAATCAACAGGAAGTCTAACAAAAAATAACACAGTAATTGGAAATCCAAAATTAATAAAGAATGAGAAACAAGAAGCACCAGAAAAACTAACGAATCAAAAATCCAAAATAAAGTTGAATAAATGATAAAAGTTCTGATAAATCAATAAAGACTCATTAAAAATTTAACACTATCCAAAGAGCCAGGATAGACTCAACTAACGTTTAATACAAATTAAAAATTTTTTAGACAAGATAATTTTCTGAAATATACAGTTTCATTATTCCGTAAACTTTTCAACGAATTTTATCAAAATTTGGTGTCTGTTCCATGGGAGATAGAGTTGATGTATTTTCAATTTAGTGAGGTTATGGTTGCAAAACTTCATTATTTCTCAATAAAATTTGTTCTATTTGGTTTTATTATTTCAATGTTTTTCTCTTGCACATTTTTTAGTCATAACTATTTATGGGAATTATTTTGACCGGAAACAATGATTTATCAAAAATAGTGTTCCACTTGCAATACACTTCACACAAAACCCTCTCACCCATTACAAAAAAACCACCCCAATTCCCAAATCTCTTCCCATGAACAATACAGACGACCCTTCCTTCGCCAATCTCAGCAAGGGCTCGAAAAAATGGCGCCCAACCCTCGTTGCAACATTCAAAATTCGACCTTTTGCCGACCTGGAATTGCCATTTTTAAATTTGAGTTGGGTTTGACATTTTCGGGAATGCCATGGTGTATAGGAATATGCTCAAAGGTTGCGAAGCTGATCTTTTTTGAGGTGGTAAAAATATTTTTATGAGTCAAATAAAGTGAATTCATATAGGGTCGTCCAGGAACATTAATATAAACGAAAAAAAGATACAGGGTGTCCAATTTTGCACTCAAACAAATTTATTGTTGGAGAAAGTGATGATCAATATCATTAAACAAATTTTCGATTGGCGTAAAGCCCAAATAAAACCTAAATACTTCATTTGAAAAAAAATCTCAAAAAAATTACGACATTATGCAAACATAACCTCACTAATTCAACAAAAATAGAACGAAATTCATTGACATATTATGATGAAATTTTGAAAAAATAAATTTGATAAAGTGAAAATACATCAACTAATGAAGGGCTGGTGAGTTGCAACATGGAATTTTTTTTCCCAAATTATATATATATATATCGAGTTGCGGTCTTCGGGAGGTCCTTTAACAATTCTTCGAGAACTCGCATATGGTGAGAGCGGTGTATTTCTTCTATTTATCCATCATTTTTTTTATCCATATTTCGAATCTCTTAACTATCCTGAAAAAAGCGTCTTCTCAAATTATTCAAAATTTGGCTATAACCCAATATATCGAATGTTCAAAAAAGTGTGTCATTTATCTCTTAAAAAAAGACTTTTGGAGATTTTTCTGTGGAATCGGATTTTTTTTACACTATAAATAAATAATTCCAAGACAACAACTTCGTTTCTTCCATCCTCATTTCACTTATTTTATTAATTTCATTGTTGCTAGTGTTTTTTTGGATTCCTCAAAGTTTTGTTCATAATATTTGTATAAGAGTTAAGTAAAAACTTTATTTTTTTTTTAATTAATGTTGTTTACATTTTTTTATGAAGTTTTTTACACTGTTGATATCTTTTTTTTGTCTTTTTACAGTAAGGTTCTTTTTGGTTGAATGTCAGTTTTCCCACACATTTTTGTTTTTTTGTTGTTGAAATCTAAAATCTTTCACATATTTTTAATCTTTTTTATTACTTTTTACTAGATTTTTCGAGTTTGTTTCTGCCATTATTTTGTTTATCTTTCTCAATCAGTATTTACTGCTCTCTTGAAAAAAAAATACATTGCAAAATTTTCGTAAGAAAAGTATCTATTGTTGATGAAACAAAATCTCAAAAAATTTCCACAATGAAATTCTTGATCGTCATCATTGAAAAAAAAGTTTAACGCTGTAACTTTGAAGAAAAGAAAACTAAAGATGCAAAAGAAACGCAACAAAATTAAATAAAAATAAAGCCAATAAAGGAGACAAAAAAATTAATGAAAGAATCAAAAGCTGTTCATATCTGTTCTGGAAGTGTAAGATCATTAAATAATAATAAAATAAAACAATGAACCAAAAATGAGGAACTCAATAGATACAGAAATATTTCGTATACATCTAATGCTTCATACAAATAAATTTTCTTATAACAAAGTCGTGAATTAATATAGAAATTATGATTTACAAATAATCAAAAACATTTTACAAAATCTATAAAGTAATGACAACAGTGAAAATTGATAAAAATCACTCAAGTTCAAAAAATCCAATCAAAACCTAAAAATCGATGCTTAAATAGTTTAAAAACCTTAAAACAATATGTAGAAAGATAAAAAAAGATGTTTTCTACATAATAATGACAATAATAATAAAAATACTAATTAAATTATTTACCACTCGTTGTAGCCTAGTGCTAAATAAATAAATTAGAAGTGATATAAAATAGTTAAATAAATTAATAGACACAATTCATAGTAAAACTCTTCAACATCACCATCCAAAAAAATGGAAAAAAAATGTGAAAAACCAAAAAGGAAACAATAATTTTAAAGCCTTCTGATGATGGGACTTTAAAGAAAAAAAAAACTACTCAACAATGGACAATTTTACTTAAAATTTGCGTTGAATAAACAGAGAAAAAATTTATACAACAAAAAGCAACACGTAAAAACAAAGAAAAATTGAAAAATTATCAGAATTGATTATAAATAAATAAGTAGTATTTGGCTCAAATAAAGATTCTTGTCTTAAAAATCATAGAATAAAAAAACAAAAAAAAACAATAGAAAAAGATTAGGGAAAAAACAGAATAAAATAAAATTAAAAATTCATTCAAAGTGAACAAAATAAAAGATAGAATAATAAAATAATGTAACTTTCATCTCTGTTTGAGTAGAATAGAGAAGAAAAAATTAATAAAAACAAAAATAAATCAAACATAAATAATATAAAATTGACGAAACCCGAAAAAATGGAGAAAAAAAAACCAGCAGTTCCAAGAAATAAAAAAAAAGTATTAGCAAAGTTTGTTAAATGAAATAAGTTGAAAACCAAACAAAGGAAGAAAAAAAAAATAAAAAACAAAAGCAAAATAGCTAGTTATTTGGGTTAGTTACCAAAAAGGTCTTGGACTGGTGAAAAAAAATAAATAACTATGTCACTCCTGATAATGACTAAGCAACGTCAATAAAATTGTCAATCTGCCACAATCGAAAAAAACCCATGTAAACAATCAATTAAACCATCGTCCTACTGTTTACCACTATCAAATATCATCATTAACTACTTCAACAGACTCAGTACGACATCGAAGCCTACTTCAAACAAATTCTCACTTGTAAT
This sequence comes from Orchestes rusci, assembly GCA_958502075.1. NCBI lineage: Eukaryota > Metazoa > Arthropoda > Insecta > Coleoptera > Curculionidae > Orchestes > Orchestes rusci. The sequence continues at coordinate 2,846,835 of OY293305.1, forward strand.
GGTCCGCTCATAATCAATCTCTTCAGTTTTTTCGATGACTTTGCAAAACTGCCCGTTAATAGAATCACTTTGAATTATAGTAACTCTGAATAATTATTTTATTACATTAAGGGCGCCACTTCGAATTCTTTTGTGATTGATTTGTTTTTAATTTGGCGCAAAAACATCATTTAACTGACGGCTCTTTTTATTTTCGTTTCCTTTGATGTCTAATGACAAATACTCGTTAATGGTCATTTTATTGGCTTGTGTGTTGATTTGGACTGATTTTTTTAGAATTATGACATTCATGAGTACACTCTTCACAGAGAAGATGAGTGTCGGCACAAATCCATGACCGCCTCCGAAATATTTCACTCACATCCCAAAGGGGATTTTAGTTGGAATTAACAATTCACCGGTCAGTCCCGGACAATTATCGGGGAGTGACCGAAAGGGTTTTAAGTAACACCATCACCCTTGGGAATGGTCAGCTTTGCTGGACTTTTCTTTGACAAACGGCCGAATAATTGAAGCTGACAGATGATGGTCAAAGATTTGACTTCTTTGTGGTCATGATCCATTTTTGTCATCTTTATTCATGCTCGCGTGTTCCAACTAGAACATCAATCCTCTAACATCACCAGAAACAGGTTTGAACGACCCATGCCCTGTCAGGCATCATCATACCATGTGGAACTTCCTGTCCATCCATTCCATGACTGACTTGATAATTCTCCTTGTCCATTGGATGCGGACACTACTTTCATCTCATTCTTCCTGCCATTTCTATAGAGTCAGATCCTTCGCCTGTATTCGCTCCTCCACTGTAAGAACAATTCTTCCCTTCCAACCCTTCAGAACCATTTGACTTTATGAGCCCCTAAAAATTTCTCTGACCACGTTTATCCCCCTTCCTACCGCCCATACTATAGATGTCCATATATAGGATTGGTCGCATAGCTTTTTTTATTGTCTGAATGGTCTTCAGAGCTTTGGTTATTCTTTTGACCTTCTGTCCTTCAAGATACTCTGTTCTCCGGTACGATTCTGACGTTTTCCATGTTGAAGACACAGTATTGGATCTTTCTTTTATCGTGCGCTTTCTGGATCTTGATGAGGACTACCATTACCAGAATACTAGGTCCTCGATGATTATATAGAGGTACCCGCTGATACCTCTCCTCTTGACATTCGGTGTTCTCAGAGTTTGGCGCCTTTCGATTTTTTAATCTGCTGCTGGCATTGAGATTGTTGGGTCTCAACTTACTGAAGATCTTGAGATGGTGTCCATGTCTTTAACGTTCATACTCGTGGTGACTTTGATAATATATAGGTCATCAAACATCTTTCTTTCACGTTATCGTTTATCTATGCCCAGCCCTTTCTTTACAGTGCTATACTCTTCTCCGAAATGCGAATACATCACAGATCCTCATCCAATGTAATGTATCTTACTAGTTCTCTTTGTGTTCCTGGGATGTCAGAATTCTTTCCTCTTCTATGTTACTTTTTGGTCAGTGGTATCTCTTCTTGGATCTCCTCATCCCACCAGTATTGGAGTCTGAATTCCTCTGTGCACTTTACCCAAGAAGAACTCTTCGTGTGTTCCAGTGGAGGACTGTAGCAAGCATAGTGTTATTTTTAAGCTCAAGTTGGTGTGACGTCACTTCCTTATTGAGCGATGACAAGATAAAGCGCTGTTCGTTAATGGAGATTTCCGTCTCCATTTGGTTCATTGACAGATCAATAATAAGGGACGACCCATTTTCCCCATATGCACGTTCTTTGGTGGTTTGAGAATGTTCTCCATCGGGTTGATTCCATTTCTGTCTTTGCTCGAGCTGACCCATATTCTATTTATCGAACCGTCTTGTATCAGAGAACCTTGATATGAATACAGAATCTCAGAATTCTAAAATTTCCCTGACATTATTAGCTATGGGATGACTGATGACGATAACACATACTATAGGTCGGAACGTCTTGTATCCAAGGATCGAATGTTTGAAGTTAATAGACGATGTGCCTCCTTCCTAATTCCTGTTTCAGCTTTGGTGTGAATCCTGGTCTTCGCTTCAGATTGTACAGCCCTTGGTCGTCTTTCTGATACCCACCATCCTCACTAGCCTTGATGTCATATCTACTCTTCATCAGGCAATCTGGACTCTGTGACGAAGTCTTTTACGGCTGGGTCTTCATGAGGTTCAAATCAGAACGGCAGTGTCATAAGCTCTTAAGTGTACCAATCTCTTAGTTAAGTTGAGCTCTTTGGTACAGGGCTACCTTCCGGGGGCCTCTTGGTCACAGGGTGGGATCGCGGCAATACTCGTCCTAACCGTGTGTCTCCACCTTGTGGTTACGCAAAAGAAAAGAGAAAAAATAAAAAGGGATAAACATCTGGAATCACAACCAGAGGAGAATACACGGTTCGTGACGTGTCTGTCCTAACTCTCGCTGCGGTGAACTCTAGACCAGAGTCTGATTGACTTTTAGGACAGCCTGAAGGGCTAGCACTGTTTTCTCGAATTCGCGTTGACGCGAGACTCAAACGCAGCTCTTTTGGCCTGTTGTCTGCTTTTTCCCTTTCTTGGGGTTCGTTCTGCCCATGTACCATGTGCAGCCGCGCCAGCTTACGGGGTGGTCATTTCCCCCACAAACCACGCATTTTGCGTTGCGTTTACCGCAAGCGAGTCTCTCGAGTGACACCTAACGCAGCGATGTGCATGGTGACACCTACTTTGGGTGTGACCCTATCGCTGGTACCAGAAACACTGCCGTGGTTCCGGTGACTTCTTTTTAATTTACACCTTGACAATCTTGACATCAACGTCGGGAAGCTCCTTGATCCCAAAAATCCGCCAAGTGTAGCATTTCACCAACACTAAGGGCATGACTTGCCGGGTTTTGCGGCTAGTCGATGCCAAAGTGGGCGGCGAGCTTGTGCCAACACTTTTCTAGGTCCACGTTGGGAGGCAGTCCGCGTATAACTGCCTACAGCGAACGCTCTTCTCGTCGAGAGAAGGTGTGATAGTCTGCTGCCATCTCATCCATGGTCTGGATGTTTTTGTGATCATCCAGTGAAGCTGGAATGATCCTCACGTCATCCCTCACAACGGAAGCCTTTGCATACGATATGCTGGAGGCACGGAGCTTTGCTCGCAACTCAATCCACAAGCTGGTTCCCGCTGAAAGGATAGCGGTAGCCCTCACAGAGGTAGCGGCAGCAAAGTTCTTTTGTGGACGCGGGTGGTGGTACAAGCGGGACGTCTGCGACATGTCCCGGACGTTCGTCGTCAAGATTCAGTACCCATGGTACTGGTGCCTTCTCTGGGGGGGTTGCGACATTTTTATGGACGTGCTTGCCCTCAGACAAGCCGCGCGTAGACCCGGCTTTTCTCTTGACTCCGGCATAAGTGTCAACCTCCATGTCATCAGAGTCCCTTGGGTGTCTCTCCTCCTATACTCTAAATATTCACCAGATATTACCTTTGGGTCTTCTCAGGTAGTTCTTGTAGCTCTCGTGTCAGGACTTTTCTTGACCAATGCTTGGACGGAGATGGTAAGCATATAGATTATCTCTTAAATCACTAAACTCACGGTAAAAGGAGTTATGGGTTCTTGTAAACATCAGGCATCCACGTATTTTGTACTTTTTAAAGGCGAATTTGGTATATTATCCTTCGTTTAACTATTCTAAAGAGAAAAAATGCTTTTTTTGTAGAAAAAACACTATTTTAGGCACATTGTTTCATACAAACATTTTCCAAAAATCTCGATTTGTTCCAGTTGTGGGTCATTAAAATGGACAATTTTTGTTGTTCCCATGTACTACAGTTCCTCACGTAACCACTAAGGAAGTTAAAACAAATAGTTGAGCAGGATAAATCAATTTTGGAAATTTGATTTACAAAACTGATCGCCGCGAAGTCGATACTGTCAATATGTCAAGATTTTCAAGTCACTACTCACTAATTGAAGACCAAGAATGATAAACACGCGCTGTGTTGCCAAGTGGATGCTGTGAGAAATGTTTTCCATATTTTTGGTTAGTTTGTGTTAGTTCTGGTCAGAATGGTTTAGTTTTGGTTAATTTGAGTTAGTTTCTTTGAGTTTTGGTTAGACTGGGTCCGTTTTGGTCAGATTGGGTTAGTTTGAGTTAGTTTTGGGTTAGTTTGGGTCAGTTTGATTTGGGTCAGTCTTGGTTAGATTGAGTTAGTTTTGGTTAGATTGGGTTAATTTTGATCAGATTGGGTGAGTTCTGGTTAAACTTGGTTAGTTAAGGTTATATTGGGTTAGTTCTGGTCAGATTGGGTTTGATTGATTTGGGTTAGTTCTGGTGAGGATTGGGTCACCGTCTGAGAGATACAGAAACTTGTTTGATCAGATAAGCCAAGGATATAATTTTTGAAACTTTGACATTTTTATAGTTCTCGTTCTCAGTGTCTTATGTTTTATTGTTTTTTTTTGTCATAGTCTATCAAAATATACAGGCAAAACTAATGCAGTCATGGTTTTTAAGAAGTTTGGATACGTTTGGCAACATTGCATGCTGGTTCTAATATGTAGCTTGTAACAATGTGACGGAGTTGTCATTTTAGGGAGTTGTTGCATTGAAATCTGAAAAAAATAAGTTTATTCTGGAATTTTTTATCTTGTTAAAAGTTGTTCATCCAGCATTTTTTTTAGTTGAAATGGTTCTTTAAACCCAAAACTATGCTTGAAAATTGGAAAAATGCATTATTGTATGGATGCGTAAAAGAAATTGAAAATTATACAAATTAATTGAAATAACGTTAAAGGCAACATAAAGAACAATAATTTAAAAAAAAAACCTTGTCTGTAACTCGAAAAATATTGACATTTCGAATTTTGGTTATATTATGACTTTATTATCACCATTATTTTTTCACATTGTATCACCCTCCTAGAGTCCTTGTAGCATTTTTTTTGCAGAAAAATCGCTAAAGAAAAAATCTTGTTAAAAATTTTCCCAGCTCCAGAGATTCTACAAAATAGAACCGACAAATGCTAACGCTGTCTTCATAAAGAAAAAAGAGAACAGAGAAATAAGCTATTCAGTCAATCAGCAATAATCCATTTATCGACTCCAAGACAGGCCCTTCGACGTAGCTGTCCCGTATCTGAAATTAGCTCATTTAAATGCCTTGCCTCCGCCTAGAACTGGGATTACAGGAAGCAGCCGGAAATTGAGAAGTGCACAACTTTGCTTTAGACATACCACGAGCTGACCTACAAACTAGCAAAAATTCCAAAGGATTTATAGCATTGTCTAGCGTCATTATTCACGGGTTCATTGTCACAAGTCACAACCATAAAAGAATTATTATTCGAAAGCACGTCTCAGAAATGGGGTTCTCATTGTGTGGTCACCATGCACACTTTTGCAAAAATTGCGGTTTATGACCCAGTTTGAGGAAAGGGTTCGGATTTGCATGTCATGCAGGCATAGCGAATCGATTTGAATGGCTAAAAATTAGTGAAACTCTATGAATTACAAGACGTGGAACAAACCGAGTGGGCTTGTAACAATCGCGGGTAATTAATAATGTCTTAATGATGTTCCCGTTACACGCTGAGCCGCCCCATGAGAACGTGATTTATTTACTGGCATAAGCAAATTAGCTTGACTGATACGATAAAATGTGTTGATTTCAGCTGCAACTGAGCAATGAATTTCACTTTCGTGGCGGCAAACTGGATCAAAATTAGCGGTTTTGGATAAACAACAACAACAAACAACAAAATCCATCCTCCTTGAATCTTTCCTCCTTGGGACCGGAACCCCTAAAAAAAAAAAAAAAAAAAAAAATTGTTTGACTTCTAATTTTCAACTGGCAGGTTTATTGGCATCCTAAGCTAGGCGTAAACCTTGATAAACATTCAAAACCTTGTAAAAAATAACAGGGTTGCTATTTGAAAAAAAAAGTTGAGGGTGGTTTTTAAGGGATGTTTTTTTCGGGGTGGTTTTTCTCAGAGAGTCTTGCTAATCATTCACCACAAACAGTTTTCAATTATATTTTCTTCTTCAAAAATAAACGAGTTATGGCCTGTGACGTTAATTGTGGGTGACCGTGTATATACAGGGTGTCTATTTAAGAATGGCAAGGTGCCAGATCTCAGAAACTCCGAGAGAGGCGTTAACTGAAATGGTAGCATGTTTTTGAGTTTTTTCCAAAAAAATCAAATGTAATGGTATATTCATTTTTATATATTTTAAAAGGGGATACATTTTCCTATAAAAAAAAAACAAAAAAATTAATGATTTTTTTTTTGTTTTTTTTCATTTTTTTTTTTTTTTTTTTTTTGAATAGGAAAATGTATCCCCTTTTAAAATATATAAAAATAAATATACCATCACATTTGATTTTTTTGGAAAAAACTCAAAAAAATGCTACCATTTCAGTTAACGCCATCTAGTGGCGACGGCGAAGGTCAAAAATTCAAAACCAAAAAAGTTTTTTGAAGTGCAGATCATGCTCTTTCATATGAGACCAAGATCGCGTCAATCGGTTGGGTTGTTTCGAAGTTATGAGCATTCTTGCGTTGTAAGGTTTGACAGCTGATACCTGTCTTATTTGACATGTTAGGGATAAAAATCAAAAGAACAAATTTGAAGGAAATCTCTCAAGGAATCCATAGCGGTACTCATTTGTATTTGTTTCTATTTAAAAATCACGAAAAAACAGCGATTTTGTGTTTTGATAGCACCGTTACGCCATCTTGTGGCGATCTTGGGAACTTCTGATATATTTCCAGCATTTTCTCTATTCCATATCACCCAGTAATTTTTTTTCCGCAAGTCTCTCGGATGCCTAGTTTCTGAGATCTGGAACCTTGCCATTCTTAAATAGACACCCTGTACAGCTTCACAACTGAATGAAGAAATAAAAGAGAGATAAGCAACATTATAGAAAAAAAAAACAGCAATAAAAATGCCAAAAATAACTTACAAATTAAAAAGGACTTACACCTAAACGACTGTATACAACGAAATACATTTAATAAAATTTAATTAAATCTACATAGGAGGTGGAAAATTAAAAAATTACATAAAAAAAGCTTAATCAATTTCTGCGCAAAAAGTCAAAATAGTTGCCATTCAGACAAAATAACGAGAATAACAATATTGGGTGACTTATAATGGAAAATACAGATTTTGCTGAGGCAACCCATTACTTTACACCTAAAATAATGAGGTTTTTAGGTATAGGGAAACATGTATTTTGATAGGATTCCTACCAATAGAATAAAATGGCATATATCGATATATACATGACATCGTAATGATTTTTTTCGGCATCAAAATCCGTTGAAAAGCAATCAAGTCATTCAAGCTCCATGTTTCGTCCGCCATTTTGTTTTGACACGTCAGCAAATGTTAAAATTTCACCAGACATAATTTCCTTTCGGAAAAAATCAAAGTGCATTGAGTATTAATTTTTGTGCAAAATATGGTATCACTTTCTTACACTGTTGCCGGATTGAATGTTTTATACATGTATTTTGAAGGATATTATCTATGGTTATGAATGAGTTGAAGTTCTTTTCTTATTAAAAAAAAATATATCTCGTTTGACATAAATTTCTAATGAACTTTCAGGGTGGAATTCAAAGTCGTTAATTTTTTGCTCTGATTTGTGAATCGTGAATCTGTGATTATTGGTCAATCTTCCATTATTTCACTCGTGTATTCATAGAAGCCAATTCACGAATCATTATTAATAATTAAATTCATCGATGAGTGTTAATTTCTTTTTTCTATGACTATTCAATAATAAAACCATCTATTATACAGGGTGTCCGGGAAAATGTGGGAGATCTCTCGGATTCAGATAGAACATTAAAAAATAAGATGACAAGTTCCCATAAACTTTTTTCCTAGCGGCCCTCCCTACGGAGATACGGCCCCCTAAAGGACCCCACTGGAAATCGGATTTTCTTGAATAACTTTTAAACGACTCGATATAATTCAATGAAAATTTAATATGATAAACAGTAGTAAGGACCTCTCAAAATACTTCCCTTAAAACATAATTAGCTTGTTTAGTTTACCAGGGACGGACTAGATTGTACATTTTAACGCTCAAATTTTTAACACCCTGTATGATAAGGAGTTAAAAAAAATAAATTTGGATACCTTGAACATTAAGCTAAGGAAAAGGTACTCTTGTTCATTGTCGATAAAATGAACCATTTTCGAGAAAAAACAATTTTTATTAAACAAAACCTAGAAAAAAGCCATGACGAAGTGGTGATCTTGATGAAATTGTGAAACTAACGCTAGGAAAAAAATTTATGGGAACTTGTCATCTTATTTTTTATTATTCTATCAGAATCCGAAAGATCTCCCACATTTTCCCGGACACCCTGTATACAACCACTTTCCAAATGGTAATGTGACTCGTTACTCATACCAGTGACTTTTTTCCATCACTCAATTGTTTTCAACCAATGAAATGATCTAATGCCATTACTCCACTGTTTTGGAGCCAATCAGAACATTCGACAAAATGTCAACCTTCAAATCCATCATATAGAAACAGTCCATTTGATCGTCCATTGTTGTTTTATAGTCATTGTGGCAACGACCTAACCTCACTTTAAGTACAGTTGTCAAAAAGTGCTCGCAAATGAAATTAAATACTGCATAGTTCACTTCAATTATTAAATAATCATAGAAAAAGTATAGAATTCTACTCATAAGAAATATGGCTATTATTCACTCAGATGATTATTTGACGAGGTTATGAATATACCAGGAAAAAAGAAATGAGACTACCAAAACCAAGCTCGAGAATTTAATCTTTGAAATCCATCAAAATCTTCTTACCAGAACAAGTTTTGATATTTTTCTATGGTATTGATAGTTTGTTGATGATTTTGCTGTTTTGTTTTTACTTTTTCGTTTTGATCGTCATTCACTTAGTTTTTTGCTAATTGGAATAAATGAATCAAATATTTTTTCAATTGTTCATTTGATTTACCGTTTCAACTATATCTTTTCTCTTGCTTATTGCTCAATTCTATTGTTTTCGAGATTTGAAGTTCTTTGCTGATTTCACTGAGCTTTTACTAAATTTGATATAGGGCTTATTTTTGCTAATTTGAATGATTTCTTCACTAAAATTGATTAAAGTGTACGTTGCCCAAGTTTTTTGCTCATGATTTGTCTCACTTTTGCTCTTTTTTGCTAGTTTGACGGATCTTCTTTGCCAAATTTCATGAACTTCTTGCTAATTTAAATAATATTTTTGATTTTTGACTGACTTGTTTTTGGTCTTCCTTCACATATTGCTAGTTTTTTGCGGACCTTATTGATCATCCAAGTCAATTTAACATTTTTCCACTCGTTTTTGTTTTTGCTTTATCAGCTTTTTGCTAATTTACTTACCTAATGATTTTGTTTGTTGGCTGTCTTGTTTGCAGTCTTGCTTTGAGTGTTGCTAGTTTTTTGCTAATTCACTTGATATTATTTATTCGCGGTTTTGCTTTACGTAGTTTTTTTTTGCTAACTTTGATCATTTTAGTGAATCTCACGTTCTACTATCCGTTAATAGAAGTTTGTTTTTTTAAGCAATTAATTTAAATTCCCCGACTGACTTTTTTCCCTTATCAGATTTTTGCTGATTTACTTAAGTAAAAGTATGTAAGTAGTTTAGTAAACCTTCATTCAACCCATATTTCTTCATTTATATTTTGATTTGTGAATTGTATAAGCTCTTCTAAATTGATGATATTATTATTTTTTTTTTGTTGACTGACTTCTTTGCTGTCTTGCTGATTCTTTATGCTAATCTTTGTTTTTTTTCTGCTAATATGACTGACCTTTTCGCTTACCGTCTTACTTCACATATTGCTAGTTTTTTTTTGCTAGGTTTAATCTTTATATTTCTGAGAATTTGACTGACATACTAATTTTTATTAGTTCTTCTCAGGTTTTTGCTAATCTATTGCTCAAACGGCCGACTACTTTGCTTCATCAGCATTTTGCTGATTTTTTGTTTGATGACTGCTTTCTTTGCTGTCTTGCCTCACGTATTGCTAGTTTTCTTGCTGATTTTCTCGATCATTTTAGTGAATTTGACATTCATTCCTGGTACCTTGACTCATTCTTTTGATATTGATTTAATCTTTTTGTCTCAATTTTCTGCTGATGTATTATAAGAAACTCATCAGCAGAAGTGACTTGTTTGCGGTCTTGCTAGTTTTTTGCTGATCTTGATGATTGTGGTGAATTTGATATTGTTTTATTCATTTCTGGTAGCTTGACTGATTTTATTTTTTGTTTTCAAATTCTTGCTGATTTCAGTGATGATGATGATGATCACAAAATTTTATCAGGTTTTTGCCACTTAACATCTTTGTTCATTGACTTACTTCTTTGCAAACCTGCTTCACGTATTTCTATTATTTTCCTGATTTTCCTGCTCATTTTAGTGAATTTGATTGTTCGGTTCGTTTTTGAGAATTCGACTGATTTTTTTATGCTAATTTTAAGGTTTTTGCTGATGATTGACCAGAAGAAGGGCTGGTTCTATTGTTCAACAGTCAACCCCGAAGCTTCACACATCTAAATTCACAATATTCACATAATCAACTAGCGGAAAAAAGAATAAACCATTCCGACTTATACTGAGCTAATACGGCTAATATACTGAGCTTTTCGCGTATTGATAATTTTGATTATTTTGGTAAATAAAACATTCTTCTATCAGGTTTTAATAATTCTAGTTTGTTTTAATTGCTTAAATTAATTTTTTCTACGTTTTTTGCTGATCTATTGCTAATACGACCGACTACTTTGCTTGATCAGTTATTTGCTGACTCACTTGAGTGATAATTTTGTTTGTTGACTGTCTTTACTTTCCTTACGAATTGCTAGATTTTTTGCTGATTTTTTTAGTAAATTTGACATTCAGTAAATTGACTCATTCTTCTAATACTATACTTCCATTCTTTTCGTCTCAATTGTCTGCTGATTATAAGCAATTCATCAGCAGAGCTAACTTGTTCGCTTCATTTTTGCTAGTTTTTTGTTAATCTTGATCATTTTAGTGAACTTGATATTGTTTTATTCGTTTCTGGTAACTCGACTGATGTTTTTTAATATGAATTTTCGATTTTTTCATCTCAATTTTCAGCTGATTTATTATTGACTTGTTTGTTTTATCAGCTTTTTCTGATTTACTTGGTGATCATGTTTTTTGGCCGACTTGTTCGCGGTCTTGCTCCACGTATTGCTAGTATTTGATGATCTTGATAATTTTGGTAACTTTGATCTATTATTAGTTTCCGGCGGTATAGTAGTCCGTCTCATTTTTTATACTGAATTTAAATTTGTTTTGCTTATTTATTTGCTAGTACGACGGACTTTTGCTTAATAGGCTTTTTGCTTATCTTTTTGATCATTTTAATGAATCTGCTTTTTTGTGGATCATCTTGATCATTTTGGTGAATTTGAGATTTTTTTATTTGTTTCTAGTGATTTAATTGTATTTTTTATGCTAATAACCTCACGTCCTTCAAAGCTCATTTGGAATGAGGTCAAAAATGTCAAAGAAGTTGACATCAAAGCGTCAAGGAGGATGATTTTATAACCAGTTAACCGATATCAAACAATCTTTTTCACCTTCAAAAACGACCACAACGTCCTTGAATGCTCATATTTAGAAAGAGAAGGTCAAAAATGTCAAAGGACTTGAAATCAAAACGTCAAAGAGGATCATTTTATACTCAGTTTCCAATCGCCAAACTTCAATTTTTAATGATATGACATGCTTTACCTTGAAACGTGACTTCAACGTCCTTGAAACTCCTCATTAAAAGAATAAATGGGGAGGTATTATTGAGGTGACACATAAGAGCTCGAATTATTTCCGGATTTTTAATTCGAGCTCGCGGGAGATTCTGCAAGAAAATTTCATGCCAAAACTGAACATTGGAAAAAACATAACCCAGGACTCACCTCGCATTTAGTGGAAGAAACCAACGGCTCCTTACTCTACTCGCCACTGAGGAAGAAAGAAGGGACTCAGGATTTTATAAAACATTTGGAAGTTATAACCAATCTTGTCCATAATTGATAACATTGCAACTTTGTATTGGAAGTTGAAAATAAATCATTTATCAAAAATATTTGTCATTGTTTTCAACAGCTGCACTCGCGGCTGGATGTAGCTCCCATGCACCAACCACAGTGTTGCCGTTTGCCTTATCTCTGTCTGTGAAAGTTGGGTTGGGTTGGGATTGTAAGGGAGAGTGGGGACGGCAACACTGTAATCATATGGGAGCTACATCCATATGCAAAGCGACAGGGAGATTTCCACTTATTAATCTTTCAGTCACGTGATTATGAGCAGGGTGATTTCCGATAAAATCAGGTCGTTGCCATAGCAACATAATAAAATGCAAGCCTTTGATTAGTTAGAATTGACTGGTAGGAAATTTTCAATTTAATTTCAAAATACACTTTATTTTATTTTGACTGTCCCTCGTAATAGTCCTGAATAAGTGATGCGCAGGCACCGTCAGAAATCAGAAATATGGCTTGAGCTCATCTATATCAGTATATAATATTTATTTATGGCTTAGACTGGTGTTGGGAGTTGCCCTTGAGGCGATAAAGCTTGGCGAAAAATACACTGTAACCGAAGGTCTAAGCGAATTGGAAAATTAGATCGTGTCTGGGGTCAAAAGCTACACTAAAATATGGCAAATATCGCCGCCAATAATCTTTTCGACAAAACGGATACGCGGAGTAACGGATACGCTTGATTGCGAAGCGCATCACCTATATTGACGATATATTTTTGTGAGGTTACTTTGATCATAGTAGAAATAGTGGAATAATTATTTTATTACTGGTAGATTGTTTTTTTCAAGTTATTTCAATTTATGAACTGTTTAAACTTCTCAGTAAACAAATAATAAAAGTTCAAAAGTTATGGGGTGACATATATCGGGTGTTTTGGATTTCAATTGGTCGATTGTCCTATTTACTTGTATTATCGAAGGCGACATGTCATTGGTCAACTCCATAAAAAAAAAAAAAAAAAAAAAAAATTGAAATCTGGAAATAGATTTAGCTTGAGAGCTTTCAATGTATAAAGATGTCCTTTTTCTGATTGAACCTTCATTTACATTCTCTACAGTGACGTGTATAAAATTAATAAAAAAAAACTTCACATTTGCATCCATCATGATTTTTGAGAATTGAGACCAAAACCTTTTTCATCACTCTTAGCCATGAACTAACTACTGGAATGTCTGGAAACCATCGCATATCCAATACGTCAAAGTTCTTCTCACATTTGATTTATCACCGGCATTCTCTCAAACAAGGACAGTCCACTTTATCCGGAAAACGTGATCGTCATCACCGATTCTCCCCTCGAAAGGAATCACGCAAGTAGTGGAAACAATTAATGGAACACATAATTCCATGGGCTTCTTCTTAAGACAGCTTGATTAAAAGCGGTGTAATTGAGAGGGGCCATTTCCCCCCCTCGAAAAGAAAATGGGGAATAATGCTGGGCGCCAAGACGTTGAACAATTATCAACACCACATGCAATACGGAGAAATCCAATCGGACAGTGGTTTTCAGGGACTCCCGCTGAATTCCAATATATTGGCCGCTTGCTGTTTGGGAAGATTGAATATTTGTGAGATTGGAATTCTAGGTGTTTCTATGATGATCATACAAATCATCAGTTGAAACATTGTGTAGTAATGACGATAGAGGAAATTCTGCATCAGTAGCAAAATCCACATGATTACACAGCTTCAAGCATTCGATCATCAGTCAGTTCACACCTGGGTGCCGATTCTGGGACCGATAGAACGGTCACATCGCGAGAAATATCGATATGACCGTTCTATCGGTTCCAGAATCGGCACCCCAAAATTCAATAAAATTCGGACATAACACATTGTTTTTTAGATGCTGACATTGAAACATGTCCACTCTCATATGTTGTGTACTTATAAGTTGATTTTTCGACCTTAATGACATTATTCCTTAACTAAGGTCAAAATTGACCAGATATCGACCTTTTTTATAACCTAATAGATAGGTAGCGATAGAGGCACAATTGTGGTGATAATTTGGGAATATTCCACATAAATTCAGAAGAAATAATGTAACTTTTTGGTGGTTTTCAGGTAATTTTAGACTAATCCTCACACCTTATACATGTCATGATTGTGCAAGAGACAATGCATGTTTATTTTTTTCTTTTCTTCTGGTCTTTTGTTCTTAGATTGTTTGTTGGGATATCAGGTCAATATTTCAAATAATTTTTCCATCCCATTAATTTGAGTGTTTGAGGTTATTTATAAAGTTAAACAACCTTTGTTATAACCCAATAGACAGGTAACGATGAAGACGGAATGTTGGTCATAATTTGGTAATATTCCACCTAAATTCAGAGGAAATATATTCTTGTCCTTGTCAATTTTTTTGGTAATTTTCAAGTAAGTTTAGACTTTTTCGTATACCTGTTATGTCGTCGTTGTATATGACACAATTTATGTATAGTAACCTGAATAACTTGCAGAAAAACTATCTAATAGAACTTCATAGGATGAAACACCAGAAAAACCGCAGCAGAACGATAGAAAGTTTACCGGACTCAAAACCACTCCACTCACATTACATCATCAGATCTCGTAAAATTAGATATAATTTTATACTAACTTTGGAAGTTGTAGCATGGTTTGACTGGCGCCATCTTATGGTCATAATTAATAACTTGACATAAAATGTTGGTAACATAAGTAGAAAAACTTCATACTAAACAAAGACCACAAATAATGGTACCTGTAAATTGAAATGGGTACGCAATATTGTTTTTTGGCCCTTACTTCTTTGAATTGATGGCGCCATCTCATGGTAAGAATGTAAACAGGCTGATTAAAATTGAACTACTCGTCTAGAAATTCCGGATAAACATCTTGACTCGTTCTTTAATAATTCACTTCCCGGCCTAGTAGAGTAAACTACTATTTTTGTCCTCCTTTTTGAATAATGGTTTTCAAAACAAGCTTAGTTTTCTTCTGTATATTCTTTAATTTGTAAATTTTGTATTTTTATTAAAAAGTATGCAAGGTGATTTTGTACATTTTTTTTAGATAGGGTTTAACATTCTTGACAAAAGTTCACCAGTGGATTTACCACAGAAATAGATAAAAAAATATAAAGGGTTATTTGGGATAAACTTCATAAAAATATCCTTCAAAATTGATAAGTAGAACATTTTTTGTAGACTGTTTCAAAAAGTAAAAAAGTACTAGAAAAGTACAGAGAAATTATTTAAAGTGAACAAAGAAAAGTTGAAAAAAAATTGTTAAAATCAATCAATCAAAAGACAATAAAATCAAGTTGATGCGAGGTGTGAAAGAAAATAAAAAGAAAACTTGGCAAAAAATTACCAAAGATTAAATAAATTTTATGATAAACCTTTTAAAAAGTAGAAAAAATAATAAAAATGAAACACAGATTTAAATGGTGATGAAAACTAACTGTATAAGTATTATTATTAACTTATTCCTCATTTGTTAACTTTTTTCACATTTTTGAATTTTAATCATTGTTAAACCATCTCAAGTATTAATCTGTTTTTATTTTTTAGCGGTTATTGAGAAAAAAATCTGGTAGTTTCTGGGTTTTTGAGTTTTTAAACTTTTTTAAGAGTTTTAATTTTTGTCCACTTCATCATTTTTTTTGCTCATTTTGATTTTTATCTACGTTTTTGAATTATATCCACAAATAAGCAAACTTTAATTTGCATTTGTCAATATTTGTTTGTGGTATTTTTACGATTTTTCTTCAACTTAAGTTGGATTTTGCGTTTTTGGGATTTTATTTTTTTATAGTTTCAATTCTTGTTTATTTAATCAATTTTTTGCTCATCTTTAATTTTTTTCTCGGTTTTGAATTGTAACCGAAGTTTAACTAGGTCGAATCTTGATTTGTTTCAATTTTTTGTTGTTACCAAATTCTTTTAACTCTGTTTTTTTTTTGTTTTTAGATATTTTAGTTTCCTTGAATAGTTTGATTCTTGTTAAATTAATCATTTTTTTATTAAAAGATTGTTCTATGTTATATTATTATGTATGGGAAATTGAGAAAATAATTAGTCGTAGCTGACAAAAACCTAGTGAACAAGATAAAATGGAAAAAAATTAAAAATAAAAAAAAGGAAAAATATTAAAATGTCATATGTAACGCGTGCAAACTCATCAACGTCTGTTAGATTTTTATAATTTTCATAAATATCGAATATAAAAATTGAATTATGAAATTATTCTCGATATTTCTACAAAAAATGTGAAAAATGCCAGAAATAGAGGCAGTAAAGAATAACTTGTTATAAAAAAAGAGTTTTTAGACGTATTGGCTGGATCAATTGATAGATTCTACTGAAAATACGACTTATTCCATATTTTTGCTTTAGTAACTGGAAGTTAATTAATTCAAGTGAGGCACTTAAAATAATAGGATGAAGGAAAACAGGCCTGCCCAATGGTACAAGACCCAAGAGGTAACAGTCAATTCAAGAACAATCTTGATAGCCGTCCATGGAATGTTTTCGTGGCTCAATCGACACAAATATTACTGCCTTGATACGTGATGCATTTCAAGTAAAGGCCTGAGAGAAAAATAAATAATCAAAACCATCAATATTACCATGACTATTCAATTACTTATCTTTATAATAAAACATTGGTTCTTATGTCATCTATGATAATATGAATGTTGAAAAATTCCCAATCTATGAAGCTCCCTTTTTTTCATGTATGATTTATGTTCTTCAATTCTCTTTTTTGAAGGTCGTCAGGTCCTCCCAATATATTCAACACTGTATAGAATGCAAGAAAATAAGAAAATTTTTCAAATAAAGTTATGTTCGAAAATGCTTTGTTACCGAGATACAGGGTGTTAAAGTTTTGAGAAAAAAAATCCTTTTTTTTATCATATCTTTCCTACCACTCCAGATATTTCCACACAATTTGGTACACTTCTTTTGACCATCAAATAATATTTTTTGATGTAAAAGTTTTGAAAAAAATTCCACCAGTGGCGTTCGAACAGGATTTGTATTGAATTAAAAAAAAGAAATAGTACGACACTGTTTTCTCTCGAAATCAATATTATCTTTTAAACACTCATTCACTTTGGAGTTGATTTGGTCTCTTGGTATTTTTTCGTATGACTAGCGGTATGGTTAAATTCGTTTTTGTCTAATTTGTAATAAAGTGAGGTCAATTACTTACATCACTACAATTCAAAAAAAGTGTACCAAATTTTGTGGAAATATCCGGAGTTGTAGGAAAGTCATGAAGGAGACGGCATTTTTTTTCTTTAGACTTCAACACCCTATATATCGGAAACAGAGCATTTTCGGACATAATTGTATTTGAAAAATTTTCTCATTTTTTTGCATTCTATACAGTGTTAAAAGGAAAATACCCATTTAAAAATCACCCTGTATATTGGAGATACTTCACGACGTTTGAAAAAGAGAATTGAAGAACATAAATCCCACAATAATCATAAAATAAATTGGGATAATTCAAAAATCGTAGCAAAGGAGCTATGTTCTTAAAAATGTGAACTTAAAAAGAGTGTATTATGTTGAATTCTAATGAATGTGTAGCTGTGAATCCAAGTTACCAATACATGGTTACCTTTATTAAGAAATTGAACATAGCCCAAAAAAGTGAATTTTAAATACTTAACATAATATGTAAAGTTAAACAATCAACACCATTCACTTCAATGACAGTAAAAGTGACATTTTGTGCCATAAACACAAAAAAGCCAATTTTACTGCGAAATCACACCAAAATGAACAATATTTTCCGAATTTGAATTAATTGTTTCTTTTTTAGGTTCCACTGACTGACTCTTTCAGTTAACTTGCTGCTTCTAGATATTGTGTCGTCAGCAGCTTTGATATATTTTGTTACTTCGTGGCATCTTTTATCAGTTGTAGGTTCTCCTGATTGCAGATTTCGAAAAAATACCAAGAATAGAGGCAGCGGCAACCGCTCAATCGAATGATTAATGATGCGCGATGTTTTTCAATGCCGCATTTTAAACCTGGAGCTAAAACACTTTTTGTGTACCGTTTGAACAACACACACCGATATGCGATCGACCCTTACTCCGGCTTCCCTTGCCGATCTTAGGCTTTCGTTTCGAGGGAACTCGCCGGCTGTTCGCCGGTGATTAATGATGGCGTCCGTCAACCGCTCCCGAGCTTTAGACATGTCTCTGGACCCCCCGAGCCCCCCTCGTCCTAAGCCCTATTGTGTGCTCGCACTGCACACGATATTTAAATTCGTACATAAAAGACGTACTGTGTTTTTCATTATCGCCGTTTTGGGCCTGAAGGATTTTGGATAAAGAGCGCTGCTGTCAACTGTGTTCAACACCATTCAGCAGTTTATCTGATGATGTTTAGGTGCTGGAAGGGACACTAATAGATTTGTGGCAACTATTGCGGATAACAACACTACTTCTGGACGGTAAGTCATGGAAGTCAGAGATTACCGCCCTTTTATCATCAACGCCGCCGCTGAGAAGGGCGGCACATGTGATGGCATTGTGACAGACACATTAGGCAGCTTTTCTACTGCTTATTTCTGCTGCTGACGTTCAGGGGACATGTTGTGGACGTCATGATGACAAAGCAAGTTTTCAGCTGGGCTAATCGATGGGCCAACGCCACAGCAACCTGGTGGTCCATATCTAAATATCAAAACGATCCATCACCTGTAGCCACAGTGAAAACTATATAAAAGATAAAATTCAAAACAGGATAAATGAACGACTACCTAATTAGCCAAGGTGCCTACCGGAATTACGAAATGAGTGTTTGATACCTTGACTCTTCCATTCATCATATGGACATCGAGATAAGGTTTATTATTTACTGACCACGCATTTTTCTGATTGCCAACAAATGAACAACATGATACGTTTGTAGTATGCGAGTGTTTACAAAAAAACTGAATAGCACCACCATGAAGATGGTTATCTCGGATGGGTTACCTAACGAAGTGACTGCGCTCATATTTCATATCAATAGCCCACGCGGATGATCGCATGTTAAATATGCTCCTGTCTCATGTTTGAGACAAACAGTAAACCAGCTATATTGTTGTGGTGACGAGGCTCAACTGATAGAGGTGACAATCCTTCTGAACTATTTCTGATGCAGCTTCGATAATTCTAGTGGTTGAAATCTTCAGTGTGCTCAAGCATCATTTTCTTACCATGAATTTCAGTATCATCCAGAACCAGGCATCCTCTGTAGCTTCAATGTTCTCTTCTTTTGATCAACTTCCCTCAAGTTCAATCCAATTTGACAGAATAAACTTGACAGTTGCTGAATTCAATTAATTTGAATTAAGCAAGCCCCACGTTGGGCGCCAAAATATATTGTTGTTCTTGCAAAGTCTGTGCTTTTGTTCTACTTACTACTCTTAATAAGAATGTGTGAAGATTTGCTTTTGGCTAGGAACATGAGCATAGCAGATACAATCTGGATTAGTGCCTCACATTGGATGTTCCCGCTTAGTGGGAGCTTTTTTTAAAAAATTCAACTAAAAAGCATCGAATATGAAAGGTTACACAAATCCGAACTTGGCCCCACGTTGGTCGCCGAGATTTCACGTTTTTTTTCTTGCTTACCGTGATATCATAAAATCTATTGGATCCATTATATGAATCCAAGTTGCTTTAAATTTGGAGAAACAGATCTAGATCTAGCAGGTTTTAAGCACAAATACCCACGTTGGACGTCTAAATTCAACAAGCTTTTCTCCCTCCATGGAAGTTTTTCCCAATATCTTCGCTATCCTCACAGAAGGTATACGAGGTACTGGGCGGGATCTCAGAATTTCTAGCTCCCCCACGACTATCCCCCAAAAAAACTCTACCACACCTATCCCCAAACAAATTCTTCCACTACATGCACATCCCCATCACTTACTATCTCTGAAAAATATTCTCCCATCACTATCCCTAAAAGAGATTCTCCCACTACATGAACCACACCACAATCATTTTTCAATTATTTTGAATAAACAGTGGAGAAAAAGTGGGAGAATACGTGTGGGGGATGATGGTGTGGCCGGCTTCATGTAGTAGGAGATTCTTTTGGAGAATAAAGGTGATGGGTTCATGTAGTGTGAGAACCCCTTTTGAGGATAGCGGTGGAAGAAGAAGGCACTTCTTGTCTTCCAGAAATATCGGGATCCCGAAATCATGAGCCAGAATCCTCGTTGCACAGCCTACATATGGGTTCCTCGTTCAGAGGCCCATGATATGCACGTGTTTCCTTAGAGTGCAGTGTCCAGTTAATATACCTGTTGCTTTCCTAAGCCGATTCCTGCTGAGTTTCAGTAGACTTCCAGAAAATGATGGTTCGATCTCGTCTGCCATCATTAATCTACTGTGTTTCAGTCCTGGTGATTGACACCATGTAGCTTTCTGTTGTTTTCTGGACCAACAGTTCAGTCAAGCTCTTACAGAAGATTTTGTGATACCAATGGCAGGTTCTGGACCCAGAAGTGGTGTGTTTGCAGCTTTGCGTGCTAGTAAGTCCGCTCGCTCGTTCCCGAGAGTAACATCATTAGATGCTCCAAGTGTAACTAGGTTTTGCTGACAGTCCATGACTTGTTTAGATTTGGTTTCCCGACAGGAGATGGTTTTTTAACTCGTTCTACTGTTTCCCAGTCCGTCCTTTGAGGAGCGGTTGTGAATTCCCCGTTATCTCTTCTCCAGTGCGCCAGCGCTTCACATTCAAATACAATGTGGGAGGCTGTTTCCTCCTCCTCGTTGCACAGCCTACATATGGGTTCCTCGTTGAAAATTGGCCCATGATATGCATGTGTTTCCTTAGAGTGCAGTGTCCAGTTAATATACCTGTTGCTTTCCCAAGCTGATTCCTGCTGAATTTCAGTAGACTTCCAGAAAATGATGGTTGGATCTCGTCTGCCATCATTAATTCACTGTGTTAAAGTCCTGGTGATTGGCACCAACTAGCTTTCTGTTGTTAACCAGCCTCTTACAGAGGATTTTGTGATACCAATGACAGGTTCAGGACCCAGAAGTGGTGTGTTTGCAGCTTTGCGTGCTAGTCAATCCACCCGCTCGTTCCCTGGTATCCATCCACGAGTAACATCATTAGATGCTCCCAGTGTAGCAAGGTTTTGCTGACTTGTTCAGATTTGGTTTTCCGACAGGAGATGGTTTTGATTGCGGCTTGGCTGTCACTAAGGATAAGGATTTTCCTTCCTCTGTAGCCTCTCCTGAGATTCTCTTGCACGCATACATTCATTGCATGCGCTTCTGCCTGGAAAACTGTAGCGTACATCCCAAGTGGTTCATGTTTCCCATTCTGGGTTTTATCCTACGATTCCGGCTTGATGATGATTGACAATCAGCCCAAGTTGTTGCACTCATGACCTCCAACCTCGTTGGCAACCATACCAACAAGAACATGGTAAAGGGTCGGTTATATCGACCGGTCATTTTTTATCCTCAGCCATGCGAAGACTTCTTATCTGGCGTACGTGTTACGGGAGATACCTGTCTTGTCAACTGCAACAGTGAAATTCATCATGACCGCGATCGTATCGCACCTAATTGACGCGATCCGATGTTGAAGTTCACAGTCGGTAGTTGTGATTGATTCAATACATAAAAAGCGCGTTTTGAGTGCTCGCGTAATATTTCACCTGTCAACAAAACCGCGACTCCCTCCTCATTGTTAGTGACAAGTGACAGGTGACATTCGAGGGGTTGCTTTGCCGAAATTGGATGCTCAAACAACGCGCTCCGCCACTCTATAATTAGCTTTTCAACTCATTCGATATGCATTAGTTTTCGCCAGCTTTACTTCGATCTTGGTGACTTCCACTTCTATCAATCATTTTGACGTGATTTTTTTTTAAATTTTTCATTGGGAGTTTTTGTCTATGTTGACGAAATAACAGGTACACAACATAAATTTTGATTGATGACCACCTACCAGCAGTTATAAATACCACAATTACATCTATTAAGCTCAAAGAGACCGAGCATGTTCATTATGCATGTTGAAGAAAAACCTTCAGCTATTAATTACAGCGGCTTCGACATTGAAAATCATGGAATCTTTTCAGTACCATGATCAATCTATATCAAAGGGATTATTGATGTGATGGTTGTTTGATGCGCTAGATCAAAATATTGCAAGCTTTGAGGCCAAATAAATCATGCTCAATCTTCATCTAATTTGCCGCTTGCTGGTGGGCATGTCACCTCCGAGTCATTTTCATATCGATGGTCCTCGTGTCGTCGACAAGCCCACCGGCTAGGGTGCGTGGGTTTGAACACGATGGTAGACAGGGAAAAAATGGGCTTCTGTGCTCATTTGAAACGTCAACAAGGCTGAACTGAACTTGAAAAACATGTTATCTTCTTCTAGAGTCGTTCAAATTTGGCAATCTTGCTATGTCCTTGATTTCAATTTACGTATGTGATATTATGATGTACTCAAAATCCACTTGCAAAATCAAAAAAAGATAAATAAAAACAATAAAAAATTATGTGGGATGATCAATAGAGGCATCGTGATAGTTCTATCCATAGAACATGACTCGTTTGGCAACACCGCCATCTGTCAACCATGCTATCTTACTTTTTCACGTCAGTTTTTTGTGATTGGTTCGCAGCAGAACTACGTCTCGATGTATGTTTGTTTTCGACCAATCACATAGTTTTTTAGAATATCGCAACCAGCCAAGCATGCTTAGGGGGAAAATGTTTTATTTGAATATTTGGAATTAATCATGATCCGCTTAAAAAAAAATAATAAGGGAGAAATTAAAAAAAATCGCAAAACTAAAATGAGAAAAAGGTGGAAAAAAGGAATAGTACAGCAAAAATAACCAAAACTAATTCAAGCTAACCCAAACGAATCGGAATAAGCCCAGACTAGAGTCATAAGAAAGTGGAAACAAGCAAGCAATAAAAAAGAAAAACTAATTGAAACTAGCTTAACTTCAACATTATTTCGTAAAAATAAATTATCCGAAATTAAATGGAGTTGACCAAAATTAACTCGAACTAGAGTCGCGAAAAAATGAAAAACGCTGAAGGAAAAATGGGAGAAAAGAATAAAAACTAACCAAAACTGACTTTTAATGAGTTAAAATATGTCAAACTAATACGAATAACCTAAAACCAAAGAGACAAAAATGTGGAAAAAAAGAAAACAAAAGGAACAAGGTTTGGAAAAAAAAATAAAAAAAAAACCAAACCAACTTGAATTCAAAAACTTCAACATTATTACTTAGAGGAAAAAAGAATTACCCCAAAGTAACCCAAATTGAACAAAACTAACTTTAATTGGTCAAGTCACTAAAAATTAGGAAATGAAAAACAAGAAAAACTAGGGGGAGTGAGTGAAAACTAATCCTAACTGACCTAAACAGGGCAAAAATAACTGAAATTAACTCGAATGAGTAAAAACTAACTTGAACAAAAAAAATACCAAAGAAGTTAAAAACGAACAAAAAGATAAAGTGGAAATAAAAAGAAAAATCTGATCCAGAAAGAAGTTGAGCAAAAGTAAACCGGAATAACTAGTTTTGGAAATCAAACCAACCCAAACTAGTCACAAAAAAAAACAAAAAACAGAAGGAGAAATAAGAGTGGTTGAAAACCAATCCCAACTGACCTTGACTCGACAAAAATAATAATAATTCAAACCAATCAAATCCAACTCAGACTAAAAAAAAAGTACTTTGAAGAATTAAAAACGGAAGGATAAAGGAGGAAAAAAGTTACTGAGTAAGAAATAATTCGAATCATCTAAAACTAACTAGCCCAAACTAACCCATACTAACCCAAACTAACCCGAACTAAAAACAAAGATAAATTTAAAAAAAAAATGAAAACAAAAAGATTCAAGAGGAAAAAAGTTATTTGATCTCCAACTACAACTCCGAAAAAAAAAACAATTAACCGAAAACAGACCATATTGACCCAAACCAAAGTCACCACAAATTGTTAAAATGAAAAAATGGAGAGGAAAAGGAGGGTACATGAGTGAAAACCACTCCAAACTAAGTCAAAATCGGCCAAAATTTGAGTTATCACTAACCCAAAATAACCCAAACTAGCCAGAACTAGCTGAAACTTATTTGACAAAAAAAAGTGGAAAAAAAAGAAAAAGGATGAAAATGATTAGTGGGGATGGAATAAAAGAAAAAAATGGTCCAAACACACTTCAACTAAAAAGAAGAAGAAACAATTAACCGAAGGTAACCCGAATTAACTAAAACTAACTTGAGCTAAAGTGAAGAAAAATGGTAAAAATGCAAAATAGAAGTAAAAAAGGAGAAAAGGGGGAACACTAATCCTAACTGACTTGAACTGAGCAAAAATAACTCAAATTTCTCCAGATAAATTCGAACTAATTAGTAAAAAAAAATCAAAAAGGGAAAACAAAAGGGTAATGGAAGAACAAGGAAGAAAAAAGAAAAAGGGGTCCAAAGTAACAGTTGGGAAAATGAGGGTATATAAATGAGTGGAAACTAATCTTAATATAACTCAAACGTACTCAAAATAAAAGAAACAAACAAAGGAAAAAGGTAACCTACTAAAGAAAAAATAAAAAAAAGAAAAACTCATCCAAGTTAACTTAAACTTGAAAACTTGAACATGAACTCAGAAGAAGAAACAATAAACAGAAAAAAACTTGAATCAGCCAAAACTTACCCAAATTAAAATCTCGAAAAATACAAAGCAGAAGAAAAAATGAGGGTAAAGGGTAAAAACTAATCCCCACTGACATAGAATTAACAAAAATAACTCAAAATAAGCAGACAAAAAACGTTGAAAATAAGGCAAACAAAAGGATAAAGTGGGAAAAAGGAGAAACTTATCCAAACTAACTTGAACTCAACTTTGACTTCAAGTCAGAACAAGAAAAAACATTTAGCAAAAATTAACCCGAATCAAAACTAATCCTTGCTAACTTGAACTAAACAAAAAAAAAACATAATTCGAATCAACCAGAACTAACTTGAACTAAAGACAAAAAAAATGTTGAAAAAAAATAAATGAAGGAGAAAAAAATGTTTCTAAAGAAGAAATAAAACTGATCTAAATTTACTTGAACTTGAAAAAGTTAACTTCAACTAGAAAGGAGACATGACAATTCAATCGAGAGTATCCCGGATTAACCAAAGCTTACTCAAACTAAAGAGACACAAAAAGTGGAAAGAATGTAAACAAGAGGAAAAGAGAGAAAAAAAAACAAACTAACCTGAGCATAAGCTCAGAAGAAGAAACAACTAACCGAAGGATAGCTTGGAAAAAATCAGATTGAAAAATAAGGGAAATACGTGAAAACTAATACTTGCTAACTTGAACTAAACAAAAAAAAAACATAATTCGAATCAACCAGAACTAACTTGAACTAAAGACAAAAAAAATGTTGAAAAAAAAAATAAATAAAGGAGAACAAAATGTTACTAAAGAAGAAATAAAACTGATCTTAATTCACTTGAACTTGAAAAAATTAACTTCAACTAGAAAGGAGACATGAAAATTCAATCGAGAGTAGCCCGGATTAACCAAAGCTTACTCAAACTAAAGAGACACAAAAAGTGGAAAGAATGTAAACAAGAGGAAAAGAGAGAAAAAAAATCAAACTAACCTGAGCATAAGCTCAGAAGAAGAAACAACTAACCGAAGGATAGCTTGGAAAAAATCAGATTGAAAAATTAGGGAAATACGTGAAAACTAA
Source organism: Orchestes rusci (assembly GCA_958502075.1). Taxonomy (NCBI): domain Eukaryota; kingdom Metazoa; phylum Arthropoda; class Insecta; order Coleoptera; family Curculionidae; genus Orchestes; species Orchestes rusci. Next base: position 2,872,650 of record OY293305.1, read on the forward strand.
TCCTTGCTAACTTGAACTAAACAAAAAAAAACATAATTCGAATCAACCAGATCTAACTTGAACTAAAGACAAAAAAAATGTTGAAAAAGGAAATAAAGAAGAGATAAAACGGAAAAACTGATCTAAATTTACTTGAACTTGAAAAAATTAACTTCAACTAGAAAGGAGACATGAAAATTCAATCGAGAGTAGCCCGGATTAACCAAAGCTTACTCAAACTAAAGAGACACAAAAAGTGGAAAGAATGTAAACAAGAGGAAAAGAGAGAAAAAAAAAACAAACTAACCTGAACATAAGCTCAGAAGAAGAAACAACTAACCGAAGGAGAACTTGGAAAAAATCAGAATGAAAACTGAGGGAAATACGTGAAAACTAATCCTTGCTAACTTGATCTAAACAAAAAAAAAACATAATTCGAATCAACCAGATCTAACTTGAACTAAAGACAAAAAAAATGTTGAAAAAAATAAATAAAGGAGAAAAAAATGTTTCTAAAGAAGAGATAAAACGGAAAAACTGATCTAAATTTACTTGAACTTGAAAAAATTAACTTCAACTAGAAAGGAGACATGACAATTCAATCGAGAGTAGCCCGGATTAACCAAAGCTTACTCAAACTAAAGAGACACAAAAAGTGGAAAGAATGTAAACAAGAGGAAAAGAGAGAAAAAAAAAACAAACTAACCTGAACATAAGCTCAGAAGAAGAAACAACTAACCGAAGGAGAACTTGGAAAAAATCAGAATGAAAACTGAGGGAAATACGTGAAAACTAATCCTTGCTAACTTGATCTAAACAAAAAAAAAACATAATTCGAATCAACCAGATCTAACTTGAACTAAAGACAAAAAAAATGTTGAAAAAAATAAATAAAGGAGAAAAAAATGTTTCTAAAGAAGAGATAAAACGGAAAAACTGATCTAAATTTACTTGAACTTGAAAAAATTAACTTCAACTAGAAAGGAGACATGACAATTCAATCGAGAGTATCCCGGATTAACCAAAGCTTACTCAAACTAAAGAGACACAAAAAGTGGAAAGAATGTAAACAAGAGGAAAAGAGAGAAAAAAAAAAACAAACTAACCTGAACATAAGCTCAGAAGAAGAAACAACTAACCGAAGGAGAACTTGGAAAAAATCAGAATGAAAACTGAGGGAAATACGTGAAAACTAATCCTTGCTAACTTGAACTAAACAAAAAAAAAACATAATTCGAATCAACCAGATCTAACTTGAACTAAAGACAAAAAAAATGTGGAAAAAAAATAAATAAAGGAGAAAAAAATGTTACTAAAGAAGAGATAAAACGGAAAAACTGATCTAAATTTACTTGAACTTGAAAAAATTAACTTCAACTAGAAAGAAGACATGACATGACGTTACTGAAAAAGAAACAAAGTCGAAAAACTCAATTTATGAAAGGATGAAATGAGAAGAAAAAAATCCAAATAAACTTGAATTATGTAAGCAAAAATGACTGAAACAAACCAAAATTAAGAGAAAATAACTCAGAATAGAGTGACAAAGGAGATGAAAATGTAATTAAAAGGAAAAATCAATACCATCTAATTTAAAGTAGGTTGAAGAATAACTCAACTATCCCAAACTATAGTGAAAAAATAAAAATAATAAAAAAAACTTTAGACCTAATGTCATGACAACGTTTCTTTCCCATCCATCCTCAAGGACTCCAGACGTCATATAATCAAGAAAATTTTGCTCATACCCCCAACGACATTCAAACCCACCGCATCATTTTTCATGAAGACACATACCTGTAGCATCTGTAGTGTATTATTCTCAGGAAATTCCATTTTATTTCAGGTTCGTCGCAAACCATTTTTCATGGCTGTGCCGCCAGGCAGTCCAGAAGGGACAGGAACGAGCATCGCTACACTATTAATATTTCATAAATTTATTTTTAGTCAATAATGTCCACATTTTCTGCTTGGATGGCTCAATGGATACAAACATAGTGTATTTTTTTGTAAGGAGAAGTTATTTTTATGATAAATTCAATAATTATTCTTTCACAGACAATCTTTTTCAAAAGAGCTAAAAAAATCCCATCTCATTATCCCTCGGATCCTATGCACACAGACATCCTATCTTTGGATAAAATATTACACTCATTTTTCATGTTCCTTCAACATGCTTTCGTCTGCCTGTCAGATATGTTGCTGATCATCGCCAATATACGCGGCTTTACACGAGGAAAAGGGCCATGATTACGCACTTTTAATATTTTATTTTTTCCACGACAAGAATTTTCGAGAACAGCTTTTTGGTGGGCAACATATCCCCAAATTTGAGATTAATCACCAGTCAAACCACTACGTGGTTTGGGGTTCGGTTTGATTGACATGGGTTTATTAGGCATGGTTTCATTTTAAATAAATTATTTCGATTGGCTTTGCTAACGTTTATGGATGAGTTTTTATCGATGGTTTGATCTTCCATGAATTTTAATTGTCAGCTTCTACAAGACCACCAGGACCCTATTGTATGTGACGATGAAGGAATGGTCTCAGAATCTTCACAATATGGGGAACTTTTTTTAAAAAAAACTAGCGTTAGGCTGAGAATTTACAAACAGTCTATGGCTCATAATAAGAAGCTGGCGCAGTCACCAAATAAGCAAATTAATTTGGGAAAATGATAGTGTCGGCTCAGGGTTAATATAGGGAGGTCAAAATGATATGATTTGTGCGGTGGAACAACGCAAATATTCGGAGACAAAAAAAAATCGAGAGCCCTCAACCTATAACAGGAAGGAAAGCAAATACATGATTGAAATCATACTGAGCCCAAAAGAGTAAAAAGCACCAGTATAAAGACTCGGCAATTCTTAAAAACTCACCTATCCATAAAATGTAGTCTAGAATCATTCCTCGAGTCATTTCTCTTGAAAGAAATTTCAAACAGTCATGAAATTGATTTGAAATCGGGGCGTTTCACAAATCTCAAACCATCTCCGTCTTTCAAATTCAAAATTTCACACACAACAAGACATTTTGAAAACAGAATTTGCGACCGATCACCGATTTAAAACAATCTATCCGCATGATAAAATCAATAGAAATCTATCAGCATTAGCTGACTTGACATTACTCGACAATCCCTCAAAATGTGTGACGAAGAAGGAAGACGTTCAAAAACAAGAACGTAGGTCGCAAATTAACCCCGTGCCGATGTGGGAGTTGTCTTGGTCAATGCCTAACATGGCATATTTTTTCTCATTCTAACACATTCAACGCCAATCACTCTTCTCTCTCTCTTTGTGCCTCCAGCCGCGTATGCGTGATTAAATTGCAAGCGATTTTTGGTCAAAGATGAATTTTGACCCAAATAATCTGTACGACGCTTGAGATGTGTTGGTGGGGAGCTCTTTGATGTAAAAGTTTTTATCAACAGAACCAGTAATTTCCAGTGGCCCACATAATTTTTGACAAGTCAGATATTTTCCAAAGTTGCCAAATCAATTGATCAACTGTTCTGAAACAAGAATTGACACCCAACTTGACATCCGGTCATGTCTAGGGTAGCTCTGGTCGGGGTTGTAAGACTTGCTGCCGTCCCCGGAAACCGACCAGTCGGTCTAGTGGTTCGGACAAAGGCGCCACAGGTACTCCTTTTTTTAAATTTTTTCTCGATAGTTTCAGATTGAGAAATTTGAATCATTTTTTTCAAAAATATCTGTTGATTAAAATAAGGTAGGTTTTCCGACATAGTTGTCTCTTGAACCAAGTTCATGACATATTTTTTGCAGTTTCTCTTTGAATATACAAATATTCCAATAAAGAGTTAGTATGGGAGAACTATTAATATGATATGTGAGTTTCCATATAATACGTGTCAAAAAAGTTTTGGTTAGAACTGTCCGATGATCCTCCCCGTTTGAATGGGTATAACGATTGCTCATATTCAGAGAAATTAAGTGTGCCAAATTTCACTAAAAGCGTTTATTTCATACATACTTTACCGTAAAGTATGATTTACCGGACTCAAAATCAGTCCGGTGAATGACACTTTACATCATCAGAGACTGTGAAAAAAATCACTGGACTACTCCAAAAATGACATTTTGCATCATCAAATTGCATTGGTAGCATGGTTTGGCTATGGCGCCATCTCATGATTCTAACTAATAACTTGACTTACCCTGTATGTCATAAGCTGAAGTGTCCCACCCCTTAAACATTTTTGTTTATTAACCAATTTTCATCTTTTTTTTGTTTGTTTGTTTGTTAGGTCTTGTCAAACACTTTTTGAACATCATACCAAATCAGTTCCAGGGACGTACTTTTGGGTGATTATGGGGGTTCAAAGTTTGTCAAATTTCGGTAAATCGTATTAGGGGATTTTTTAGAAAAAAAAACTGACAACGGAATCTCAATCAGAATGACCAAAAACCTCCCTGTTCACGTTTTCAAAACAGAAAAAATATTACTATATTGGTTTTTTTTTTGTTAATTTGTTAATTTAATACTTATACTGCTCATTGAGTCCTCCTGTACGTTCTAATTCACAGTAAAGATGTTAACAAAATCCCAGAATGTGTGTTTTCACTTATAATCTCCCTAGAGCTCTAATTATTTCTCGACAAAATTTCCGGATTTTTAATTCGAGCTCTAGGGAGATTCGGCAAGAAAATTTCATGCCAAAACTGATCGCATTGGAAAAAACATATCCCAGGACTCACCCGCATTTAGTGGAAGAAACAGCTCCTTACTCTACTCGCCATCGAGGAAGAAAGAAGGGAATCAGGATTTTATAAAACATTTGGAAGTTATAACCAATCTTGTCCATAATTGATAACATTGCAACTTTGTATTGGAAGTTGAAAATAAATCATTTATCAAAAATATTTGTCAGTGTTTTCAACAGCTGTCAAGCACTCGCGGCTGGATGTAGCTCCCATGCACCAACCACAGTGTTGCCGTTTGCCTTATCTCTGTCTGTGAAAGTTGGGTTGGGTTGGGATTGTTAGGGAGAGTGGGGACGGCAACACTGTAATCATATGGGAGCTACATCCAGATGCAAAGCCAGGGTGATTTCCACTTATTAATCTTTCAGTCACGTGATTATGAGCAGGATGATTTCCGATAAAATTAGGTCGTTGCCATAGCAACATAATAAAATGCAAGCCTATGATTGGTTAGAATTGACTGGTAGGAAATTTTCAACAAAAAATCATCGATACCTGATACAGGATGGGCGACTTCAGAGTGGACACACCGTATAATGTTGGTAACATATAATTAACCTATCTATTACCCAAGTGGTGACATAGTTTAGCTGGCGCCATCTCATGGTGGGGCGGACTCTGAGTGTATGGTTTAACAAGAAAGCACATTGAACCGATTAAAAAAAATTATCACAGACAGATTCTTCCAGACTCGGCTCCTTCGTTGCCTCGTCCATGAACATAGTAACGTAGTTCACTATTATCTAACGCGTGATAGTTATAGGTGTCATTAGTGATTTTATTTGGGTCAAGTAAACTGTCAAATAACACTCTGTGTTGTAATTCATTACTCACCAGTCACTGGTAAGTTATGGATTATAACTCACGTTCCCATGGCAACCAAACAAATATTAACCTATTTTGAGCAAAATGTAAACATGTCACTGTCTAGTCATTCTGACACTAAAACTTATATTTAACAATTATTATTATCCCATTAAAAAAACATTTTTCCACATTTGTTGGATAAAACATTGTATGGCACTCGTGCGTTATGTTTCACAAGTCACTTGAGAATTTATACCAAAAAAACAAAACAAACATCAACTTATTTTGACCAAAATGTAGACATGTCACTGTCTAGTCATTCTGACACTAAAACATATATTCAATCTCATAAAAAAACGATTTCCTCCATGTGTTGGATAAAACATTGTATGCCACTCGTGCATTATGTTTCCCAAGTAACTTGAGAAATCTCTCTCGCGTGACTTATTTTCAACTTAATGCACTAGTAAATACCATAAATAACTATTATTTTCGACTTACTATAAACTAACCCAAACTAACCCAAACACAATTCCATGACGCGTTTAGGTATTTGTTCTGAGATTGTTGAGAATGCCCTTGAAAATGTCAAATAAATAAATTAGTCGTGAATAAAGTAGAGTAAACTTCACGAAATAATGGGTATTAATCCCTTGGAATGTTACTCCCCCGCCGCTACACGGCTCAGGTCGTAACAATAGCCTCTCATTGCTAGATTTAAGTATTAAACAAAGCTAATTGTGAGTTTGGGTTTGTTTGTCTGGTAAAAAGGATCAAAGCTAAAAGAAAAAATAATCGACAGCGTTCGCACGTCTGCCCAGACACTATAGCAATCAATTGCGATGTTGCCAAATCATTACAAACAAAGTAATAAATACAAAAATCACGATGTTTGGTCTTCATCATCAATTTATAGGAAACTTGACTTAGATATAGGCTTTTACTACAAGATGATTTGATTGTGTTCTTTTATTTTATCTCAATAATTAACCCAACATAAAATATTATCATGCTGCGCGGAAATTTTTCCAATTTCATTGTAAAATACCTGCAATTAGCGTCAATCAACTGTCAAGTATAATAGAGCTTTCCGTCCAAGTTTTAATAAGAAAAATCTATTGTTCTCTTGGAATAAATTCTAAGAAACATCATCAGTCATTTTATGGCAAAATCGTTACTACGAGTCAGATTGCAAAATATACAACACACCTTGACTAGCTGGAAAATTGACAAGTGTCGATTATGTGAAAATTGAACAGATTTTAAAATCCTAAGATTATATCAAGGGGTGGTTCAAGTGGCCTGTTAAGGTTTTTTTTGTTCTTAGACAAGAAACCAGATGGAGCTGCCATTATCATCATCTTCTTCTCCAGATCGATAAAAGAAATTTATTTTTAATCCATACATTTTGTTTGATGGAAACTCACAATGGAAACGTTTAAAATGGCGAATGAGAGTTGTTGCAAAATCTTCTATCATGATATGGCAACATCTAAATACCTTTTCCTTTAGCATTTTCTCTTTCTACTCACTAGTAAGTATACGTATAAAAAATCACATAAAAAAACATTATTAAATGAAATGCCTTGGTAATAAATTACGCTGAGAGATTTATAAAATCCAGTTGAAATATTGTGAAAATACTAACGCAATTTATTTTGTCACCATTTATGTACACTCACTATCACACTCTTTTATTTCACAATAATTATGTTAACTGTCTTTTTACAATTCACGTTACACGTCTCACTGACGGTTCTCATATTGGTGAATTTTCATTATACCTCCTCACCAGATCCTGTGAAATAGTGTGGCATTCTGTCGAAGTGTCTAGAAGTCTTTGACACCTATAAAAAGAAATCAATATTCCACAGTGGTAGCCATTTCCGTACTAGACTGGACAAATATCTGCCGGGTGGTTTGTTCCGACCACCTTGGAGGTTCAGCGGCTGTATTACATCAAGCACATTAAGACTGCAAGAATTTTGTTTTTTTTTATTGAAATATACAAATTATTGGCTACTATTCATATACTTGTGCACAGACTTGATGGGACTAATAGGGATCAGGACTGCAGGACAAATAAAATCCGCACTTACTACTAGAAAAAACCATTGAAACTGTAATAACTAACCATCAACCCTGACTGAGTGAACATTCTTGGTTATAAAACCCCTTTATGGCGCAGTCACAGATTTTGGAAATATTCGAAATGAACCAAAAGGACAAGAATGAAACTGAAAGAACCCAATTCAACCCAAAAGTGCCCGAAAGTACCTGAAAGAAACCGACAAAACCCGAATGAACTTGACAGAATCCGAAAGAACATGAAAGAATCCGGGAAAACCTGAAAGAAGCCGAAAGAACTCGAAAAAACTCGATTGAACCCGACAGAACCCGAAAGAATTGGAGCTCGAAAAAGCTCGAACGAGCCAGGGAGAATCCAAATGAACCCGAATGGAGCCCATCCACTCCGAACTTATCAGGGAACCCGGAAAAACTCGAGAGAATCCAAAAGGACCCGAAAGAATTTGAAGGAACCCGAAAGAGAATCCAAAAGAACCCGAAAGAACACTAAAGAACCCGATCCGACCCGAAAGAACTAGAGTACCCCAAAGAAACCGAACTAACCCGAAGAAATCGAAAGAACCCGGAAGAAGACGAAAGAGCCCGAATAAATCAAAGAATCAGATAACGACATATGAAAATTGAGCCCGAAAAAAACCGAAAGAATTTGAAGGAACTCGAAAAAACCCTAACCAGCCCGGGAGAATCCAAATGAACCGCAATGAAGCCGATTCACCCAGAACTTATCAGAAAACCCGGAAGAACCCGAGAGAACTCATAAGGACCCGAAAGAACATGAAGGAACTCGAAAGAACCGAGTGAATCAAAAAAAAAACGAAAGATCCCGATTTATCCCGAAAGAACCCGATCCAACCCGAAAGAACTAAAGAACCTGAAAGAACCTCAAAGAACCCAAAAGAAGACGAAAGAACCCGAAAAAATCAGAGAAACAGAGAACCACATATGAAAACAATTTGAACCACTGTATATTGTCCACCAATAAACATCTTTTGTGATTTGTTCACCCATGGAAATAAAACAACCCACTGTATGTATTTGGTCCACCCATGAAAATGATAACCACTGTATATTGTCCACTAACCAAAATAATTTGGACCACTGTATTTTGTCCACCCATGAAAATTATTCGAGCCGCTATATTTTGTCCAACCATGAAGACATCTTGCACCACTAACCCAACTTGAAGCACACACTTCGCTTCAGAAAATTTTATAAAATTAATAGTCATTTCCTTTCTCTCTGTCTCATTGCAGTCATCACGCCAGACAGAGATAGAACGACTCAAGAAGAACAGCATGTGACTACATAGTAGGCGATGTGTTCCGATTAACCCAATCACCACCTGTCATCTTTTGTCTTTTTTTAATGACGTGGAATAGAAAGAGACAAATCACTACAGCTGATAATCGGATCACTATTTCCGAGAACGCCCACTATTAAATGAATAGGATGATAAAAACAGTGGTCCAAGATATTTTTATGGCTGCTTATTACCACATCAACAGAGCCCTTAGGTTTTTTTCAAGGATTAATGGCAAAATACTTAATAGTACATTTTGTATCAAGGGCGGAAAGTAGATGATTTTGACGAGGGTATAAGTAGCAGCACGAGCGAAGCGAGAACAGATATTAGCTGAGTCAAAATCATCTTTCGTCCGTGGTGCAAACAGTGCTTTTTGTACAACCAGTTTGTAATCATTTGAAAAAAATAATTATAAAAATCAAAAATGAATAATCGACACTACCCTACATTGGTGACAAGTCAGACAACTGACAAGTGACAGCTGTCAATCATTGTTACAATAGGTGTGTTCCCGTATTCTTTTGTAGTGCGGATTCATTGTCCCCGAGATTGTCACTTGATTAGTTCCTTCTAGTATGCTAGACTGTCACGTGGTTATTAGATGCAGAGGCGTTGGGATCCAAGGAACCGTTGCTAAGCGACTCACTTTTGCGCCCGCGGGCCCAAAAGTACCTTTAGGCCCGGATGCCAAAATTAGCGACTTTCCGCCTGCTTTGCATGCATTGAAAAGTAGAGTTTACGTGTAGGTTGTACAAAAAAGCATAATATGTATGTAATATATTGTGCCATTTGTCAAAGAAAATTGTAGCTACCAACTCAACAGCACCACTATTCCATAAAAGAGTGATAATTATTCAATTTAATTTGAAAACAATATGTAAATGCCCCTCATAAACAAAAAATAATGATAATTTAATTTTCTACAAAATACTTTCATCGAGATATCCGCTCAATTTGGCACATCCGCCAATCATTCAATTTTTAGTCTGTATTGATTCCGATAATTCTATAACTGTTTAATGTACATAACTGCGCCATCTGTTGTGGACTAGTATAAAAAATTGCATGTATAACAGTTGCCAAGAAAAGTTGGCTTGATGTAGAATAAGCTTAATAATAATTTATTATAATTAATTCCATGGAAAGTTTACATCAGATGTGTTTGCTATTTTGGTGCAGGATAGTGTAGTGCAGATTGCTGGAGTAACTAATGTCTACGAGTGTAAAGGAAATTAACCAAACGCGTAAGTACATTCAGTGCAGATTATTTTAAAAAAACTTTGTTTATAAAATACACGAAATAGGCTCCTTATCGTATTCTACACTACACTACACTTGCTACACCTCCTCTTGACCTAGTGAAGTAATGATTATCCAACACTCTACACTGATATAACAAACACGCTACACTGTTTGCACTCACCGCCTAACAAACGCAGCAGTGCAGAAAAGTGTAAATTCGTGTGCACTAGTGGAGAATAACAAACACATCTAATATTATATCTACCTACTGCACGATGAAATCTGACTTTTCTGGCTAGTTCACCATTTCTTCATATACTTTTAAGTACATTCACCATTAAGTCCTGAAGTCAGTGCTGCAATTTGAATAATCAATACATACAGGGTGTCCGGAAAGTCAACGATAATACTGGAAGGGGTGATGGACCAACTCATAAGCATCCAGAAAAGCATAATATGACCATGGTAAAAACTCTATGGTTTTGGAAATATTGCCACTAAAAGTTCAAAATGTTCAATAAGAAATCTCATTTTACAGATCTTTATTTTCTGACTGGCTTGTTATTGCGAAGCAGTAAAAAAAATATATATCATGTTTTTCTGGAAGCTTATGAGTTGGTCTATCATACATCACACCTTTCAGTATTATCGTTGACTTTCCGGACACCCTGTATAAATGAAGAAAAGAAAATGAAGTCAACAATGCTCAGCTGAGACGAGTGTTTTCCCATCCGTAAGATACCTGTAGAGACGAGCTTCTGAGTAAATAGCTACAAAAACCCGGATCTACAGGGTAGATCACGAATGTGTAATTCACTCACTTGCTTGGTGACCCTGGAAAAAATCTCTTAGTATAAAAGTTGGGTTGTTTCAAAAAATGTATGTCTTGGCCTTGTACACCATCTCAAACATTATTACATGACTTTCTAACCTTACTTTCGTATTGTTGTCGACTTTTTGTGCCTTTCAAAGTTCTTTTCAGAACATAACAAGTGTTGTTGCTGTATTTTTGTTCTTGTACAATCCTCCAATGCTTCAAAGTGTATCCAGTCCTGTAAAAAAAGGGTTTTGAAATGTATTGTGGAATTTTTCTATCAAGAACTAAATTAAATTCACGAAAAATAATGTCAACAAATAATGACAATTCAGTGACAGTTGCTATCAAACCATACGAACTTAGCCACGACCTACGTTCATGATAGACAAAGCAAACCACATTCACCTACGATCGTATTTTTTATTGAACACCCTTTATTAAAGCTAATCCAAGATACATTGCGGCATAAAATCAAAGGAGACCGTCAAAAAACGTAATAAATTGGCCGTCAGTCCGTCAATGAAAAGCCGATGGACGTGGAAAAATGAGATGCGCTTCGTTTTGACAGCAGGTGTTTTTTGACGAAGTTTTTTTTTTTGATGGTTGATGGTTTTGTGTTGTTGAAAATAATGCCGATAAGTTGTGTGGGTGACAATGATGGAGAGGGGATTTAATCAGTTGCCGTGAGAAAAATTTCTCAGATTTTGACAAATATTTCAAAAACTATACAGGGTGTGTCACGGTGACCGTCCATTAGAATATCTCGGGAAATAAAGCAATTGAGATTCTGAAAATCTGTATGGTGGGATATTCATAGATGTTCTTCTCAAATTAAATAAAAGCAACGTTGCACGACTTCCGGTTATACCGGAAGTAAGTGTCAACTCGCTTATTTTTAATGGAACACCCTATATATTATTACATTTTTGGATTCTACGTAAAATTCTAGCCAGATTTCATGAATCATGTCCTATACCTAAGTATGAGCGTTTTCGAAATATTTTAGTTTTTATGTCAAAATTGACGTTTGAAGGCTCCTATTTAAATGTGAATTCTAGTTTTTTTGTCAAAAATAACGTTTGAAGGCTCCAATTTGAATGTGAATTTCACCTTTAAGAGATCCTTCATTTTTGAATTTGTATTGGATTTGTATTGGAAAAATAAGATCAAAAATTAAATTCAGAAAACGGCCAAAAATCAATTTTTTCAAATGGAAACCCCGATTTTTATAATTTTATCTTATTGTGCATTAAAAATAAAGGTGAGTTTGTATAAGATTGTCCTCTCCAAAAATTCTTTTTTTTTTTTTTTTTTTTTTTTTTTTTTTGAATTTTTGGAATGAACAATATTAGGTAAACTTACCCTTATTTCTAATGCACAATAAGATAAAGTTATAAAAATTAGGGGTCTACTTTTGAAAAAAATGATTTTTGGCCGTTTTCTGAATCTGATTTTTGATCTTATTTTTGGCCCACCCTGTAATTATAGTTTGCATATTGCTGTGAAAAATCTATTAAAGTAGGTCCTTTTCAACAAGAAATCCAATACAAATTAAATAATGAAGGCTTTCTTATAGGTGAAATTTTCATTCAAATAGCCTTCAAACGTCATTTTTGAGATAAAAACTAAAATATTTCAAAAACGCTCATACTTAGGTATAGGACATGATTTATGAAATCTGCCTAGAATTTTACGTAGAATCCAAAAATGTAATAATATATAGGGTGTTCAATTTGAAACAAGCGAGTTGGCACCTACTTCCGGTATAACCGGAAGTCGCGCAACGTAGCTATTATTTCATTTGAAGAGAGCATCCTTTTCAACCTCACCATACAAATTTTCAGAATTCCAATCGGTTTATTTCCCGAGATATTCTAATGGACGGTCACCGGTGAGACACCCTGTATAATATAATTCAATACCCAATAAGTTTTATTGTAACATTCCTGAGTTTAAACATATGTAGATGGAGCCACCTACACATTATGCAAATATTTCAAAAACTATTGAGTTATCCAGAAAGTTCCAAATAAGTGAAATGGAAGCTTGTGAAAAAAGTTTGCATACGTTTTCTTCCACCATTTAATTTTCCAAGAAACAGAGTTTGCAATGGAATATACAGGGTGTTTCATTGATATTGCGAAAAATTTCGGCACGAGTTTTCCCGCTTGAAAATACGAGGAAAAATCCCATAAACATCTGTCCGAAAATGCAGAGCTACTTACAGGGTGTTGAAGTTTTATTTTTATTTTTGTTTTTTTTAAGTATTTGAATTAATGTCGATATTTTGATGAAATTTGGTGTTGGGGGGTTTTTTGTCATGCAAAATTCCAAATTTATCTTAGTATGGCTCTAGCTTGTAGAGGGCGCTGCCTTTACTTATTTTTCCCATTATCAAGAGCCGTAACTTTTTCGGACATGCCTGCATTATATCTATAAGTGATAGAACAGATTTCTTTAGCATTTTCACGCAAACAAAGGATACAATCAGGATGAGTTTCCTTGCTTAAAAATAGGAAGAAAACTTCCTATAAACATGTGTCCGGAAATGCGTCTTTATTCTTTACATAGCTACAGGGTGTTGATTTTTGTTATTATTATTTTCCTATTTTTTTTTCTGAATAATATTGGAATAAAAGTTGTTGTTTACATCATATACTAGTTGAATTTCATCTTTTCACTGGAAAATGTAGCAATCATACGGAATATTTTATAATTTCTAGTAGGTCACCTCCGCCATAATTTCAAATCCACAGGTTTCTATTATTTCAATTCTGAATATCTCGAGAATGGTTGCCCGTACCGAATTTTGACAGATATACTATACAGGGTGTTTCCTAACCTCTGTGACAAAATATAAGGGGTGATTCTTCGCTTAATTTCAAGACGAAAATGTGGTATAACTTTTTTTCGAATTTCGCTTTGTTTCCAAAATACAGGGTGTTTATTTTTTTTCATTAAGTGTTTTTGAATTCTCCATTGAAATGATTATAATTGATTGCTGTATTTGTTAGAAAATTCAAAATCAGCGATATAATTACTTTTTGCGTCAAAACTCACTCAACTAGATTTAATTTTTTATCTCAAAAATTAGGCAAGATACGATAAAAATTCAGGAGATCAAAAAGTTGCGTTTTTAGTTGAATAACCTGAGAAAAAAATAATAATGACACAAAAAGTCAGTGGCGTACATTTTTTTCCCAATAATATTGGTTGAAGTGCCGCTCGGGACGCCACTGTATTCGATAATTTTTATTTGTTCGTGGCAAAATGAGCCCGTTATCACTATAAATACCGTTACCAAATTTCAACAAAATCGAGTAAAAGATAAATTAATTAAAAATAAAAAACTAATCAAAAAAAAAAAATTAAACACCCTGTATTTTGGAAACAAAGCGAAATTCGAAAAAGAGTTTTATCACATTTTCGTCTTAAAATTAAGCGAAGAATCACCCCTTTCATTTTGTCACAGAGGTTAGGAAACACCCTGTATACATATATACAGGGTGTCCCAACGATAGAGTAAAGTAGGTTTTATCATATAGGATATGAAAAATATCAATATCAATATGCGTCACAGGTTAAAGGTGTAAATAGCGCACATTCTGAAAATATTTGAAAACATACAGGGTGCGTCACAAAAGTATGGCACGAAAAAGTATGATTTTTTCAAATGGAACCCCCTGTATATTAATTGATATTTCAATTCTTTTTTCAATTTGGAACAAAAATTGTGATACAACTAATGTTCCTAAATTCAACCGTTATCGAGATATCGCGTTTTAAAAATGGCATTTTTGCAACTTTGACATTCTATAAAACTCAAACTATTCAAGTTAGAGAAAAATGGATTGCACATTCCTATCTTAACTTTTCAAGAGCTATTCAAGGAGATTAAATCCATTATTGTGAAAAAATATCAAAATGTGCCGAAAAAAGTTGACAGTTGACGTTACCTTCTATCCAAATGACAGAAGAGCTCTTGAAAAGTTAAGATAGGAAAGTGCAAACCATTTTCCTCTAACTTGAATAGTTTGAGTTTTATAGCATGTCAAAGTTGCAAAAATGCCATTTTTAAAACGCGATATCTCGATAACGGTTGAATTTAGGAACATTAGTTATATCGCAATTTTTGTTCGAAATTGAAGAAAGAATTGAAATATCAATTAATATACAGGGGGTTCCATTTAAAAAAATCATACTTTTTCGTGCCATACTTTTGTGACGCACCCTGTATGTTTCCAAATATTTTCAGCATGTGCGCTATTCACACCCCTAACCTGTGACGCATATTGATATTGATATTTTTCATATCCTTTATGATAAAACCTACTTTACTCTATGGTTGGGACACCCTGTACAGGGTTCGCCATAGTGAGTGGCCTATCATAATATCTCGGAAAATAAAGCGAATAGGATTCTAAAAATTTCGAATGGAACACTCTATATATTATTATTATATTTCTGAATTCTACGTGAAATTCTAGGCAGATTTGATGTATGATTTCCTCTACCAAATCATAAGCGTTTTGAAATATTTGAGTTTTTATGTCAGTATAATGACGCTTTGTAGGTTCCTATTGAAAAATAAATTTTTCGTATAAGAAAGCCTATATTGTTTGATTTGTATTGGTTCTCTTGTTGAAAGGGACCTACTTTAGAATATTGTTCACAACTATTATTGCAGGGTGGCCCAAAAATAAGATCAAGAAAACTGCCAAAAATCCTTTTTTTCAAATGGAGACCCCCAATTTTTATCATTTTATCTCAATGAGTATTGAAAATAAAAATAAGTTTGTATAAGATTGTCCATTCCAAAAATTCTTATTTTTATTATTTTTTTGAATTTTGGAATGGACAATTTTTTATAAACTCACCTCAATTAGATAAAATTATAAAAATTGGAGGTTCCAATTTGAAAGAATTGATTTTTGTCAGTTTTCTTAATTCTACTTTTGATCTTATTTTTGGGTGACCCTCAAATAATAGTTATCAAAATATTGTTGAAAATCTTTTAAAGTGGTTTTTTTCCAACAAGAAATCCAATACAAATTAAACAATAAGGGCTTTCTTATACGAAACATTTACATTTAAATAGGAACCTACAAACGTCATTTTTGTCATAAAAACTCAAATATTTCAATAACGCTTATATTTAGGTATATGACATCGACGCATCATCTCAAAAATGGATTTTTTTCTTTTTTGAAATGACATTTTGTTGAGCATAAAAATGCGCAGCTTTGCATCTATTTACCCGACCCTGTATCTCTTATAATAACGGAGATACCCATGTCCCATGTATCCATTCGAATCTGTGGCACCCTGTATACATATTAGGATATACTTGCATTTTAAATTGTTCGATTTTGTAGCTTTTTTTGCTGAATTTTTTATTATCATTATTATTATTATTATTATTATCATTTTGTGATTGCGTCTGTTGTTTTTCGTAAATATTTCAGGAACTATCGAGTTTTTCGGAAATTAGAGAAATTAAATTCAAGTTCATCAAATAATATTCCGTGAAAACTTGTGTATAATAACATAAAGATACAGGGTTGGCAATGAAATATGTATATTTTTTTTAATCAATATTTTTTAGCAAAAATTGTAAAACCCAGTGCATGATAGGGAAAATGATGTTTTTTTTAATATTTTTCATTGTCCTATCATTGCACTTGTATGTTGTAGTTTGGTTAATTTTTTTCATTTTCATTTTATTGAAAATACAGGATGATTGTCTATGATTTACTTAAAAGATGAAATGAGTAAATATGAAGTATTTTTCAATGTCATTAAGAATCTAATACCCAAAAAAAAGAAACAATATTCAGAAATTTATAAATTTTTCATAACCTTGTATTTTTTGAATGGATTAGTTTTCGATAAATATACAGGGCTTTTCACTTAAAACTCCGCACGTCAATATCTCGGAAACGAATGGGAATATTTGATTTCTGTAAAAAGTAGTCAATGTATGGGGTCGAGTAGTTATTTTTCACAGTTAAAAAAATTCGACGCCTACCAAGAGTGAAGCGTCGCGACGCATCGAAAATATTAATCGATTGCAGGGACTTTGAAATTACGCGCATGCAAAAGTACGAGTTATTTATACACTTTTTTGTTATACGATCGAACTCATTTATTCTACTCAGTTTTGAGATATACAGTGTGTCCAAGATAAGGATGTCTATCATGGGGATCTTGAAAACCGTAAGAGATACAAGGTCGGTTGAATGGAGGCAGAGTTGCGTATTTTGATGCTTAACAAAATGCCGTTTTAAAAGCCAAGAAATTCCGACTAAGTCCGAAATTATCCGAAAAAAACCGAAATTTTTCAAAATTGTTTTAATTTTTTTCTGACCACATTTGAAGAGATATTTTGAAATGAATGGAACTTCTTAATTGCCACTTTTTGCCCTTTACAAGATAGCGTTATTGAATTGAAGAACCGACGTTTCGTCTATGAGCAGCCATCATCAACTTTGTTTTTAAAATACGGTCCTGGATTTTTTATAACGGATTTTAAGAGCCTCTCATGTTCCTAAACCATCGAGGTATCGCACTTATTAGAAAAGAGGTGGTTGTTTTTAATCCTATTAAAAATGTATTTTTTGTCTCTCTCTAACACATGAGTTCTTATGGAAAAATCCATCAACATAATTTTTTTGAATAATTGCGATACATTGTTGGTTTAGGAACATGAGAGGCCCTCAAAATCCGTCATAAAAAATCCAGGACCGTATTTGAAAAAACAAAGTTGATGATGGCTGCTCATAGACGAAACGTCGGTTCTTCAATTCAATAACGCTATCTTGTAAAGGGCAAAAAGCGAGGGGTGAACACATGGGGATTTATGGTGTACACCTACAAGGATTTAGGGGGATTTCCTAGGGATGTACAAGGATTTCTTCAGAAATTCTAGGATGTACAAGGATGTATGAGGAATTACTTCGGATTTACAGGATTTACCGGGATGTACCGAGGATGTAGTTGGGATTTATAGGATGTACCGGGGAAGTACCGAGGATGTACCTCGAAATGCGCATGTGCTGTAAAATTGTTTCATAACCTCACATCACATTTAGACGGTTAGTGCAGATTTGCTAGTATTTTGCGAGGTATTTTGCATTATTGTGAAGTTATTTACCCCATAAAAAGGTAAGTAGGTACATACGTAAATTTTTCTTTAATAAATGTTTGCTCATCTTTCGAATGATGCTAGCCATTTTTATCAGAAGTTACACAAACAAAAGTTAGGTTTTTGGCCCTTTTGTTGAAGGTGAAAAAAGGGCGCTAAAAATTTGTTTGCGGGTTTTTTGAAAAAAATCGCCAGTACACGTAAACTGACAATTCGATTGAAGTTTTGAAATGCACCCATACACCATTACTTTTTTGATATTTGATGTATGAGCAAAGTTTTATCAAATTTCAAGCGGTTTCTCCACTTAAGTCCAACAGTGTAGCTGTTATTCTGTAGATCATTTCTTTATAATTGTTTGTGTTTTTTTCGCATCAAATAGTTTGAGTCCTACGTTTGTTATGACTGGGATTTGTATAAGCCGTTTCTTAGTTGTTGTTTTTATAAAGGTCTTATCAACATGTCAAATGAGATCATAACACTTATTTTGTGTTGAAAAGCAATGAAAAAGCTCATTATCAAAAGCATGGGTTTTGGTAAAATAATTTCGACATAAATAAAGTGCATGGGCTAACAGATAAAATTTCACATTTTTTTTAGATGACCCATATTGACCGAGATAGTGACGTTCCAAAGCTGGACTGCTTCGTTGAAGTAGAACAATGTTTGGGCATAGTTCTACCCATATCGATAAAGAATGTCTTAAAAATCAACGGCTTTACGGACTCCAAACTTATAGAAAATATATCTGAAGAGGAGCTCAAGGAGATGGAAAACTTCATGCAACAAACTGCGCCTGACTTGATTCCAGAAAATGAGTTTGAAATGTATTATGGCATTTTTCATAAAAAACCACAAACTTTTAAGTTTCTGCAAGGACACCGGAAACTGATACAAATCATTTCAAAATATTTTAAAGAAAAAAGGACAGATGATAAAAGCCAATCACGAGATAAATCCTTAGATCGTAGTTCCTGTACTTTTCAAAGATGATATCACCAATCCCTATAACAGCAGTAACATCGGAGGAGTATGGTGAATATTCAACTTACTTCTTGTCGTTGATATTTCCAGTAATTTGGATATTGATTTTTGTTTCAGAACCAAGAAAACTGCCTATATCTACGAGCCATGATGAAACAATCAACATAACCAGGAATATGGGCGAGAATTTAACTGCTGAGAGTTCACATATCTCGCACACAGTTAGAGAATGGTTGAGAAGCAAATGCAAGGATGAAGATCAATGGAACTATTTTAAGGAGAAGTTTTTGCTTATGAAGTTTGACTGTATGTATAGCGCAAAAGATGAACTTAACTGTACAATGACATGTTTTTGTAAATCTACAACCAAGATTCAAAAAAGTTCAAAAAAAGTTAATTGCTCTAAAAGATGGGTTTTTGGTAACATCCATAAACATTTAAAGTTACACCTTGATTCTCCCACTGATAAGCTTGACAAAAATTCAAATAAGAAAAAAAAACATAAAGCTGGAATACTCAATTATTTTAATGTTGAACATAAAATAAGGCAATCAAAAAGTCACTTATCTACGTCACAAGAACTCTCGAATGATGAGGTTAGTTCTCAGACAGTTTCACTTGTCCACATTATCGAAAAAAGCTCGGAAAAAATGTATCCACTTATTCCACAAAAGACTGAAACTGAGACAGAAATTGACATGGGTAGGGACGAAATAGGGGACCGATCAGAAGACTGTACAGTTACTTCCCTACTTAAGCCAAAAATCAATATTTTGAGTAATACAATTATAGTTCCTCCTTCGGTTCCTCCAGAGATCAATTATTATTCTCGTAATTCACCAAGTAACTTACTATATAATATTGAAGACAATGTAGAAATAAATGAAATAAATCTTGAAGACTTTCCAAAGGTTTCGACCGAGAGCGAACTGAGTCTGAGTTCCAAATGGTCAACTGAAAAATATCAACGGAAAGCAAGAAGAAAGAGAAAACGGGAAAATCAGGTTAACAATCAGCCACTTATAACTTCCTTTTTTCCTTTGCTCCACGACGTAGAACGCATGACTCAAAAAATTATAGATGAAAACGGAGACTTGGGCTCTGATTTAAATAGAGCGATGGAATGTTTAATAGAAAACTCTGGAGAACGCCATGAAAAGCAGACCGATCTTTTGAAAATGTTACTGGACATTTCTATTGATAACTCGAGCCAGTTGAAAAAACGAAACAGTTATACTGAAACCATAAAAAAGTTTTCCCTGTACTTGTTTTATGTAGGCGGTAAACTGTTGTATGAAACCCTTTATGCAAACATGAAATCAGTGCTTCCATCAATAAGCTGCCTAAATAACTATATTAAAAAAACCAGTGGAAAAATTGAAGAAGGTGCATTCGCTTACGACGATCTGAAAGAATTTTTGGAGGAAAGGAATTTGCCAAAAGTTATCTGGATAAGCGAGGACGCAACGCGAGTGACTGGAAAAATAGAGTATGATGTGAAAACTAATAAGCTTGTGGGATTTGTTTTGCCATTAGTGAACGGATTACCAGTGACAAATACATTTTTAGCGACGTCTGCAAAAGTTGTCTGCGATTATTTTGAAAATAGTGTCAAATCAAACTATGCTTATGTGATAATGGCCCAGCCTTTGTCCAAAATGGCACCCGCCTACTGTCTTGCTATTTTTGGAACCGACAACAGATTCAATTCCAATGATGTCAATCAGCGATGGCAAAATATTATAGAAAATTTGAAACAACGAGGCATAACTGTATTAGGCTTTTCTTCAGATGGCGACACTCGATTATTAAAAACAATGCGTCAATGCGCTAAGCTTCCTCGTAGTTCCTTAGATACCAAAACATATATGTGGAATTGGTATTATTCAGGATATGACAAAAATGATGAATCTGCAGTTTCCTTTGTTCAAGATACAGTCCACATTGCAACGAAATTACGTACGAGACTCCTCAAGCATAATATTTTATTACCAATAGGCAGGTATTTTGCAACCCCAGATCACCTAAAACGTTTGATTGAGAATTTTTCGAAAGATAAACATTTACTGTCGATGTCAGACTTAAAACCCGAAGATAAAATGAACTTCTCCGCAGCCGAAAAAATATATTCTCCACAAGTAATCAAATTGCTGGAAAGTGTACCAGGTAGTGAAGGTACCCGGGCTTACTTGAACATGATGCATTTATCAATATCATCTAATCTGGATGCTGATTCTGACGTAAGAACCAGAGTATATAATATCTCGTACGCAGTTTTCTTTCTAAGAATTTGGCGGAAGTGGCTTGAAAACCACCCAGACTATAAGATTGGGAATAATTTCATAACAACCAATTTTAATTAACCTTATTTGTAACTTTCGTGAAAATCCGATTCTAACAGAAGATATGTTTATTCCTTCGCTCTTTTCAAGTCAAACATGCGAGAAAATTTTTCGAGCAACAAGATCAATGACTTCAACATTTTCGACAGTGGTCAACTACAGCATTAAAGACATCATGCGTCGCATAAATCGGATTAAGGCAGTAAATAATATCTTGAATGATCTTAAAGATATTGTGATTTTCCCTCGAGAAAAAGCAAAAATTTCATTGATGCCTACTGAAGGGCACTCTCAATTTCAAGACCTTTCTGATACTTGTATAGAAAATATAGTATTATCTGCTTTAAGAGATGCTATGAAAGACATATGCGATTTGGGAATTGAAATTGAGAATAACTCTTGGAATAACATATCCATACCTATAATAGAAAATATTATAACTGAAACAGCGATTCAGTAGATGGAGTCGTCGAAGACATGGCCAGTGACATGGTCACTACTAGTGATGAAGAAACTTTTCAACACATTCTCAAATCCCTACCAGTAAAATCAGAGAATGAAACAAATAGCCTCGATAATAAAGAAAGTAGCCTGTTTTCAGATATATGTAGTATTTCATTAGCAGGAATAGGAGAAGAACTAATCATGAAAGATTTTTCTTCAAAGTTGGTAGACGGTGATAACGATGGTATAAGTGAAAACAGAGTACTGGTTCGAGTAGCTATTGGAAATAAAACTTCCGTTATAAAAAAGTCATCCTTGTGTTGGTTGTTGGATGAGAAAAAAAATAAAGTCAGTGTAGATCGTCTGAGGCGCTTCATTGTAAATAATTCCAACCAAAAGAAAACTGTTCCAGTAAAAAATAAAATTTCGTCAAAACGCATTCTCTCTCGTAGTAGTAAATTAATGAGGGGAAAGATTCCCAGTCGAAACAAAAAAATGAAGCTTAAAAGAAAGTTATCTTTTTCTGAGACATCCGAGGAGACATCTTCGGAAGATGAGGCCTATATTGAATATGATGACAGTACCGACACCGAAAGTTTTAGCAGTGGTAGCACAGATGGATCAGACAATAACTCTGATAACTTTAACAAGAAGCAGGAACTTCAATTGGAACTTAACACATTCTATGCAGTGTACTACGACGAAGATTGGTATATAGGGAGAATTGAAAGGATGATAAGCGACAATCATTTTAGGATTACTTTTTTGAAGGAAAAAAAAAGTGAATGTTCCGAGGAATGTTCCTTTGTTTGGCCGAAAAAAGCAGACAGTGCAGATGTGAATAGAGAATATATTTTTTATGACCCTGTACATTTTGCATCTAATTCAGGTGATGATCAAGATTTTCGATTAACCAAAGATGAATATGAAACTATATCTCTTGCATATACTAAGACAAAACAGCTCATCTTTTTCTCATAATCAACTTTTAGTTTTGTTTCTAATTTTACCATGCTAGGACACACCAAAAATTAGAAATTAAGGTTTTATTTCCGTCCACATTATGTATTAGTTATCCATCTACCTATTAACTGTTGAGTTAAATTTGTTTTGTATTTTATAATTAGGTTTACTAGGTAGAGGTAAGAAATAATCAAAATCAAAATGAGATTTTAACTTTGATTTATTATGTTATTACTATTATTTACTTTTTCTTTTTTTTTGTTCTGTGGAAGTTGTTTAAATATGTAGTTAAATGAAGATATTTAGTTGTACTCGTTCGTTGTATAAAACTTTGACTGAAATGTTTGGTATAGAAGATATTATAATACTAATATCAATAAATAATGTTTGTATTATCTACTTGTTTTCTTCGATACCTACCTTTAGGATTTAAACTCCACTCATTTGCAGTACCTTTTTTTTTCACGTTATTTTTGTCTGTTTTTTTTATATTTTGTAGTTTTCAAACTGTGATTGGAATCCTATATATTGGTTCAAAGGGCCTGTATGGCCACAAGCGGCCATCTCTGAATTCCTCATAGATCAATCAAAACTAATTTTTACATACGCCGCGTTTTTTACGCACATGAGGACACACCTTCAATGCCAATATATTAGAACCTATTGGCGATTTTGATATGCTCTGGTTGTTTAATTTTTTCTATGCATGAAGTTAATATTATTAATTATATTGGTTCAAAATAAATAGCAATTCGGAGAATACCTGTTTATCTGCCGGCCATCGAAATTCGACAGGTACTTATCAACTCAACTCAAAACATAATATTTGTAAAAAAAATCTCTTTTACGCATTATTAATAACAATACGGATTTACTAGAATGTAGGGCAATAAAGTTATTTATCAAAGAATCACTATAGGATGTACAAGGTATTATGAAGGAAGTACTAGGATGTACCAGGATTTATTGGGATGTCGTGGGATGTACTAGGATTTATTGGGATGTTGTGGGATGTACTAGGATGTATTGAGGATTTCCAACAGTTTGGGAATTACTTGAGGGATTTATTTAGAAAAAAGGATGTAGGTGTACACTTTTTGCCCTATGTGTTCACCCCTCGGCAAAAAGTGACAATGAAGAATTTCCATTCATTTCAAAGTATATCTTCAAATGTGGTCAGAAAAAAATGAAAACAATTTTGAAAAATTTCGGTTTTTGTCGGATAATTTCGGAGTTAGTCGGAATTTCTTGGCTTTTAAAACGGCATTTTGTTAAGCATCAAAATACGCAACTTTGCCCCCATTCAACCGACCTTGTATCTCTCACGGTTTTCAAGATCCCCATGATAGACATCCTTATCTTGGACACACTGTATATCTCAAAACTGAATAGAATAAATGAGTTCGACTGAATAACAAAAAAGTTTATAATTAACTCGTACTTTTGCATGCGCGTAATTTCAAAGTCCCTGCAATCGATTAATATTTTCGATGCGTCGCGACGCTTTACTCTTGGTAGGCGTCGAATTTTTTTAACTGTGAAAAATAACTACTCGACCCCATACATTGACTACTTTTTACAGAAATCAAATATTCCTATTCGTTTCCGAGATATTGACGTGCGGAGTTTTAAGTGAAAAACCCTGTAGATAAAAAGTGTGATCGCATACAAAATAGTTATAACCGATAGAATGAGTAGAAAGGTGTGTAAGTGGCGCCCCCTACAAGTAAGTGCCATATGTCAAAAGATCAGATTCGCCTGTCAATCAATTTTCATATACCAAATTTAATCCAAATAACTTGCTTATTTTGAAAGTTAAATATTTGAAAAAATTAAAAATTCAAATTTACATTTAGACTCCCTGTATATCTTTTAATATCAACTTTTGGACAGATTGGAGTTGATCGCAACTTTTTGTTGTGAGGTATTCGCCTTTCACATTATTTCAAGGAGACCCTGTATATTTGAAATCAGAAAAGAGAGATTAAGAAAATGAACTACAGGGTGTTCCATTTGAAAACCACAATATTATATAAAATTTTCAGGCTTCTGATGCATTTGATTCACATCCTGTACATATTTGTATATTGGTAAATAAGTATCGTCTTTTCACAAACTTTTATAGTTTTTTTTTTCAATAAATTCGATTATTGAAGGTACAGTTTTTCAAAAATAAGTGATTGAATTCTTCGAAAAAAAGTTCCATACATTTTTAACGAAGAGTGATTCGTATTTAACGATGCTGGGATAAAGTTTTTTGTAAATATTTAAAAATCTATAAAGTATTACACTCTGTACATTTTTTCAATGGGAAATTTCATGTAGAATTCTATGGTGCAAAAATCAAAACAATATCTAGATCATCTTTGAGGTTACGATTTTTTTTATGGAGGGATGTCGTTTCAGTGAAGTTTTTAACATGTTCAAATTTAACCTCGTTTTAATAATAATTTTTCGTGTTACACCCTGTAGATTTTATTAATGGAATTTATGGGTAATTTCATGTGAAATCATGAGAACGAAATAATTAATTCAATTTATCTCATAATTCAAAAACTATAAGTTTTCAGGAAAACTGATGATAAATAAATTACTATTATGATGGATATAACTAGGTAAAAAATAATTTACTGATAAAAAACTTACGCCCTTATCCATTTCCTATTCCAAATCAAGGTCCAAAGTGCAAGGTCAAAAAGTCATTCAATGACAAAGCTTCCACAACTTCTTCCATAAATATAATCCTCAAAAGCACCTACAATATAACAAAATATAAAAGCAAATACATTATACATGCAAAGAATACTTATCTGAATAATAATTCCATTTTGTAGTGGCGAATTTGATGACAGCATCATGACGCCAACCGACGCCGACGCCCTCTGAGCTTTAGGGGATGCTGGATGCAAGGGGATGCAATGGGGTTTGTGGACTGGAAGAGGGAAGTTTTCGAAATGTCTGGTTTGTTGAGCGTAGGGATGATTTCATTGATCTGACTGAAAAATATTTACAAAAATATACGTTTTGAACCTGTTAGCAACAAGTGATTTATTAATTCCTGACGTGCTCGTGAGCTTTTATTTTAGTATTTTGAAGAAAACTTGTCACTTTACCACCTCTTTTTTTGTCTCATAATTTTATTTTGAAAACAGTTGATTTTTCATTTTTTTTTTCAACATCATTTTATCTTTAAACATTTTTTCAGAACTTGACTTTTATAACGTTTAAGCTTTATCTGCTTTGAATTTTCAAGCGGTTTGAAATTTACTGGAAATTGTTCATTTTTCTCATATGTTGGAATAATAACTTGAAATTATTTAACTCAAAAAATGTATGACATACAGGGTGTCCCAGCAAGGGTGGCCACCGGCCATATCTCAGAAACTACTGGACCCAAAAGTTCAGGAAAAAAAAAATTATCACTAAAGTGGCCACGAGACAATGCTGGGAAATATTTATAACTTCGAAATTTTTCCGCTAGGGGGCGCAATCAAAGCTTAAATATTAAAATTCGAAATTTCTCCGGAAATTCTCAGATTGAGGTATATCTTTATCAACATGGTTAGAAACCCTAGACAATTTCACGTCTTTTTGGTACAGGGCTCATTGGCGTACCGATCTTCGTGTGAGTAGGGGAAGGTAGTGAAAGTGTAATTGTTCAAGTGGCTGTAACTTATAAACGACTTGTCCGATTTTGTTGCGTATAGGCTTGTTTGGAAGATAAATGTGAGTACTTTCGTATATCGTATCCAGTGATGCGTGATTGTCTCCAGAAAAGTTGCTAGAAGGCGTGATTTGAATTAAAAACTGTTATTTTCGTTTCACCGCAAAAATTTAAATGGTACGGTATAATTCTGATAACAGAATCGAAATGAAGATTAAATTTACAAAAAAAAACCTTAAAAAAAAAAAAAAAAAAAACCTTAAAAACCTTAAAACATTAAATTTTACATAATTTGGACTAGTTATTATTATCAGAATTATACCGTACCATTTAAATTTTTGCGGTGAAACGAAAATAACAGTTTTTAATTCAAATTACGCCTTCTAGCAACTTTTCTGGAGACAATCACGCATCACTGGATACGATATACGGAAGTACTCACATTTATCTTCCAAACAAGCCTATACGCAACAAAATCGGACAAGTCGTTTATAAGTTACATCCACTTGAACAATTACACTTTCACTACCTTCCCCTACTCACACGAAGATCGGTACGCCAATGAGCCCTGTACCAAAAAGACGTGAAATTGTCTAGGTTTTCTAACCATGTTGATAAAGATATACCTCAATCTGAGAATTTCCGGAGAAATTTCGAATTTTAATATTTAAGCTTTGATTGCGCCCCCTAGCGGAAAAATTTCGAAGTTAAAAATATTTTCCAGCATTTTCTCATGGCTACTTTAGTCATCATATTTTTTTTCCTGAACTTTTAGGTCAAGTAGTTTTCGAGATATGACCCGTGGCCACCTTTGCTGAGACACCCTGTATATACAGTGTGACCCATTTAGATTTTGATTAGAAACACTCCTGTTACATTGTAGGTTATTGACCGCTTTCAACCTTTTTTTTTAAATGTTTAGTTATAAAAGGTCTACTGTTGGACAAACTTAAAACTGTTTATTTAAATTTTCAAGGTACTACTTTTTCGTGATAAAAAATGCAGAATTTCTATTAGCGATTTTTTTAATAAATAAATCGTCACGACACTGGATTCAGAGTGCCTCCAAATGGCTGTGACCAAAATTTCAACAAAATTTATTCATTAATAATAAAGCTACGACAACTTGAGATTCATAAATTCTCTAAGCTAACGGTCACAAGAGAAAACCTTGCAAACCTTGCATTCAAAATAACATTTCATTCAATGGAATTAACGGAATTACATTTGCATTACAATCAAGAACTGGTGAATTTGTTTAATAAGATTCTGGATCAATATTGTTTGCTTTGAGAAATCAAAAAAAAAAAAATATCAAACAAACTATGATATTTTTGCCAATAAATAGGTAATTCTACAGGGTGTCCGGGAAAATGTGGGAGATCTCTCGGATTCAGATAGAACATTAAAAAATAAGATGACAAGTTTCCATAATTTTTTTTCCTAGCGGCCCTCCCTACGGAGATACGGCCCCCTAAAGGACCCCACTGGAAATCGGTTTTTCTTGAATAACTTTTAAACGACTCAATATAATTCAATGAAAATTTGATATGATAAACAGTACTAAGGACCTCTCAAAATACTTCCCTTAAAACATAATTAGCTTGTTTAGTTTACCAGGGAAGGACTAGATTGTACATTTTAACGCTCAAATTTTTAACACCCTGTATGATAAGGAGTTAAAAAAAATAAATTTGGATACCTTGAACATTAAGCTAAAGAAAAGGTACTCTTGTTCATTGTCGATAAAATGAACCATTTTCGAGAAAAAACAATTTTTATTAAACAAAACCTCGAAAAAAGCCATGACGAAGTGGTGCTCTTGACGAAATTGTGAACCTAACGCTAGGAAAAAAATTTATGGGAACTTGTCATCTTATTTTTTAATATTCTATCAGAATCCGAGAGATCTCCCACATTTTCCCGGACACCCTGTATATTGACACTGAGTAGTGGCAACAAGTTACTCCATCTCCATGGCAACTGTCAATGCAGGATGTACTTTTGTGACCGTTGGCTTGGAAAATGTGAGAATTTCAAGTTGTCGTAACTTTGTTATCAATGAATAAATTTTTTTGAAATTTTGGTCACAGCTATTTGGAAGCACTCCAAATCCAATGGCGTATTCATTTATGCAATAAAAAAATCGACAATAAAAATTCTTCATTTTCTATCACGAAAAAGTACCGTGATATACCCTAAAAATTAAGGGTGTTTCCAATCTAAATGGGTCACACTGTATAAGCATCAATTTGAAATAATCTCAATGGATAATCATGAAATTTGTTTTGAATTGACAGATGAATGAAGTTTATTAAAATAAAATTTTCAAATTAAATTATCTTTCATTGATCAAGTTGATATCTCGATCCGTCAAACTGGCAAACTTGAATAGAGGAACTTGACTCTATCAACTTAAATAAAAGTTTAAAAAATTCTGAACATTGTTAAAATATATTATATTATTATCAACTTTAAATAATTTAAGTTGACATGAAATCTGATTGAAATTTCAACATGAAATCTGATTGAAATTTCAACATGAAATCTCAAGACGTTTTAAAATAAAATAATCAAAAAAATCAATTTTTCCAACCACGCTGTATAAATTCTAGCAAAGATTTTGCAACAATTTTTTGTTATTTTTGTAGGTTCGAGATGATGTGAACATTAAATAACTTTTGTTAGTCTAGCTTATCACAAGCCTTCAAAAAATTCTTGTCACTTTAGCTTATACGGGGGCTGTTGAAAAAGAAGACTAAGATATCAGAAAAGTTATGTATTATGAAATATTTACTAATAATAAGTTATAACAAAATAATGTTTTACTCGTACTTAACATAGTTCCTCAATATTTAATCATATTAATATGACTATTCAAAAAATCATTATTTTTTCATAAATTTTGACCTTCATTTCTTAACGCTTGGTATAAGATAGCAAAGCAACACTTATCGAGTGAACAGTTCGCGTCATACCTACAAAAATAACAAAAAGTTTTTGCAAAATTTTTCTGGAATTTATACAGCGTGGTTAGAAAAATTGTTTTTTTTGCAAATTTGACGTTACTTTTTGAACATCCCGTATGACGTTTTATTTCAAAAATATCGGTTAAGGGGTTTTTGGGCATGCCAAATTCAGAAACGCTGTCCATTTTCAATTTAAACAATGCCTAATAACTTTTCGCGTTTTTGTCATAGTTTTCATTTTTTTTTTCATTTTTTCAGTACTATAAGCTACAAAAAAGTTTTTTTGAATCGGTCTGTTTTAAGGTAAATTATCGCCAAACAATAGGTATGCCTTCATTCAGCGTTTCCTTATTTATTTATTATAGTTTGTTTTTTTGTATAGCCATTGCTAATAAAGATCCTTATTATTAACCAAATGAAACACACTGTATATGATAAATGTGGATAAAAGTTTTAAAAATGCACAACTCTATTAAAATATAAGTATCAACTTGAAATAACCATTTCAATCGATTTGTCAGGTTTTGCTGGTTCAAATTTCAAGTTGAAATCTCAAGCAGTTTGAAATAGGCAAAATGCCTAGCACATGAAGAAATAGACCTATATTGAAAAATGAAAAATCAAGTTGAAAAAATTTTAAGTGATATAATATAAAGATGTAAAATGAAAATTTGAATCAAAAATCTCAACTGGTTTTGATTGGATTTTTTTTTTTTTAAGTATCTGCAATGTTTAAAGGTTTCAACTTGAAATATAAACCTTATTATTATGCTTCAACTTTTTTTGAACTCAAGTTGAAAAATATCCACCTAGTTGAACTTGAAAGCTCGACTTAAATTAAAATTTTCAAGCGGTTCAAGAGGCTTGGCAAACTTGATTATTTTTTTGAACGAAAATATCAACTTGGAAAAATTCAATATAATAGTATGAATCTTCAAATATTATAAAATACAAATTCAAAATCTCAAGTAGCTTTGAATGGGATTTAATTTTTTCCGACTTGATTGATCCAAATTTCTATTGCTATAACTTTTCTGAAATGTGGATTGAATAATTGAACACCCTGCGATGTATTGAACCCACAACAGAGTCGCCATCTGCAGTCAATCATAAGAAAACTACACTTCATCTGCGATGGAGCAGATGGCGCCACTGTTGCCATAGTGAGGATTAAATAGTAGTTTTCAAACTTCAATACCAATCACTACAACAGATTACTTACCCAATACCCAATGTATCAGGAAACTTTTTACTTCAAACCCACTTTTTTCACTCAATCGATAATCTCAATCCACTCCAGATAAACCGATATCACCAGAACTATAGCACAAAACACACTGATCACTGCCGGGCAAAAGGGCACACAGTAGCAACGACTGTAGTCATAAAAGGGATCATTGTCACGGCGAGAAAATTTATGACCGTCCCACTTTGGGGTCCCTCTCTCAATGGAGGGTCAATGTGAGAATACGACGGCTTGCATACAGTTTTGTCATTACAAATTGAGACAGATTTGATCAATTTATAAATATTGCGCAGAAATAGACACCAACCAGGACCTCAGCACTAGAGATGAAGTGAAATCTAGGACCTCAAACAAGAATTCCTTCCTTTATGGTATAAAGCAGACCATATCGTGTCACTTCTTGGTGCTACTACTGGAGCTCATCATACAAGCCTTATCACCAAAGTAACCTCTGGTAAGCGCAAATAAACGTCGTTATCAAACACAAAAAACCCTACAAGTCAATAAACTCGAGCAGCAATAAGTAGCAAGTATTTAAGGGCTAAGACCGAATACGAGTGCAACCCTCGAGGCCATTAATCATCTCGAGACAATCGCACGGCAGACAGATGTCGCACGCTTGACAGCCAGCTACACTCTTTATAGAATTAACTCTCCCTTATTTTTATGCTTTTTAAATTCTGATTTTGTTTTGGTCAGAGAGGAATATTGTGATGATGGTTTGGTGAAGGAGCCATTCATTGAAGCATCAATAAAAAACTGAATTGAATAAAATTTGAACCAGAATGATGCAGAAATTCGACTGAATCATCAGATCTCTGTAAAGTGGCGAAATACAATCGGCGAACCATATCCTTACAGATTATGAAGAATTTTGTAAAATACTTCTTTGAATAAAAATAAACAATTTATTCACAAAAATCTATACAACTGTACACATATTTACAAAACCATCAAAGATGGGTCAATCCCCCATTGTCAATATCCGGCCCGCTACTCCAAACCTCACAACTCCTCATGTCTGGAACCTGATAATAGTCATCACTCCTGAAGGAACCATCTGGATAGAACGGCACTGTGAACCCTTGGGGAACATACTGCGGCTCACTATGACTATAAGTTGGAGGTTGGTACACAGGTTCTGGGACATTCTGTGCAGGTTCCCTGGGGGCTTTGCTCTTGCCATCTTTTTTGGCCTTCATTCGTCGATTCTGGAACCAAACTTTGATTTGTTTTTCGGAAAGATTGAGGGATTGAGCCATGCTGATTCTTCTGGTGCGGCACAGGTATTTGCCAGTTTGAAACTCGCGCTCCAGGGCCACGAGTTGATGGGAGGAAAATTGGGTTCTAACGCGTTTGGTGATGTTGGTGGGGGAGTTTGATGGTGGTGTCAATGGAGTGAGAAGTTTGGGGTTGAAGTCTGGAAAAGAATGATGAATAAAACTAGTTTACTTCACATACAAAAAAACTTACTTGGCGTGTACCACTGTTGCTGATCAAATTGTATAATTCCATTGTTATTGACCATCGCATACCCATTTCCTGGGTTCTCCATGTCCATCACACTGGATGGTATCTCCACTTTGAAGCTACTATTTGGTATAAGCTGACTCTGGTTATAGTCATAGTCATCCGACGAAGTACTACTGGGAGTGAGACGTTCCATAGCTACGTTGATATTGAGAACCGACATTCTGCAAGTGGTCAATCGTTAATGGGTTGCTGGGTTAAGGTCAGGGTCTTTATATTTAAATTGGGAGATTATCAAGGGTTGTGGGTGGGGGTGGCGCCGAGTTGGTTGTCTGCAAAATAAGAATTTTATATGAAAAGAGATTCAATTTTAAGAGTGATTTCTAAGCTTGATTAAGTCTGATTGGGTTGCAACATTTTTGGAAAAAAATCATGTTATTTGGAAAGATACAGTTCTTACAAAGTGGCAGAGAAAGTGGATTTTCATAGAAAATAATGAAGATGTCAACGTGAATTTTGCTTCAATGAATTCTTCATTGAATTTTTCATTAATCCTATAAAAAATGTCACCTCTTCATTAGAAAATGTTTGGAAAAAATCATGTCAAGTGAAAAGATTTTTATTCCTCTCAAGGATTTTTATTGAAAATAAAGGAGATATCGATGGAGTTATCACTGTTTGCAAGGAATGGCAGTTTCTTCCGGAATTATTACCTTCTCCAAGGCATTGCAGGTCATTTTCTTCAATATTTTTCGAAAATTACTATTTTGAGGTGATTACTACTTTTTGCACAACTACCGATGGAATTATTCACCAAAATCACTACCTTTATTCCAGACATTATCACATTTCGGAAAAAGGAATTATTACTTCGTCCCGAAAATGTCAGATTTTTTTCTAGAACCACGACTTTTCCCAATAGAATTACCACTTTTCGCATTCCTATTCATGGGTATTTATCGGAATTACTAATTTTTTCCTAGGAATTACCTTTTTTTTTTCAGAATTATTGTCATTTTTCACATGGAGTTTTTATCAACATTCCGGCGTTCACCACTTTCACTACCTTTTTTCCAGGGATTATCACTTTTTTTTTCAAAAAGTTGCCGTCTTTTTGAGAAATTTTGTCATTGTTGTTACAAAATTATGGTTTCTAAGCAGAAATTTTCACCCTTTATCTTCTCAACATTTCAGCATTTCCTGGGGAATTAGTACTTTATTCCATATATATCTTTGATTTTTTTCGAGAATCACGACTTTTTTAAGGGAACTTCTACTTTTTTGCACGACTGTTCAGAATTATCTTATCACAGGTATTGCACATTCTTCTTATGGAGTTATTACTTCTAAGCAGGAATGTTTAGGATTTTTTTTAAAAAGTACTACTTTTTTCAAGGAATCACTCTTTTTCATGCAGGATTGACAATGATTTTTTCCACGGAATTACTACTTTTTCCCAGGAATTACGACTTTTTCCAAGGTATTGCGGATTATTCTCTCAAAATTCCAGCATTTCTTAGGGAATTATCACTTTTTTCCAGAAATGTCTTTTATGATAATACCTAAGAATCCGAAAATTAGACTTTTTCAAGGGAATTACAACTTTTCTGCACGACTGCAAGCAATTATTTATCAAAATAACTACCTTATGCCCAGGAATTACCACCACAACATTTTTTAGTAAATAATTTTGACTTCTATGCAGAAAATTATAGGATTTTTTCCTGACATTATTACTTTTTTCAAAAAATTAACTTTTTTTGCAAGAATTACTTTTTCCGGAATCACTACCTTTTCATAGGAAAGTTGACCACTCTCAAAATTTCGGCATTTATTAAGGAATTATCACCTTTTTCCAGGAACGACTCCGATTTTTTCCGAGATTTTTTTTTTCAAGACTGTTTGGAATTATTTACCAAAATCACTACCCAATTCCTAGGAATTACCACGATTTTTGCTGTTATTTTTTACATAGTTGCAAACTCCGAATTTTTAAGGAATTACTGTTTATACTTAATTATTATTTATAAGCAGAGATTTGTATTTTTTTTCCAGAAATTATCACTTTTTTTTCAAATTAGGACTTTTTCCAAGGTATTACGGGTTATTTTCTGAAGATTCCAGCATTAATTAGAAAATTATAACTTGTTTTCCAGGAATTTAATTGATTTTTTCCATGATTAACGAATTTTTCAATGAAATTACTACTTTTTTGTATGACTGTCAGGAACTATTTATCAAACTCACCACCTAATTCCCAGGAATTACCTCGATTTCCAGAAATTATCACTTTATGCAAGAATAACTATGATTTTTTCAGGAATTGAAACTTTTCTCAGGAATGTCAAAAATTTCTTCAGGAATTACAACTTTTTTTTAAGGTTTAACAGCTTATTTCCTCAAGATTACAGGGAGTTATTATTTTTTTCCAGGAATGTAATCGATTTTTTCCAAGAGTAATGACTTTTTTGAATTATACTGATTAGAATTACTAATCAAAATCACCGCCTTTTTACTAGGAATTACTGCATTTTGTTTAAGTAATGTCAGTTTTTAAATGGATTTACAAGATTTAATCCAAATTGCGGCTTTTTAGGGAATTTTGACATTATTGGGTGCGGAATTACTACTTCTGAGCAGTAATATAAAGGATTTATTCCAGTAGTTATCACTTTTCCAATTTGCAAAAATAATTCTAACCTTGTCACAGGAATGTCAAGAAGATTTTCTGGAAATTTCCAAGATCTTATCCAAATTCCGGCTTTTTTAAGGAATTTTGACATCACCAGGTACGGAATTACTACTTCTGAGCAGTAATCTGTGGAATTTATTCCTGGAATTATTACATTTTTTAGGGAATTATTACTTTTTTCCAGAAATGTCTTCGATTTTGTACAGGTATGACGGATTTTTTGAAGGAATTACTATCGCTCTGCAGGATTATCTGGAATAATTATTTACCGGAATTATCACCTTTTACTCAGGAATTACCACCATTTTTTCCATAACTGTCATTTTTTACATATAGTTGCAAGTTTTTACCGAAATTCCGGCCTTTTTTATGGAATTTTGAACAATGTTGTTACGGAATTACCAAAAATTTCTTGGATTTTTTTTTCAGAAATTATTACTGTTCCAATTTGCCAGAATGACTCTAACCTTTTCACAGCAATGTCAACAAGATTTTCTGAAATCACGACTTTTTCCAAGGTACCTATTGCAGATAATTTTCACTAAATTGCAGCATTTCTTAGGGAATTATTACTTTTTTCCAAAAATGTCTTCGATTTTGTACAAGAATCACGAAGGAATTACTATCGCTTTGCACGATTACCTAGAATAATTATTTACCGGAGTTATCACCTTTTACTCAGGAAATACCACCATTTTCTCCATAACTGTCATTTTTTACAATCATGTAGTTGCAAGTTTTTACCGAAATTCCGGCCTTTTTTATGGAATTTTGAACAATGTTGTTACGGAATTCGGGAATTACCAAAAATTTTTTGGATTTTTTTTTCAGAAATTATTACTTTTTGCAAGCAGATTGACTGTGATCTTTTCCGGAATTACTACCTTTTCAAAGGAACGCCAACAATGTCATCTGGAATA
Organism: Orchestes rusci; assembly: GCA_958502075.1. Taxonomy (NCBI): domain Eukaryota; kingdom Metazoa; phylum Arthropoda; class Insecta; order Coleoptera; family Curculionidae; genus Orchestes; species Orchestes rusci. The sequence continues at coordinate 2,908,454 of OY293305.1, forward strand.
AAAAAAGAACCAAAAAATTACGACTTTTTTAGAGGAATTACTACATTTTTGCACGACTGTTTATGATAATTATTCACCGGAATTAGCACCTTCTGCCCAGGAATTTCCACTTTTTTTTAGAACAGTAGTTTTTTACATGGAGGACTTTTCTGTTAATGAATTTTTCAGTGATTACCTATTAATCCAGAAATTATCACTTTTTTTTTGATACCACGACTTTTCCCAAGGTATTACGGGTTATTATCTCAAGATTCCAGCATTAATCAGGAAATTATAACTGGTTTTCCAGGAATGTGATCGATTTTTTCCAGCATTAACAAATTTTTCAATGGAATTACTACTTCTTTGCATGACTGTTTGGAATTATTTATCAAACTCACTACCTAATTCCCAGGAATTACCTCGATTTCCAGAAATTATCTTTTTATGCAGGAATAACTATGATTTTTTTGGGAATTGAAACTTTTCTCAGGAATGACAACCATTTCTTCAGGAATTACAACTTTTTTTTAAGGTTTACCAGCTTATTTCCTCAAGATTACAGGGAGTTATTATTTTTTTCCAGGAATGTGATCGATTTTTTTCAAGAGTAATGACTTTTTTGAATTATACTGATTAGAATTACTAATCAAAATCACCGCCTCTTTACTAGGAATTACTGTTTTTTTTTAAGTAATGTCAGTTTTTAAATGGATTTCCAGGATTTTATCCAAATTCCGGCTTTTTAAGGAATTTTGACATTATTAGGTGCGGAATTACTACTTCTGAGCAGTAATTCATAGGATTTATTCCAGTAATTATAACCTTTCCAAATTGCAACAATGATTCTAACCTTGTCACAGGAATGTCAAGAAGATTTTCTGGAAATTTCTAAGATTTTATCCAAATTCCGGCTTTTTTAAGGAATTTTGACATTATCAGGTACGGAATTACTACTTCTGAGCAGTAATTTGTAGAATTTATTCCTGAAATTATTACTTTTTCAATTTGCAAGAATGACTCTAACCTTTTCACAGTAATGTCAACAAGATTTTCCAAAATCACGACTTTTTTCAAAGTACATATTGCAGATAATTTTCACTAAATTGCAGCATTTTTTAGGGAATTATTACTTTTTTCCAGAAATGTCTTCGATTTTGTACAAGAATCACGAAGGAATTACTATCGCTTTGCACGATTACCTTTAATAATTATTTACCGGAATTATCACCTCTGTCATTTTTTACATGTAGTTGCAAGTTTTTACCGAAATTCCGGCCTTTTTTATGGAATTTTGAACAATGTTGTTACGGAATTACCTAAAATTTCTTGGATTTTTTTCCCGAAATTATTACTTTTTGCAAGCAGATTGACTATGATCTTTTCCGGAATTACTACCTTTTCATATGAACGCCAACAATGTCTCCTGGAATAACAAATTTTCCAAAAAATTACGACTTTTTTAGGGGAATTACTACATTTTTGCACGACTGTTTATGATAATTATTTACCTGAATTATCACCTTTTACTCAGGAATTACCACAATTTTTCGATAACTGTAATTTTTTACATGTAGTTGCAAGTTTTTACTGAAATTCCGGCCTTTTTTACGGAATTTTGAACAATGTTGTTACGGAATTACCAAAAATTTCTTGGATTTTTTTTTCAGAAATCATCACTTTTTGCAAGCAGATTGACTATGATCTTTTCCGGAATTACTACCTTTTCATAGGAACGCCAACAATGTCATCTGGAATAAAAAAAAATCCAAAAAATTATGACTTTTTTAGGGGAATTACTACATTTTTGCACGACTGTTTATAATAATTATTTACCGGAATTATCACCTTTTACTCAGAAATTACCACAATTTTTTCCATAACTGTCATGTAGTTGCAAGTTTTTACCGAAATTCCGGCCTTTTTTAGGGAATTTTGAACAATGTTGTTACGGATTTACCAAACATTTTTTGGATTTTTTTTCAGAAATTATTACTTTTTGCAAGCAGATTGACTATGATCTTTTCCGGAATTACTACCTTTTCAAAGGAACGCCAACAATGTCTTCTGGAATAACAAAATTTCCAAAAAATTACGACTTTTTCAGGGGAATTACTACATTTTTGCACGACTGTTTAAAATAATTATTTACCGGAATAAGCACCTTTTGCCCAGGAATTACCACTTTTCATAGAACAGTGGTTTTTCACATGGAGGACTTTTCTGTTAATGAATTCTTCAGTGATTACCTATTAATCCAGAAATTATCACTTTTTTTTGATACCACGACTTTTTCCAAGGTATTACGGGTTATTTTCTCAAGATTCCAGCATTTATCAGGAAATTATAACTGGTTTTCCAGGAATGTGATCGATTTTTTCCAAGATTAACAAATTTTTCAATGGAATTACTACTTTTTTGTATGACTGTCAGGAACTATTTATCAAAAACACTACCTAATTCCCAGGAATTACCTCGATTTCCAGAGATTATCACTTTATGCAAGAATAACTATGATTTTTTCGGGAATTGAAACTTTTCTCAGGAATGTCAACAATTTCTTCAGGAATTACAACTTTTTTTTAAGGTTTAACAGCTTATTTCCTCAAGATTACAGGGAGTTATAATTTTTTTCCAGGAATGTAATCGATTTTTTCCAAGAGTAATGACTTTTTTGAATTATACTGATTAGAATTACTAATCAAAATCACCGCCTTTTTACTAGGAATCACTGCATTTTGTTTAAGTAATGTCAGTTTTTAAATGGATTTACAAGATTTAATCCAAATTCCGGCTTTTTAGGGAATTTTGACATTATTGGGTGCGGAATTACTACTTCTGAGCAGTAATATAAAGGATTTATTCCAGTAGTTATCACTTTTCCAATTTGCAAAAATAATTCTAACCTTGTCACAGGAATGTCAAGAAGATTTTCTGGAAATTTCCAAGATCTTATCCAAATTCCGGCTTTTTTAAGGAATTTTGACATCACCAGGTACGGAATTACTACTTCTGAGCAGTAATCTGTGGAATTTATTCCTGGAATTATTACATTTTTTAGGGAATTATTACTTTTTTCCAGGAATGTCTTCGATTTTGTACAGGTATGACGGATTTTTTGAAGGAATTACTATCGCTCTGCAGGATTATCTGGAATAATTATTTACCGGAATTATCACCTTTTACTCAGGAATTACCACCATTTTTTCCATAACTGTCATTTTTTACCTCGTTTTTTACATATAGTTGCAAGTTTTTACCGAAATTCCGGCCTTTTTTATGGAATTTTGAACAATGTTGTTACGGAATTACCAAAAATCTCTTGGATTTTTTTTTCAGAAATTATTACTGTGCCAATTTGCCAGAATGACTCTCACCTTTTCACAGTAATGTCAACAAGATTTTCTGAAATCACGACTTTTTCCAAGGTACCTATTGCAGATAATTTTCACTAAATTGCAGCATTTCTTAGGGAATTATTACTTTTTTCCAAAAATGTCTTCGATTTTGTACAAGAATCACGAAGGAATTACTATCGCTTTGCACGATTACCTATAATAATTATTTACCGGAATTATCACCTTTTACCCAGGCATTACCACCATTTTTCCCATAACTGTAATTTTTTACATATAGTTGCAAGTTTTTACCAAAATTCCGGCCTTTTTATGGAATTTTGAACAATGTTGTTACGGAATTACCTAAAATTTCTTGGATTTTTTTTCAGAAATTATTACTTTTTGCAAGCAGATTGACTATGATTTTTTCCGGAATTACTACCTTTTCATAGAAATGCCAACAGTGTCGAATAACGAATTTTTCCAAAAAATTACAACTTTTTTAGGGGAATTACTAAATTTTTGCACGACTGTTTATAATAATTATTTACCGGAATTAGCACCTTTTGCCCAGGAATTACCACTTTTTTTTACAAAAGTAGTTTTTTACATGGAGGACTTTTCTGTTACTGAATTCTTCAGTGATTACCTATTAATCCAGAAATTATCACTTTTTTTTGAAATTACGACTTCTTCCAAGGTATTACGGGTTATTTTCTCAAGATTCCAGCATTTATTAGGAAATTATAACTTGTTTTCCAGGGATGTGATCGATTTTTTCCAGGATTAACAAGTTTTTAATGGAATTACTACTTTTTTGCATGACTGTTTGGAATTATTTATCAAACCCACTACCTTGTTCCCAGGAATTACCTCGATGTCCAGAAATTATCTCTTTATGCAGGAATAACTATGATTTTTTTGGGAATTGAAACTTTTCTCAGGAATGTCAACAATTTTTTCAGGAATTACAATGACTTTTTCAAGGATATTACAACTTTTTTGAATTATACTGATTAGAATTACTAATCAAAATCACCGCCTTTTTACTAGGAATTACTGCATTTTGTTTAAGTAATGTCAGTTTTTAAATGGATTTCCAAGATTTTATCCAAATCCCGGAATTTTAAGGAATTTTGACATTATTAGGTGCGGAATTACTACTTCTGAGCAGTAATATAAAGGATTTATTCCAGTAATTATCACTTTTCCAATTTGCAAAAATAATTCTAACTTTGTCACAGGAATGTCAACCTGATTTTCCGGAATCACGACTTTTTTCAAAGTACCTATTGCAGATAATTTTCACTAAATTGCAGCATTTTTTAGGGAATAATTACATTTTTCCAGAAATGTCTTCGATTTTGTACAGGTATCACGGATTTTTTGAAGAAATTACTATCGCTTTGCAAGATTACCTATAATAATTACTAACCGGAATTATCACCTTTTACTCAGGAATTACCACAATTTTTTCCATAACTGTCATTTTTTACATATAGTTGCAAGTTTTTACCGAAATTCCGGCCTTTTTTATGGAATTTTGAACAATGTTGTTACGGAATTACCAAAAATCTCTTGGATTTTTTTTTCAGAAATTATACTGTGCCAATTTGCCAGAATGACTCTAACCTTTTCACAGCAATGTCAACAAGATTTTCTGAAATCACGACTTTCTCCAAGGTACCTATTGCAGATAATTTTCACTAAATTGCAGCATTTCTTAGGGAATTATTACTTTTTTCCAGAAATGTCTTCGATTTTGTACAAGAATCACAAAGGAATTACTATCGCTTTGCACGATTACCTAGAATAATTATTTACCGGAGTTATCACCTTTTACTCAGGAAATACCACCATTTTTTCCATAACTGTCATTTTTTACAATCATGTAGTTGCAAGTTTTTACCGAAATTCCGGCCTTTTTTATGGAATTTTGAACAATGTTGTTACGGAATTCGGGAATTACCAAAAATTTCTTGGATTTTTTTTACAGAAATTATTACTTTTTGCAAGCAGGTTGACTATGATCTTTTCCGGAATTACTACCTTTTCATAGGAACGCCAACAATGTCATCTGGAATAAAAAATTTCCAAAAAATTATGACTTTTTTAGGGGAATTACTACATTTTTGCACGACTGTTTATAATAATTATTTACCGGAATTATCGCCTTTTACTCAGGAATCACCACAATTTTTCGATAACTGTCATTTTTTACATGTAGTTGCAAGTTTTTACCGAAATTCCGGCTTTTTTTATGGAATTTTGAACAATGTTGTTACGGAATTACCAAACATTTCTTGGATTTTTTTTTACAGAAATTATTACTTTTTGCAAGCAGATTGACTATGATCTTTTCCGGAATTACTACCTTTTCATATAGGAACGCCAACAATGTCATCTGGAATAAAAAATTTCCAAAAAATTATGACTTTTTTAGGGGAATTACTACATTTTTGCACGACTGTTTATAATAATTATTTACCGGAATTATCACCTTTTACTCAGGAATTACCACAATTTTTCGATAACTGTCATTTTTTACATGTAGTTGCAAGTTTTTACCGAAATTCCGGCCTTTTTTATGCAATTTTGAACAATGTTGTTACGGAATTACCAAAAATTTCTTGGATTTTTTTTTAGAAATTATTACTTTTTGCAAGCAGATTGACAATGATCTTTTCCGGAATTACTACCTCTTCAAAGGAACGCCAACAATGTCTTCTGGAATAACAAATTTTCCAAAAAATTACGACTTTTTTAGGGGAATTACTACATTTTTGCACGACTGTTTATAATAATTATTTACCGGGATTAGCACCTTTTGCCCAGGAATTACCACTTTTTATTAGAACAGTAGTTTTTACATAGAGGACTTTTCTGTCAATGAATTCTTCCTATTAATCCAATGGAAATTTTCACTAAATTTGGTTGGAAAATTTTTGGGATTTGTATTCATTGCAGAAAAAGTAGATTTTCATTGAAAACAATGAAGATATCGACGTGATTTTTATGATAATGAATTCTTCATCAGATTTTCCAATAATTCTATAAAAATAGGGAAACATTAATTATCTTTCTTATTTCCACACTTATTTATTTGATCTATCACTATAAATTTCAACCAATCAACGCCTGTGATTGCTGAATATTGTTAATAATTGGATTTAGACTTTAAATAATTATTGCAAACATTAAAAATTATGTAAATTTTTATAGACCCACAGAGTTTGAAAATTTGTATTTATTACACTTCATGGGAATAAACATGTTTTCAACCCCATATTATTGTTTTATGGTCTCCTATCAACCATGACAAACCCAGTAAACAAACCAATAAAACCCCATATCCCATTATCTAATCAAATATGATATCGTTCAAAGCAAGTACAAAAATATGTAAAAATTTTTACGATATTATTGTTTAGTCATAGGTCGAAGTTCTAATCCTCAGATAAAGCGGACAAATAAGGGACATAACTTCCGTGCAGGATCGGAAATGTCAAAACAAGACCATATCTCATATTTTCGGGTTTGTACCTGAAAATGAATTTGGTTTTTGCTGTTACTTGTTATTGCATGAATTTTATTGGAAAATTTGCATTTTGGACGTCTGTGTGTCGAGACATGGTTGTGGTGAAAGGGTTAATCCAACCCTAAGGTTGTAATCAACCACTAGGGGTGGATTATCGTTGAATTTAGTCTCCATTTTTGCTGGTTGTCTAGTCAAATCCAAAAATTTATTTTTCGAAAGAATCAACAAAACACCCACATAAGGCTGGAGTTTTTGGAACATCTTCTGAGGGTACTTTCAAGGAAATTTAACAAGGAAAATGTACCTGGATTTACTTGGAAGTTGGAAAAAAAATCAAAAGTGAATTATATAAACACATTTCTATCACAAAACTACATTAAAACACAGTGTTTAGGACACTGATTGCTTATCAGTTTCTCCTTATCAGCCCAGGCTAAGTTTATACGAGGATGCAAAAAAGTATTTATCCTTCAACTTCACTAAAACTATGCAAGTTATGCAACTTTCTCAAAAACTTTCGCCACTACCATCAACTTCAATTATTATATCGTTATGAGAGACACAATATATTAAATTCTATTTAAGTCGTTTAAATTTAGTAACTATTTAATTTTATGCAAGGTGATTATGCGTAATGACACGTGACTTTATCTACATAGAGAAAATTTGCAAAATTATTTGTCTGAAAATTATTTTTGTTGTATTTTTTTCTTATTTTTTAATTTTTGTATTATCTTTTTCTGTTATATTTATTTTCTCTCTTCTGGTGATTCATATGATTTTTTTACCGTGTTTTGTTTCTTATTATTCGTGTTTTATTCATTAATTATTGTACAGTTGAGTGTAATTTGTAATAACCAGATAATAACCAGAATTAGGAATATTAATCACCTTTTTTACTAATTCCTGAATTACTTGTATATAAATTCCTTAAAAACGGTTATACGAATGTCAGGTCAAGCATTATAATTTCTGCGCAATCTGGGATAAATAATTCTCCATAAGCTGGAATTATTAAACAAAAACAACAAAAGCTAATTCCGGAACTACCAAGGACAATATCCGATGAAAACTGTAATTCCATAAGGGATTTAGGGAATTATTTGAAACTGTTCATACTCTATTATCATTATGAATATTAATGCCAGAATCATGACATAAGGACATTATTTTAAATGATTCTTCAACTTTTGTTACCTTAACCTAAAAACACTAATTTCCAGATAATTACCCGGAATTACTCTAGAGAATTTGCATTTTATGTTCGAAAACTAATTCCGGAATTACTATATCGATTGAAAATTGTAATTCCTGAATAAATAATCTTTATTACTTTCTCTATTGATAGTTCTGGAATTTGATTCTTCTAATTCTAAGTCCACTTCGAATGCTTTTGGAAATCAGATTATAGTTACTTATTCTGGAATTATATTGAATATTCTTCTGATGCCAAATCCCGGACCCCAAATCGAATAAATAGTAATTTTGGATTCATTCTTTTACAATGATTCTTGGGAATTAGTTTCATAGTTATTAATTCCGGAGTTATATCGAAAATTCTTCTGACCATTTCGAAATACTAGTAATTCCAGATTTATTCTTCCATGATTATATTGATGGCATTTCACAAAGGTGGGTGATAATTCCGGCATTCCAAAATCATTATTTGTTTTTTGGAATTACTGGTGAATGAATAGCGATTATGCCGGGAACAATAATTCCGAACATCGTCAATAACGTGGGATATATTCACTAATTCAAAGTGCGTTCACACCCTGAAAACACTAATTCTTAAGAAATTGTCTGTGATAATTATAATCAGATGCCTCAATTCAATAGCAAACTATCAAGGACAAAAGGAATTAGGTACTTTTTATATACCGATGCACTAATTTCGGAATTACGAGTATTGCAAATACCAATGGTAATTCCAAAACAATAATGGGCATTATTTCCTGATTTTTTGAGAACATTGATTCTTGTAATATTAGCCGGAATTACTATTCCTTAGAAATAACAATCTTCATTGACAAAGTATATGGTAATTATAGTGTTTAGGACAACAGGAACAGGAATTAATTAAAATTGTTGATGATAATTCCGGAATTACGGGTATTATTGAGAATCTCGATCAATAATGATTCTAAAATAATAATTCTTTATGAATGGGAGAATGGGCATTATTTTTGATGTTTCCTTATTTTTTAGGAACATTAATTCTTCGAATATTTTCCGAAATTACTATTCCCAAGAAATTACAATATTCATTGACAACAAAAATTAATTCCATGGTAATTATAGTGTTTAGGAAAACAGGAAAAGATATTAATTGAGATTGTTGGTAATAATTCCGGAATTACGGGTATTAAACCTCCCAATAAACGATGATTCAGGAATAATTATTCTCTATATAAAATCTTACTTGCTACATGATTAAAAAAAAAGAAAAAAGATCAAAGATGGAAAAACATATAAAAAAATTAAGATTTCTTGGAATTATGGTTTTTTTTTAGTTAAGTTCAAATGTGTGCTATATTTTTGTTTCGATTGAAATTCGTAACACTTTCTTCATTAATTCTGTTTTTCATTTTTATTTTTTTAAACAGCATTTTTATCCTAACTTATATTTTTTCTCAATTTTATGTTGTAACTAGGTTTTTGTCAGCTGCGACTAGTTGTTTTGAAAACTTTTTTCTCAATCTGCTTGTTATTAGTTTTATTGAGCATTCTCAAAAAAACTTATTACATAATATAACAATGATGAAGTGAACCAGAATCAAACAATTCAAGAGGGCTAAAATATCTAAAAACCAAAAAAAGTCGATGTTGAAAAAGATCATAAAAAAATAAAAACAAATGAAATTAAAGCTAGCTTAACATGAGAAACGTAAGAAAAATCCACAAAAAATTAATGGAATAAACAAGAATAATTAGAACTATTAAAAAAGTTTAAAATCGCAAAAACTCCGAAATCTAAACAAAGCTGAGGAAAAATCAATAAATACACCACAAAAAATAGAAACAAGTGAAAATAAAGCTTGCTAAACTGTGATAAGGATTTAAAAACTTAAAATAAGGCAAAAAATGATGAAGTAGATAGGAAATAAAGTCATTAAAAAAGTTTAAAAATTCGAAAACTTAGAAACTACTAAATTTAAAAAAAAAACTAAAAAAATAGAAACAATTATTTGAGCTGGTTTTGAAAATGGGGTAAAAGTTATCAAACGAGAAAAATTATTATTCATTTTATTTTATCTTCTCTAGTAAGTTTTTGCCAGCTTTTTTTCCAATTTCCTTACCTATAATACTGTAGAGAAAGGGTGTTGGGAACCGCATATAAAAAAATTAAAAAGACAATAAATTAAGACATTTTCACTTGCACTAACACTCACAACACTAAACATCAATAACTGATGATCACCAACTAGATTCATAGTTTAAGTAAGAAGTTCAAAACAAAATTAGATTGAAATTAGTATCAATTAAGAATTATCAACGTTGATATAAAATGATAATAATATCGGCTTTGATTTACAAATAATTGGTATTTCACACCTCATAAGATTAACTTGATTTTAGTGTCTTATTGGATTTCTCAAAGTATTTATTCTTATACTTATGAATTATTTGATTAGAATTTTTTTTACTGATTAAAACTGTCTACAAAACTTTATTACCAATTTTGAACGGTATTTTTATGACGTTTTGTCCAAATTTCTATAATTTGTTGTGGTTTTCATGTTTTGATTTTTTTTCGGGAATGTTGTCTCCTGTCTACAAAAATGTTGAAAATCTCCCTTTATACTTTTTTAATCAATATTTATGGAAAATTATGGAAAATTCAAAATTAAACTTAACCTGTTTTGAAAATCATTATTTAAAAAAAAGAACGAGTTTGGTAGTTTACGTTACTAGGCCGGAAAATGACAAGTGAAGATTTTTATTTTGAATTTCTAGTTAGTAGTTTAATCAATCTGTCTCAGATATTTACTATGAGATGGCACCAGCCAAACCATGTCATAACTCATGTAATATATATATACAGGGTGTCCGGAAATTACGCGTCAGGATTTTGGTGGGCGATTCTACATGAAAAATTAATGCAACAAACTTCTATACAATTTTTTCAAAAACTTCAAAAATTTTTTCAAAGTACGAATTTTTAATTATTTAAGGTACGGTTAATGTTTAAAGTCGTTTTTCTCGGAAACCGTTAATTCTACGATGATGCAACACGAGCACCTTTTTAAAAAATATTTTGATGCTCTTTACTAATTTGACATCCAAATTTATAAAAAGATTAAAACAAAAAAGTTCTAAGTAATTTTCCTAAGGTGAAGGACAGCTTCAGCCTTTTGTCATTGACGACTAGCGTCAAATTAATAGGGTGAATACAAAGAAACACTAGTGACATGCATGCAAAATTTGGCGAAAATCATTACACTAGAAAAAAAGTTATTAAAAAAAATAAGAAAAAAAAATATTTTTTAACACCCTGTATCTTCCTTAATTTTGAGTTTTTGAAAAAATTGTATAGAAGTTTGTTGCATTAATTTTTCATGTAGAATCGCCCACCAAAATCCTGACGCGTAATTTCCGGACACCCTGTATATATACAGGGTGTTTCAGAATAACATGCTAATAATAAAGGGAGTGATTCTTGGGCTCATTTTAAGAAAAAAAAATCATATGAACTTATGTCCTAAACGCCTTAACTTTTGAGATACAGGGTGTCAAAGTTTTAAAAAATAGATACTTTTTTTACAATAACTTTGTCATTACTGTAGATATCTTTATGAAATTTGAGTCATGTATTTTAGGCATTAATACTCATTCTTTGATGCACCAACAATTTAATTATTCTGACCAGTGCCGTCCATGCGGGTTTTGGTTTGCATATTTTTTGGGAAAAAAGTTAAGGCGTTTAGGACATACGTTCATATGAATTTTTTTTCTTAAAATGAGCCCAAGAATCACCCCCTTTATTATTAGCATGTTATTCTGAAACACCCTGTATATATATATATAGGTAAACATAAATTCAAAGGAGTATAAACAATATTGCGTACCTGCCTCAATTTGCACGTACTAATATTTGCGGTCTTAGTTTAGTACGACGCTCCTGACCCATATTTTTTGAATTAAGTATTACCAACATTGCCAAGTTTTTAATTATTACCATGAGATGGCGCAAGCTTCCAAAGATAGTTAAAACTATATATTCTTCTAATCCAATTTTACGGGCTCTGATGACGTAATGACTGGTTTTGAGTCCGGTAAATGATACATAGTACATTATAAAATAAATTAATGAAACGACGACACCATGACCAACCCCCAATCATAAATAATCTAATGACGTGATGTTTGAATTAACCATTATTGTTAAAATTACGACCACAAACACCATGAAGATTAGTGGTCAGAATTGAATTAACTCTATGGCGAGACACAAGTCAGTACGGATTAAAAGTCTAGTCAGATTAGAAATTTATGTTTGGCTTGACTGTATTGCATAGTTTCATGGTACCACCGATTTTGGCAGATTGTAGAAATTCTCCAGACTTAAGCCATAGTGACTCGTGTCTAGTCTTAAAAGCAAAAGTTAATCTATGTGAAGAGGTGTTGATTTATTATTATCCACTTTGAGGTTTAATATTTATGATGCCAGGGGGATTTTGAATATTAAAACTAAGGATTTTCCAAAAAAAAAATTCCATTAAACTCCTCACAAATATATGTTTTTTGGTCTCAGGGATTCTTCTATTTTATTGTTATTTTAACTCTTTATTCTTTTTTTATATCACTAATTATTATGTTTTTTTTTTATTTATTTATTTTTTTTCAAATTAATCTTTAATATAACAAAATTTATTTTATTCCTTTATTTTATCAAAATGTGTATACCTGAGTGTGATTCAAACAAGCTTTACAGGAACATTTTCTTCACTTTTGGGTTTTGTTTACATTCAATTCTAGAGGTAACAAAATTTGCATTCAAAAAACTCAAAAATAGGTTAAAATAATTAGAGATAAAATTTATTAAAAAAATTGACATTAGATTTGAAGATATCAATTTGATATTTGACGTATAATTGACAAAAATTTTATCATGGGCAATTATTTAAAAATTTACATCTCTCACATTTTATGAGATATCAAGTTGAAATTTTACATAGAGATTGTCAAAGTCGTCCACATTATCTTGAAACATGTATCATCATTTTAAATATTAGGTTTCAAATATACAGGGTGAGTTATTGAAAGATTTTTTTTTAATTGAGCATTATCCACAAATTCACCTATCCCACAGTTCCAGAGATATCAAGTTCTCAACTCTTCATATAGTTGGTGAAACTTCTCTACGTTATCGTGAAATTTTCATCATTAATTTGATAATTGGGTTACAATTTGTTACAAAATATACAGGAAATAGTATGAAGTCAAATATTTTTCTTCATTGACTCATTCAAAAATTCACATCCGTCACAGTTTTTGAGATATCAAGTTGAAATTTTACGTAGAGTTAGTTAAACTCATCTTCATTATCGTGAAATTTTCATCTTGAATTTGAAGATCAGATTTTGAATATACAGGGAGACGAATAAAGTATTTTTTTTTATTGACCATTATCCAGTAAATTCACATCCCTCACAGATATTGAGTTGAAATTTCATATAGAGTTGGCTAAACCTATCCACATTATCGCAAAATTTTGACCATGACTTTGAACATCGGGTTCCAAATATACAGGGAAAAGTATGAAGTGAAATATTTTTCTTCAATTGACTATAATATTCATAAATTTATATCTCCTATAGTTTTCGAGATATCAAGTTGAAATTTTACACAGAGTTAGTTAAACTCATCTACATTATCGTGAAATTTTCATCTTGACTTTGAAGATCAGATTTAGAATATACAGGGAGAAGAATAAAGTTTTTTTTTTTATTGACCATTATTCAGTAAATTCACATCCCTCACCGTTTTCGAGATATCAAGTTGAAATTTCACAAAGAGCTGGATAAATCAATCCACATTATCGTAAAATTTTCACCGTGACTTTGAACATCGGGTTCCAAATATACAGGGAAAAGTATGAAGTGAAATATTTTTCTTCAATGACTATATTATTCAAAAATTTATATCTCTTATAGTTTTCGAGATATCAAGTTAGTTAAACTCATCTACATCATCGTAATTTTTTTATCTTGACTTGGAACATGATTCTCCCAAAATACAGGGTGAAGTATAATAAATAAATAATAACTCTTGCAAAGAAACTAAAACAGATAAAAATAGAAGGACATGTTCACAGTGCATAGTCCAATTATTCAGGATTTTATTACAATCCCACAACCATAAACTTCCAAAAACAACACCCCCACCAAAGTGCCCTTAATCCGCTTGACCATAGACAGGTATCTTAATTCCATGGGTATAAATACCCCCATAAAGCCAAAACACAATCATACCTTCATTTGCATTCGACAAGTACACTTCTTCATTATGGATTTCGACAGCAACTGTTTCATTAATCTGGACAACTGGAACATGTACAGTACCGGATCTACTGGATCATCTTCCCCAGACTCCTATGATGGGGGTTTTGCTGATTTCCAAACTTATGGCAACTTCAATAATTTGGGTAAGTTAACTTGTTTGATGAATTTATGAGTATTAACATTACTTTTTTCACAGAGGTTAATTCTTCACAAGCCAAGCCTTCAACTAAACGAGCCAGAACCCAGTTTACATCTTTTCAACTCATTGAGTTGGAGAAGGAGTTCTTGGTTAATAAATACCTGCATCGGCCCAGAAGAATTCATCTGGCGCAATATCTGAAGCTGTCGGAGAAACAGATCAAAATTTGGTTCCAGAATAAGAGAATGAAGCATAAGAAGGAGTTGAGTGTGAAGAAAAGTGAGGTTATGACTGGCAACTTTGCACGTTCCTCTTATGAGAACACTCTGGTGATGATGAAGCAAGAAGACGATAGCACTTATCATGCTGGTTCCTCAATGATGATGAAGCAAGAAGATAGTGGATATCTTTATGTTCCTTTTCCACTCATGATGCAGCCTCACCAAGAAGTCATAGGTGATCATCATGGACATCATGTTGCTTCTTCATTGGAAAGAACTGACATGGAGCAGCAAGTAAAGGATGGATATCATCATGTTCCTTCTTCATATGAAGAGAAAGAGTTGAGAAGTGAACTGCAGGAAGAAGAACCAAAAATAGATTGTTTAGATTCTTATCAATCTTCAAGTGATACTGTTGTTGATCAAGTGTGGAGTGATGATTTGTATATTTCCCCTGACTCATCATTGGGGGACTTATTAAAGATGTACTGTTTATAGTTTTTGAATGTTGTTGATGAGTTTTGTAAATAGATGTATTTTTTCAATAACTGAGCCTTTTTTTCATTTAAAAAAAAATAGGAGTATTTTGATGATGTTATTGTCAGAGCATGAGCAAGAAGAATTCTGATGAACAGATGTTGAAGCACAAAGAAAGTGGATTTCATCTTCATACTTGTTCATAGATGTTGAATCAAGAAGAAGACAATGGTGATCATCATTCTCCATTATCGTGAAGTTGAAGCAATAAAAAATTAGACATCATCATGCTCCTTCTTCACTGATATTGAAGCAAAAATAAAAAGTTATGATCATTCTTTCATTGATGCTGAAACAAGAAGAATTTGAACATCATCATGAACTTCTTGCATAAACAAGGTGTGGTCATCATGTTCCTTTTCAGCGATGTTGGAGCATGAAGAAGAAGAGTTCTGGTAAACAGATGTTGAAGAACGAGTGCATATCATTTTCATGATCCTTCTTCATAGATGTTGAAGCAAAGATCCATAGATGTTCAATGAAGAAGGAGGCACCAGGCATCATCTTCCATTGTCCTGTGGATGATACAAGATCAGCAATGACATAACATTTACGTAATAATGATAGATTCAAAGGCTACAAAATCTTCTTCACATAAATGTTACATAATTTTTACATAAAAACTATTGTGGGAATCATAATTACTTCAAATTCACATAAATGTTACATCAAAGTCACATAAGTGTTGGGGGATGTTAGTGCAAGGAAGAGAAGAATTCTAGTGATAGTTGAAGCACAAAGATCAAGGTGTTGATCATATTCAGTGACTTTGTGCTTCAACTTTCACCAGAATTCTCTTCTTCCTTGCTCTAACATCCCCAGTAAACATTAAAGTGACTTTGATGTAACATTTATGTAAATTTCAAGTAATAATAATAAGATCAGAGTGACATAGATTATTATACAGCGTTGATATAAATTTTACGGGATGTTAACATAAATAAATCGATGTAAAATTTACATAACCTTTTTTATATAAAAATGTTTACATAAATGTGATTTACATGCACTGGAGGTATGAAATTATGCAGTCGTTGTAGGTTGAAGTTTACTTTCTGGTTACCTTGTCATATTGAGGTAACTGGTAACTTGTGTTACATAATATTTACATCAATATTATGTTCTTGCGTTTGCTGGGTATCATCAGAGATGTATATTTAAGTGGGTTAAGTTAAACATAAATTCAAAGAAGAATGGGTCAATAAACAATATTGCGTACCTGGTTCAATATGCAGGTACCAATATTTGCGGTCTTTGTTTAGTATGACGCTTCGGGCCCATACTTCTTTGAATCTATCTCTACCCTGAAAATCAGGTAAAAAAAAGAACCGAAAAATGATGATGCCAACACTTCAACTGATGATTAACTATCAAGCTCTGATAATACAAATAAAAAAATAAATAAAAATCCGTTTATCAAAACTAGAACAAATCCAATCTAGAAACATTTTTATATTCACTTTAATAGATGTTACCTCAATAATTAAAATTTTTCGAAAATAAAGTTTCACCTTCAAGCCCCTTTTAGCGACTAGCATTTGCCGCCACATTTATTTGACGAATCTTCTCATTCTCATTTATCTTATCACCGGCTGCTCTATGGCGGATAAGTTATGGAACACCCTGTATATTCACTGATCCACTTTGAGTATTGAATTTCTTATATTTTAATCATTGCAGGATTAAATTGTGATATCATTCGATAAAACTCCAATTCCCATTCCGCAATATTAATTATGAAAACTTCCCACTTTCCCTGACGAAAATGGAACGATGTCGAACCCTTTAGATTAACAATTAACTCATCTAATTTGAAGTTGATTGATGTATGTCGGTCGAATAATTAGTTCTCTACGTTCGAGTATACAGGCTTAATTTCGGAAGTGCAAGAAAGTCAGAACTAACCAAACTGTGCCGGAAAGTTGAATGAGAGTTACGAATGCGGGGTTGCCATATTTAACTTTCAACTGAAAAAAAAACTTTCTGGGATGGCTTTTGAATACATACAGTTTTTTCTTGATTTTATTCGAAAACGTCATTCCCGTCCGCTGTAACGATGCAATATCATCTCAAGGACTTGGCGGTTCTTTTTTTTTTAAAAAAAGAGAAAAAGCTCAAATTTGTTACTCAACACAGCAAGGAAGTATGGAAATTTTCGAATCTTCAACTTGACCCAACAATAATTTATTTTTTTTGCTAGGCTGAAATTTGTCGTTGAGTTTGTTCATCATTCCCGTCCAAGAAACATTTACTATAACCACTCTGCCTCACATTTTTCTTATTTATTATTTGCCATTTGATTTTCACCAACTTGACAAAATAAAAAAAAATATCAAAACATCATTCCCGTCAGTAAATGATTAAAATCCAAAAAAAATTATTGATGTTTTTGAAAAAGCCTGACAAATTATACATTTGCAATAATTTATATTTTGTAATTTGTAAAGACCTACTTTATAGCCTGGAATGAGTGTATGTTTAAAAAAAAAAGAAATCACAAGAAAACGTCATTCCCGTCCGTGTACATATCATTCTCATCCTTCATAGATTTAGAAGAAATTGAAAAGTGCAGCGCCATCTAGTGAAAACTTCACAGTGTTATTATTTATCAATGGATAGCACAAAATCATTCGCCATACTTTTTAACTTCGTAAACCAATTTTTATGACGTAGGTGGCGCCTTCTATTGGACGGTTGCAAAATGATCTGACGATTGTATAATCAGACACGCGTGATCTGCAACGGACTTCACGGATTAACCACTTAAAACTGATTAAAATTAAAAACCCAATTTAAACTAAAAAAAAATCTTCATTCAAAAAAGAAAAAATTAATGTGGAAAAAAATCTCATCAAAAGTAGCATGAAGACTGCAGAACATTCAAACAAAACAAATGAGAGCAAGAAAATAAAAAAATATTATTAAGAGAAGAATCATCAAAGAAGATTGAAATGTTAAAAAAAGGAAACAAATCAAAATCTTGTGAAATATCACCTTTGCCAAACTAACTTAAAATTAACGCAAAATAACCAAAACTAACAAGAACGGGCACAAAATTGGCCAAAGTGACACAACATTAATCAAAAACGAACGTTAATGACCCAAACTAACCAAAACAAACATAAAATGACCCAAATCTTGACAAAGCTAACGTAAAAAGACCCAAACTAACACGAGACTCACTGAAACTAACCCAAACCTCAAGTGGAATGACGCTAACTAACCGAAAAATAACCAAAACTGATAAATTGACTCAAACTAACACAAACTGACCCAAATTAATCCAAAACTAACGTAAACTAATACAAAACTGACTAAACACTGTGATGTGTCAAATTTGGTTAGTCTGGGCCATTTTTAGTCATTTTTGTATTAGTTTACGTTAGTTTTGGATTAATTTGGATCATTTTGCGTTAGTTTGGGTTATTTTAGATCTGTTTTGGTAAAAATTTTAGTTAGTTTTGGGTTACTTTGTGTTAATTCTGACTAGTTTTGGGTCAGTTTGGCCAATTTTGGACTCGTTTTTTTTAGTATTAGTCATTTTATGCTAGTTTTGGCCTAGATTTGGTTATTTTGCGTTAATCTCAGGTTAGTTTGGTCGATTCTACGATAGTTTTTGGCTAGTTTTATTCACTGCTGCATCAGTTTTGGTTGGATTGGATCATTTTTAGTTAGTTTTGTGTTAGTTAACGTTAATATAGGGTTGGTTCTGATCAATTCAGTGTTAATTTTGGGTCAGTTTTTGTCACTTTTCAACTAGCTTTCATTAGTTTGGGTTATTCTATGTTAGTTTTGGGTTAGACTTGGTCAGTTCCAAATAAGCTTTGGACATTTTACGTTTAGTTCTTGGTTAGTTTTGGTCGGTTTAGGTTACTTTTGGTCATTTAACTTTGGGTTTTGAGTTATTTCGCCTTAGTTTTGGTAAAGTTTGAGTCTTTTTGCGTTTGTCTGAGACATTTTACGTTAATTTTTTATCAGTTTTTGGGTAGTTTTAGATCGATTTTGGTTACTTTCGGCTAGTTTAGGATAGTTTGGTTCATTTAACTTCTGTTTTGGTGAGATTTGAGTCATTTCGCGTTAGTTTTCTCCATATTTTGTTGGTTTTGGTCAGTCTTGGGTTATTTTGAGTTAGTTTTGGTTAGTTTTTGATAAGTAAGAGTTTTTTGATTTTGTTTTTTTTTGGAAAAAATTGACTTGGCAAGTGAATATGTATTCTAAAACTAAAACTAAATAAGAATATCAAATCCTTGAGAAAAATCACAAATAAACAAACAACTACGTGAAACGGCAACATAAAGTGTTGAAAAAATCAAAATATGAATGTGGAAAAAAAGGTAATGAGCAAAAATGTTAACAGTGAGGAGAAAAGTGATAATCATGAAAAAATCCCAATAAAATAAGAATGTGAAGATTATAAAATCATCAATTAAGACAAAATATATTTAGGAAGAATGATCGTTTACAAAAAAGCACAAAAAAAAGCACAAACATTTGGTGATAGAAAATCAAGATTTGTGAGATCATTGAAGAAGGAAAAAACAAGAAAATGTTTTATAAAAAATCTATAAAACAATCAACAATAAGGATGGAATATAAAAAATAGCGGATCTTCACTAAAATAAAAAAAAAACATAAAGAGAAAGAAATGATCTTGAACAAGAATCAATTAAAACTCAAAAATGTCGAAAAACCAAGCAGATGAAAAACGTGAACGATAATAAGAATGTAAAAGAACAATTATATAGAAAAAACGAATAATAAACAATAATTATAATAGAAATACATCAAAGGGGAAATATAAAAAAGCAAATATCCAGAGAAATGGAATCTGACAAAAAATCAAACAAAAGACAAAAAGCAGAGAAAATCCAACCAAAGGAAACATTATCATAGTGAAGCAAAGAAAATTAAACAAGAAAAAATAGATAAACAAAAAATTATAGAAAACGATTAACACCAAAAGCGAAATAGAGAGAGTCATATCTCTATAAATAAAAAACATAAAGAGAAACAAATGATCATAAACATAAATTGAATCAAGCACAAAAAATGTAGAAAATCCAAGCCAATAAAAAATTTATCACAGTTAATGAGAATCAAAGTCTACAAAAATCCATTTAGGGAAAAAAATATGGAAAAACTAAAAAAAATAATAGAAAATAGTTAACAATAAAGAAGAACAAATCTCCACGAAAATGGAAAAACTCAAACGGAAAAAAAAATTATAACCAAAATCGCAAAGCATAAAGGCGTTGTAAATGAAAAACCTATTAAAGTAAATGAAAATCAAAATTAAAAAATAATTTATGGAGAAAATTAACAATAATTGATGAATAGCATGACGAATAAACTATTACAAACAAAAATTAAAAAATGTTAAAAAAAAAGAAAATTAAAATGCGAAAAACTAATATGAAAAGGACTAGATTGAGAAACATCAGAATAAATAGAAGTCATAAAAGGATATGAAAAAAAAATTGAAAAAAGTAAAGATAAATGAAGATCAAATGGTGAAGAAAATGAAAACAAAGATGCTTGTTGTCAAGTTGGACCAGTCAACATCGTGTGAATAATTTATTCGAATGAAAAATCCTGTAATCATAAACGTAAAAAATCATCACATCGACAACGCTGTACAGTCTGTAGAGCGCACGGCATGCGACAGCTGTCCTTACTCGGGTGTCCTGGGGATGATTGATGAGATGGCGGCTGCGACACAAACTCCCCGCACCCCATCTACCCTCATCTGAGGGATGCTCGATACATATAAAAGATTCTTACTTAGTCTTGCCATTGGAGATTGCGGGAGATAGACGTTGGGGATAAGGAATGGTGAGGAAGGTTCATGGAGATAAAGTAAATATGTGATAATCAATGAAGAATTTATCACTGTTGATACAAACAAAAAATTCAAATGTGTGAATCGTACCCTGATGGGTTATGGAAGTTGAAACACTTAAGCCTTCGCCAAACTGTCTGGAAGTAACTTTGAATTGAGTTTGAATACTGAGAACAATAATCATCCTCCACCTACTTTGTTCCTTTACTCCCTTTGTTGACAATATTGAGTTGATAGTGCGATATTGAGCATTATGAAGGTGTTGGTGAAGGCGCAAGATAATTTTAATTCGGCATCATTCAAAATTTTAACAACACAAAACTTTCGCAATTTCCCGAAAATGTTCTCGTTGATCCCATCAACCTATCCCATGTGCAGAACATGTCAAGATCGCGACAAGATTAAACAAATCCCATTTCACCCAACACTAGCTTCCCTCTTTCGGCCCTTCGCCCCCGATAAGGGCCGGATCAGGCTGTCACTCACCACTCGTCAACTGTCATCGTGGAGGCAACATGGCGGCCCAGACCCCACTTGTCCCATGATTGACAGATTCAACAATCACTTGTTTATCTCCGCATTCTCAGGGTATCACATGTCGCGTTCGGGGCCATTTTCTAATATTCAATCATTGTCCTGTCATTGTAGCCTTGTTTTTCTAGTGTTGGTTTAATTGGGTGTTTTTTTGTTGGGGTGGTTTCGTCAAAGGCGACCTTCATCAGCCTCTATAAGTATCAGAATTGGCAACAATTATCAAGGCTGGTTGGAGGGTTAGTTAGCAAGCATAAGAGGTACTATATAGTACCTCTCCTTGTGGTTACTCCTCTCTGATGATACCTCCAACCATTGCAGTCTATTTTAGTTTTTTCATAAGCCTGATGGAAGTATTGGTGAGCCAGTAGTGGTGATTAGAACTCCTGCAGCTCTTGGTTGGGGTATAAAATCTCACTTATTTCTCTCTTTCTCAAAATAACTTGGGTAGGTCGTAGGGCATTCCTCTGCTAATCATCAGGAGTATATTATGGAGGTATCGAGGGTCTACTAAGCCCACTGATCTCCATTCTTGTCCATGAACTGGTCCATCCTTTGCGAGGGAAGGTTTTATACTTATATAATCACTTATAAATCAATGAATAAATAATATTTACTACATTATTGTCACCCCAACCTCACCTTATTTCAGTCTATGTGATATTGATAGTCTTCCGCTATAAGCTCCCAATGATTTACCTCTAGTATTCCATAATTCATTGCTTCAGACTCGATTTCAATAAAACAATGAAACTTGGCGTCAAAAAATCCATATGATTCAGTTGAAGTTCGCTTTAAATAAAACAATGAAGTTTGACGACAATGGATTCATGATAAAGTTCACTATAATAGAAGATTTCCATCAGACTTACTCTAAATAGAGTGACGTAACTTAACCCAAATAGACTCATGATATTGGTTCATTGCAATTCAAAATTCATTACATCAAAATTATTCTTAATGAAACAATAGCTGAACCTGACGATAATCAATAAATGATATAATTCATTAAAATCAAAAATATGATGAGTCAGTCTAAATGAAGTAGTGAAGCTTGATGCGAATCAAATAATGATGTTGGTTCATTGCAATCAAAAATTCACTTCATCAGGCGCACTCCAATCAGAACAATGAATTTGACGACAATGAATTATTGATATAGTTCATTACAATAAAAAATTCCCTACGTCAGGCTCACTCTAAATGAAACAATGAATGCTGACGACAGTTGATTGATGGTGTAGTTCATTAGATATAGTGGAAAATAAATCATGTGTAACCTGACAACAAAATCACTCACTCAAAATGAAGAAATGGAACTGGATGTTATGAAATTTGATCAATACAATAAAAAATTCACTACATCACTCATAAAAAAAATGAATTTCCTGACAATGAATTGACGAAATAGTTCATCACAATGAAGAATACATCACACCAGGGTAACTCTGAATAAAACAATGAAATTTAACGACAATAAATACATGATATGGTTCATTATATTGAAAATACATTATTTTGGGCCCACTTCACCTTTTTTTTATGATTTTTGGGTGAAATTATAGAGAATTTATTATATTTTTCCCAGTAAAAAAGTCAACATCCTCAGTGGAAAGACTATTGAGGTACGTACCTCCAAATGCGAGTGTCATTTCCAGGTTGTAAAATTGAGTCAACTTCAACAATTTATTTCTCAGAAACCCATTTAACGATTTTGATGATTTTTGGATCAAATTAAAGAAAAATCATTTGTATTTCTCTCAGTAAAAAAGTCAACCTCCTCAGTTGGAAAACTATTGATGTACGTACCTCCAAATGCAAGTATGTCATATCAAGATGGTCAAATTGAGCCAAATTCAACAATTTATTTTTCAGAAACCCGTTGACCGATTTTGATGATTGTTGGGTAGAATAAAAGAGAATTCACTATATTTCTTTCAGTGTGAATGTCAACCTCCTCAATTGGAAAAGTATTGAGGTACGTATCTCCCAATACAAACAAGTTTGTCATAGCCAGAAGGTAAAATCGAGTCAAATTCAACAATCTATTTCTCAAAAACCCGTTGACCGATTTTGTTGATTTTTGAGTGAAATAAAAGAGAATTCATTATATTTTTCTCAGTAGAAAAGTGGACCTCTTTAATGGAAAAACTATTGAGGTACGTACCTCCAAATGCAAGTTTGTCATTTCCAGGTGGTAAAATTGAGTCAAAATCAACAATTTATTTCTCAAAAACCCGTTGACCGATTTTGATGATTGTTGGGTAAAATAGAAGAGAATTTATCATAATTATTTCAGAGTGAATGTCAACCTCCTCAATTGGAAAACTATTGAGGTACGTACCTCCAAATGCAAGTTTGTCATATCCAGGTGGTAAAATTGGGTCAAATTCAACAATTCATTTCTCAGAAACCCGTTGACCGATTTTGATGATTGTTGGGTAAAATAAAAGAGAATTCATTATATTTCTTTCAGAGTAAATGTCAACCTCCCCAATTGGAAAACTATTGAGGTACGTACCTCCAAATGTAAGTTTGTCATATCCAGGTGGTAAAATTGAGTCGAATTCAACACTTTATTTTTCAGAAACCCGTTGACCAATTTTGCTGATTTTTAGGTGAAATGAAAGAAAAATCATCATATTTCTCTTAGTGTAAATGTCAACCTCCTCAATTAGAAAAATATTAAGGTACGTACCTCCAAATGCAAGTATCTCATTTCAAGTTGTTCAAACCCCTCTGATGAAAAAAAAAAAAGAAATAGAACCTCTATGGATAGGATTTTCAAGTTCTTCCAGCAAACTACCTTTCCATTGGATGTTGTTGGTTCTTGAGTGATGTAGGGATAATTTTCACTTCCGCCCAAAGCCGGTAATGCTCTTCGGGTTAGAGCCAATGATCAAATGAATTTGTCTTCAAACGTTTCAAAGATCCCCCTCTTTGTTTTCCAGTTGGTGCCTCTACATCACCTCATGCAACTGCAGAAGGTCACCCGAGCTCTCTAGCACTAGTGTTGCGTCCTTCACCTCAAAGAGTTGGTAGTTCCATCTTCTCTTGGTTGGAAGATGAAGATTCTTGTGAAGTAGAGATGATGTTGACTCCAATTTCAAATGATCCAAGGATCCTTGTTGGAAACAAAATCCGCCAAAAGGCCCCAACCATATCCAATATAACAGAAGGTATGGAGCTGGCGCAAAACTATCAAATATTGAAATAAAATTCATCTCCGCCCATCAAACGCATCTGGCACTTGTTTTAAGAGTTTGTAAAATCGAAAAACGCCCGACATATTAAAATTCTTCTCGACCCGTGCGCCGACAATAGGACGCGACTACGTGATCCCCTTATATGCCCTTTATAGGGTTTGTAGGTATGCTCAAATCGCATATATCAATCATCCCGCAGTGTTGATGCTGCTGTGGTTTATAATTCCAATATGCAGCGGATTTCGCGGTTCAATAGTTCTTAAAACTTTTGTTTTATTCATAAAGCTGCATATCCGCGGACTGAGCCTGGATATTCCGCCCCTCGGATTTTTCTTCTTTTATTGACTGATTCCAGAGCGCGTCCCGTTTTCGCGATATTTATGGACTCCCGTCTCGACTGCAATGAATCGAATATCCCGGATATGACTCCCTGGGGAATGTAAATTAACATAGATTTAGATCAACAGTGGAAATCTTCTAGCTGACGAAAAATCTAGTGGACTACCTCTCTAGAACTTTCCAATTAAGCCGTATTGAAATTGGTTATACAAACATATCAACCAAAATCTGCGTACAAAATTGCTTTAATCCCTGTAGGATATTTAGAGATTAAAGGTTGCGAGTCTCAATGATGATGAAACAGAATGGTCGGAGCAACGACCGGTAACCCAAGAGCTGAAGTGTTTGACTTGTTCATAGCAGAGAGAAGTCTTGTCAAATGAGTATAAATGAAGGGAAAAATAAGTCATCAAAACATATATCTCTCCAAGATGAAAATGAAGCGACGTTACTTGGTTTTCAAACGGAATTGGAAGATGAAATCTCGGGCGCCACCCTCTGGACCGATGTGGATAAGGGCCCAAAGTTCCTCTAAAGTAGCCTTTAGACAGTGGAGAAAGGTGATCAAGGGGGCACCTAGGGTGTCTTGGTGAATTAGATCATTGTTTTGAACTCCAGACCATTCAAATACTGTGTTGGAATAGACAGATTTATTTCCCAAATAAAAACAATTATTGCTTGCTTACATAAAATCAAATCGACAATACTTGTTTTTTTAAACGGGAATTGGACGAAATCTATCAAATCTCGTGCGCCACCCTCTGGAATAATGTGGAAGATGGCCCACAGTGCTTCTAGAGTAGCCGATAGACAGTTGGGAAAGGTAATCTAGGTTGTCTTGGTGAATGAAATCGTGGTCTTTAACTCAAGACCATCCAAATACTGGGTGAAAATAGACAGATCTATTTTCCAAATAAAGCAATCATTAGCTTGTTTATATGAAATTTAAGCAGGGTTGCTAAATTTTCAATGAAATCTATCAAATCTCCACCCGCCACCCTCAGGATTTATGTGTTAGAGGGCTCACAGTGCCTCTACAGTGAAGTCTTAGACAGTGGAGAAACGTAATCCAGAGTGCATCTGCAGCCAGGGGTTCTTGATGAATAAAATCGTTGTATTTAACTCATGATCATTCAAATACTGGGTTAAAATAGACAGACTTATTTCCCAAATAGAGCAATCATTAGCTTGTTTTTATAAAGCAACGTTGCTTCTATCAAATCTCGGGCGCCACCCTCTGGATCAAAGAGGAAGAGGGCCCACAGTGTCTCTAGAGTATCCTTAGACCGTATATCATCGGTTCTTTGAAAAAATAATAATTATCATCTACCACCCTTGAAGAATTGTGATAACCTATGGTTAATGTTCTGGTAAGGAATCTGAAAATCAATCTATGAAGATACTGACGAGGCTCGAAAAACAACAAAAGCCAAGCATGCCAACTACAACAATTATTAGGTAACCCGAAATGGGTTTGTGACGCTACTTTTCGGGCACCATCCTCTGTTTTACGTGGAAGAGGGCCTAAAATGCCGTTTCAGGTACCCTTTTGACAGTGAGCTGGAATAGACAGACTTCAAATCCCCAATCAAATCTCGGGCGCCATCCTCTGGAATAATGTTCGAACATACCTACAATACTCAATGACCCCATAACTTGCTATTGTCCCTTCAAGCACCTTCACCGCAACTCTATTTTGTTTGAAGGTCTTTAATTGTTCAACCATCTTCCTGCTTCAATAAAAGGATGCCCCAATCCCGAAAGAAACTGTAAAAGATAATATTTTTGGAAAGTGCCCTCTATGACCCTAAAGAGTTCTACGTCACTACCTTTTGAAGTATTATAACCCAAGAGCTGAAGTGTTTGACTTGTTCATAGAAGAGAGAAGTGTTGTCAAATGAGTATAAACGAAGGGAAAAATAAGTCATCAAAACATATATGTCTCCAAGATGAAAATAAAGCGACGTTACTTGGTTTTCAAACGGAATTGGAAGATGAAATCTCGGGCGCCACCCTCTGGACCGATGTGGATAAGGGCCCAAAGTTCCTCTAGTAGCCTTTAGACAGTGGAGAAAGGTATTCAAGGGGGCAGCTAGGGTGTCTTGGTGAATTAGATCATTGTTTTGAACTCCTCAACATTCAAATACTGTGTTGGAATAGACAGATTTATTTCCCAAATAAAAACAATTGCTTGCTTACATAAAATCAAATCGACAATACTTGTTTTTTTAAACGGGAATTGGACGAAATCTATCAAATCTCGTGCGCCACCCTCTGGAATAATGTGGAAGATGGCCCACAGTGCTTCTAAAGTAGCCCATAGACAGTTGGGAAAGGTAATCTAGGTTGTCTTGGTGAATGAAATCGTGGTCTTTGACTCAAGACCATCCAAATACTGGGTGAAAATAGACAGATGTATTTTCCAAATAAAGCAATCATTAGCTTGTTTATATAAAATTAAAGCAGGGTTGCTAAATTTTCAATGAAATCTATCAAATCTCGGGCGCCACCCTCAGGATTTATGTGTTAGAGGGCTCACAGTGCCTCTACAGTGAAGCCTTAGACAGTGGAGAAAGGTAATCCAAAGTGCATCTGCAGCTAGGGGTTCTTGGTGAATAAAATCGTTGTATTCAACTCATGATCATTCAAATACTAGGCTAAAATAGACAGACTTATTTCCCAAATAGAGCAATCATTAGCTTGTTTATATAAAGCAACGTTGCTTGAATGAAATCTATCAAATCTCGGGCGCCACCCTCTGAATCAAAGAGGAAGAGGGCCCACAGTGTCTCTAGAGTATCCTTAGACCGTATATCATCGGTTCTCTGAAAAAATAATAATTATCATCTACCACCCTTGAAGAATTGTGATAACCTATGGTTAATGTTCTGGTAAGGAATCTGAAAATCAATCTATGAAGATACTGACGAGGCTCGAAAAACAACAAGAGCCAAGCATGCCAACTACAACAATTATAAGGTAACCCGAAATGGGTTTGTGACACTACTTTTCGGGCACCACCCTCTGTTTTACGTGGAAAAGGGCCTAAAATGCCGTTTCAGGTACCCTTTTGACAGTGGGATGGAATAGACAGACTTCAAATCCCCAATCAAATCTCGGGCGCCATCCTCTGGAATTATGTTCGAACATACCCACAATACTCAATGACCCCATAGCTTGCTATTGTCCCTTCAAGCACCTTCACCGCAGCTCTATTTTGTTTGAAGGTCGTTAATTGTTCAACCATCTTTCTGCTTCAATGAAAGGATGCCCCAATCCCGACAGAAGCTGTAAAAGATAATATTTTGGGAAAGTGCCCTCTATGAACCTAGGTAGTTCTACGTCACTACCTTTTGAAGTATTTTGTCAGCTCTAATCATAACAATTTTCTGTTTTAGCATGATTTTGTTTTGCATCTCGATTCTCTGTCATGGGCATGCATCCTGACATCAGCAACTGGGCCATCATTGGTCTGATGGGTTGTAGAACTTGTCTTGGTGGATGAAATGGTGGTTAGCCAGATTTATTTTCTAAATAGAGTAAAAAGAACATTGGCTTGCTCACATAAAATTAAAGTGAAGTTGCTGGGTTTTCAAACGAGGTTGTAGCATGAAATCCTCCAAATCTCGGGCGCCACACTCTGGATTGATGCGTAGGAGGGCAAACTTAGAGCAGTCTTAAGAATGAGAAGATTTGCTTGCCAACATAAAATTAAAATGACGTTGCTTGGTTTTCAAACGCGGTTGAATGATGAATTCAATCAAATTTCGCGCGCGACCTTCTGGATCATTGTGGTAGAGGGCTCACAGTACCTCTAGTTAAGTTTTTAGACAGCGAAGAAAGGTGATCCAGGGCGCATCTGCAGCTAGGGTGTGCTGGTAGCATCTTGGTCTTCAACCCAAGAGCATCCGAACACTGAGTAGGAAGAGGCAGAATCATTTCCCAAATAAAGTATGAAGAACATTGACTTGCTATCATAGAATAGAGCGACCTTGCCTAGATTTTAAACGGGGTTGAACCATGAAATCTATCACATATCGGGCGCCATCTTCTGGATTATTGTGGAAGATGACCCACTAAAGTAGCCTTAGAGGGGAGAAAAGTTATTCAGGGTGCAACTGCATCGAGGGGTGTCTTGGTGGATGAAACAAGATTCTAAGAGGTCGAGCAGAAATTCCACAGAAGAGAAAAGTGGAAAGCAAGAACAGAAGAAGAAGGATCGGAGCTTGAATAAGTAAGTAGAACCCCCAGAAGAAGACGTCCGCTTAGGAAAAAATAAGAAAAGCTCATAAAAGTGGTAGATGTTGACAAAATCAAAGAACTTGCAGAATGGCAAACACTTTCAAGCGTTAGGCTCATGGATGGTGCAACGATAGAACAAATGATGGAAGTCCTCTGTAGAATCGATTTGTAAAATCTGCAAACAACAAACAATACATCAAGAAGCCAGAAAAAGAGAAGGCAGAAAAAAATTGAAAGACCAAGACAGATGAAGAAACATCGGAGATTGCAGAGGGAGTTAAGAAGTGCAGAAGATGGAAGGGGTAAATGTGAAAGAACAGAAGAATCTGGAAAAAGGCAAAACATCTCAAGCACAAGATCCACGGAAATAACAAACATTACTACAATAAGCACTGAGTGAATCCCCATGGCCAGAAGATAGTTGATGAACTAGAACAGAAGAAGAAAGATTGAATTCTATAGGGTACTAACAGTTTCAAAAGAAGCCATCTGCTGAAGATACAAGACTCAAGATAAGAACAAAACTGAGAAAAGATGATGAAAGAGGAAAGATTGGAAGTTGAATGTTGAAAGGCTGTAAGACAATAGAAGGCAAAAAAATGAAGACCGGAGAATATTAGGAAGTCCAGAAGAAGACATCCGCCAAAGATAGATGAAGAAAAGCTGATGAAAGGAGTAAATTCCGGCCGGACAGTAGTAGAGCAGGTGATAAAAGTTTCACATACACCTGTAAGCAACAAACAGTACAAAGATAACGAGTTAGTTGATCCAAGTGGTCAAAACATAGAAGGTACTGACCATCCCAAAAGAAGGCGTCTGCCAAGATAGATGATGAAAGGTAAGAGTTTCAAAGAACTTTGAACAAAATGAAGAAGAGATGACAAAAGAGAAAACATATTCAAGCACAAGATTCTTGGATGATGCAGCTGTAGAGAAAATAATAGAACTCGCCGGAAGAATGGATGTGTGAAACCTGCAAACAACAACCATCGAGTGGACCTAGTGTGCTTTCTCTCCAACCCCGCGTTGCAAACTCAAACCACTCCTTGTACCTCTCGTCTCCAATGTGAAGAGAAGCAGATCATCTCATCTCAGATCCTCCAACTCCTTCCGACAAATGGTTGCCGCTCCTAGGTTCTTTCTTCTCTGGCGACACCATCTATCCCAAAAACCTAGTAAATGCTAGGAGGTTTTCTCCGTTTGAACATCCCCAGAAGACCATGATAAGCTTCCCGAGAAGCTTCTCCTGTATTCCTGTCCTATCTGTATGTTCCAGCAGCCTTTGAGTCGTCATTGGACCAGATTTGCATGTTACTTGATGATTCTGTCGGGGTGTTCCACCACTTATCCTTTGATGGAAGGCAAACCTCAAAATTTTTATTGAATCCGAGTCTTCCATGTGTGCCTGTGCTCCTCCATACTCCTTGAACAGTCATCTTCATGTATGCTGCCATGGCTTTCCTCTCCACCCAGAGTGCCAGCTCTGGCAACGCAAGGTAGAAAATAAGCATTAATTAGATCCAACTGCCCAGAGAAGAAGAAATGTTGACAGGCTGCAAGAAAATAGAAGATTCTGACGAATGCTCTAGATGCTCCAGCATGAATGATGAAAATGAAGGATTTTAGTCCTTGCCATTTCATACATCGACAGCCGCTACACCGACCCCTCCGCAAGGGTGGTTTTTTGGGGTCGGACGCACCCTTTCGTTCTCGGAGCACTTCCGCCGCTTGATTTCCATTCAACGGCCATCCATCTTGTTTGAGACGGTTTAAACTGACAGACGACAGCTCGAGCCGAGAGTGGTTCGGTTCCGCCAACGATGACGACATGCCATGCCATCCCGCCGATATACATATTATACTTATAGATACATTGTGATAAAGGAGGATGAGTTTGCATATATATACAGGGTTGAGATTTCTCGGGAAATTTTAAACTTGACTTCCATTGTTTAGTCTACTGGAGCAGCCTGTTGCGGATTAGATTTATGGAGTGTGTATTTGTCTACGCGTATGGATAAAGTTCAGTTTCCAAGTTCTCCCGTTTACTTGGCACGTTGTGTAGATTTATTAGTATTCCATTCAGTCGACGACATAAATATTTGTTGGAAGCGACGATTTGCAAATAAAATGCAAACACAAACTTATGTGCCCTTGATCTTCTCAGTAATTGGTAGAACCTTTTTTGTATATTTTTTTTCTAATCTTTTACAAATTTTTCGATTTTTTTTGTGTGAATTATATTCATTGAATTAAACATTATGTATTTCCAAAGAAGTTTTCTCAAGTGAGCTTCATTTTCATTGAACGTGGTTTTCATCCTTTTCCTAAAAATCGTCTCAAGTATTTCTTTTTATCCACAGAACAGGAGTTTTGAAAAATTGACATAAATTGAATAATATAAGTGATTTTATCTTTTTCTCAAGTGAAACCACCAAAAATACTTTTTTTCTACAAGCGTGCACAAAATAACTACTTTACACATCTATTTGCGTGCACAAAGTAACCTTTTCCCGCACTCAAATGGCAACCCAAATACCTACCGGTTCGTAACCGTACCAAATCGTAGATAATGCATGAATGCTATTTTTAACTATTCACTTTCCAGCCAAAATAAAAGACATGAATCTGTTTTGCGTTAAAAAAAACATCATTCGTGTATTCGTGACTTTGCAACTATAACTATTTTGCCTCCTAGCTTTCTCGTTAGTTGGAAAAAACTTTTGATACAAAAAAAGTAGTATTTTTGGTTGCTTCGCTTGATAAAAAATTTAAAAAAAAAATAAAAAGTCCGATTAAGAAACAGATTTTTTGAGAAATAATGAAAAAGGAAGAAATTGAGTTTCATGCGTGAGTGAAACTTAATGGAGTAAACGAAGATCAATATAACAAGACCTGTATATACAGGGTGTCCGGGAAAATGTGGAAGATCTCTCGGATTCAGATAGAACTTTCAAAAATAAGATGACAAGTTCCCATAGATTTTTTCCTAGCGGCCCTCCCTACGGAGATACGGCCCCCTAAAGGACCCCACTGGAAATCGGTTTTTCTTGAATAACTTTTAAACGACTCAATATAATTCAATGAAAAATTAATATGATAAACAGTAGTAAGGACCTGTCAAAATACTTTCCTCAAAACATAATTAGCTTGTTTAGTTTACCAGGGACGGACTAGATTGTACATTTTAACGCTCAAATTTTTAACACCCTGTATGATAAGGAGTTAAAAAAAATAAATTTGGATACCTTGAACATTAAGCTAAAGAAAAGGTACTTTTGTTCATTGTCGATAAAATGAACCATTTTCGAGAAAAAACAATTTTTATTAAACAAAACCTCGAAAAAAGCCATGACGAAGTGGTGCTCTTGACGAAATTGTGAAACTAACGCTAGGAAAAAAATTTATGGGAACTTGTCATCTTATTTTTTAATGTTCTATCTGAATCCGAGAGATCTCCCACATTTTCCCGGACACCCTGTATATATAATTTTATTAAAAACAAATAAATAAATACAAAAAAAATGGAAAATTGTGCATTATAATTTTATTCTGGGTGATTTTGTTATTTTTTTTATTTCGTCTATGCTGTGTCATAATGTTCGTTAGGATGACCTACTTTGTTTTATGCTTTAATAATATTTTTTTCATTCATGTGATCATTTTTCAATATATTTTTATGCTAGTTTTTTTCTGATCTTGATCATTCTAGTCAATTTGTTTGCTGATTTTCGTTTTAATTTTTTTTTATTTCATGTTGATTTTAATTTTTCACTTCATTTTTGTTGTTATCAAGATTTTCAATCAAATGCTGATTTCACTATTTTTATCTATGAAAACGATATTCTTTCACGTTTTGAAGTAGTTTGTAAATTTTACTGAACCTTGCTAGTAATTTTTGCTAAATAAATATTTTTTTTACTTCTTGCTCATTTTCCAGGAATTTTTTTTCTATCCTATTGCTACAGCTTATTAATTTGATTGATATTTTTTGCTGATTTATTCAATGATTTTGCTCGTTAGCTGACTTGATTGAGGTCTTGCTTTACGTATTTCTAGTTTTTATTTGCTAATCTTCATCATTTTAGTGAATTTGACAAAGATAGTATCTGATAACTTGACTGATTTTCATTAAAATGCTTTTTTAATTTTTTGCTGCATTATTGCTAATACGACTGGATTCTGCTTCATCAGTTTTTTGCTGATTTACTAATAATAATGTTTGGTGGCTGACTTGTATGCGGTCTTACTTCACGTTTTGCTACTTTTTTCTGGTCTTTTTGATCATCAATAAAGTAATTTGACTGATTTGTTATGCAATTTTTTTAATAATTTTTGCTGATTTATTACTAGTTTGACTTGTTTGCTTCTTTAACTATTTACTGATAAACTTTTTGATCATTCTAGTGAATTTTACATTCTTTTTTTCGTGTCTGGTAAGTTGATTAATTTTAAGAGCAAATTTTAGTTTTTTGCTGATTTATTGCTAATACGACTGATTTTTTTTCTTTTTCGCTTTTTTGCTGATTCACTTTATACGTTGTGTATTAGATTTTTCTTGCTAATTTGGCTAATTTTTTTGCTTAATTTTATCAGATTTTCGCTGATTTACTTGATATTTCTGTTTTGTGACTGACTTGTTTGCAGATTTGCTTCACGTATTGCTAATTTTTTCTCCTCTTGTTTCATTATTCTATTTCTTTCGGTTGAATTGACTGTTTTTTTGTGTTAATTTCAATTTTTTCCCTTGTTTTTTTTTGCTGATTCATTGCTGATACGAATGACATTTCTACTTTATTAGCTTTTTGCTAAATTACTTGATGATTTCACTTGTCTGGCTTATTCTCGTATTGCTAGTTTTGCTGATTATTATAGCTGATAATTTTCATTTAATTTTTTACAAATATTTCCACAATCATCAACTTTATTAGGAAAAATGGAATAAGTAAAGTTCAAGGTTAATAAAATCTACATAAAAAAATTTTTCTTCTTAAGTCAATACTTTCTGGGTTTAGAGACCAAGAGACAGGAAAGTTTAAAAAAAAATTAAATAGTTAACAATTATCAATAATCAAAACAAGAAATTGAAAATTCAAGTGTTTGCAGAAGATTAAATGATAAAAATATAATAATTTAACTTGCATAAAAAACTATAAAACAAATCAAAGTTGAAAATATGATGAAAGTAGAATGAAGACAATTAATTAAATATAAAATAATTGAGTATGTATGAGTGAAGAATATATAAAAGTCAGTGTGAAGCAAACTAATAATTATAAAAATAAGAAAGTAACATGATCCCATATGGCATTTTTTCCCATTTCCTTGAACCTGTCACAGAAAAAAAAAAAGTACAAAAAACCAAAATGAGTTCTATAATGACGCTTGTGCCCAAATGAAAAAACGGTTAAAATGGGGTGAGGCTAATTCTTGAAAAGGGCGTAAAAAGGGTAGAAAGTGGCCAAAACACAAAATATCATACATCTTGAGCTCGTAAAAAATAAATATAAATTAGGAACATGTAGACCGCGTTTTGCGATAAATAAAAAATAAAAAGTCGAGCTCGCTATAAAATGCAGCCGCGCTCCGTTTCGCCGATTCTGGCCCATTAAACGACGACCGGGAAAAAAACAGCGAATCGTTAATTTTTTCGCACGCTTCAAGAACTAGAAATAATTTTGTCAAGTCAAATACACGTTTGGATAAATATATGTTTGTATTTATTATTCGACCCTTATTTATGGCGTTTTCGGTTTCTTTCAAGCACGTGGTGGTGAAGTAATCATTTCGAACTCCATTAACTCTTTGTAGTGGCTTAAACAAAAATCCCGACCTTGATGAATGGGAAATTCAGGATGTTCATTAACTCTCATTTGAATATAAAACAATTTTAGAAGGTGTCAGATAACAAGATTAATTTTTCGGTAGAGATGGTTATCATGGGAAAACATAAATCATGGTTTTTGTTTGTTAGATAATATTTTTTTTCAATATATCTGTCTAATATTGTACGTATCCTTTTTTATTTTTTGATACATAAATATATCTACATTCCTTTTTTTGTATTTTATTGTTGTTTTCATTAATCTCCACGTTTAATTTTAATATTTAAACCTTACCAATTTTTTATCAAATTATTTAACTATAAAATATTTATCACTTTATTTTTAATCATTAATTTTTTTTCTTTCGAATCTCGTTTTATCACAGTTTTTTATTTTTTATCTCGTTATAATATGAAGTCTACATCATATTTTTTATTTTACTTTACATTTTTTTAATTCTTATATTATCATACCCATTTTTCAAAGAAACGCAAAAAAAAACGCATAAAAGACTTAATAATCTATGTCACCAAATAAAATATGTAAGAAACTGATTTGGAATGGTCAAGTGATAATAGTTTAATAAACTATAAATGAAATGGAGTGAAAGGGTTGTTAAATGACAAAAAAAAATTAATTAGGAGAAATAAAATATAGAAGGTCATCATCATCAGCAAATAGTATCAGATTCAGCAAAAAAGTCAGTCGTATTAGCAATAAATCAGTAAAAAAATCAGAACAAATTCACTAAAATGATCAAGAAGATCTGCGAAAAAATTAGCAATATATGACGCAAGACCATAAAAAAGTAAGCAAAATTCATTGAGTAGTTCAGCAAAACGCTGAGACTTCAGTGAAAAATTGAAATTGGCATTAAAAATCAGTCAATTTACCAGAAATAAAAAATTATTATGCCAAACTCATTAAAATGATCAAAGAGATAAGCAAAAAGTCTGAAGTATCAGCAATAAATAAGTAAAAAAAAAATAGTATAAAACATGAGACCTATTACGACAAACTAATAAATGATCAAACTTACTAAACTTATCAAAAAGTTCAGCAAAAAACTAGCAATACGTGGAGCAAGACCGCGAACAAGTCACCCAAAAAACATGAGTGAATCAGAAAAAAGCTGGATAAAACAAAAAAGTCAATGATAAATCAGCGGAAAATTGAGACAAAAAAATCAAAAATTTGTATTGAAAAAACATCATTCAAATAACCAGAAATTAATAAAACAATATCTAGTTCACTAAAATGATCAAGATCAGCAAAAAACTAGCAAAAATGAAGCAAACAAGTTGGCTCTGCTGATGAATTGAGTATTAGAAGAATGAATCAATTTACCAGAAACGAAAAAGGTAATAAAAAAAAATCAGCAAAAAACTAGCAATACGTGAGGAAAGATAGTGAAGAATACCTACAGTCAGCAAACAGAATTATAACTCAAGTAAATCAGCAAATAACTGATCAAGCAAAGTGGTCGGTCGTATTAGCAATAAATAAGTAAAAAATCAGAACAAAATCAAAATTAGCATAAAAAAGCAATTAAATCACTTGAAACGAATAGAAGAATCTCAAATTCACCAAAATGATCAAGAAGATCCGCGAAAAAATTAGCAATACATGACGCAAGACCATAAAAAAGTCAGCAAAATTGATTGAGCAGTTCAGCAAAACGCTGAGACTTCAGTGAAAAATTAAAATTGACATTAAACACCATCAATTCACCAGAAGCAAAAAATTATTATGCCAAATTCATTAAAATGACCAAAGAGATAAGCAAAAAGCTAATAAAGCAAAAGTCTGACGTATTAGCATTAAATAAGTAAAAAAAAAATTAGTATAAAACATGAGACGTATTACGACAAACTAATAAATGATCAAACTTACTAAACTTATCAAAAAGTTCAGCAAATAAGTAGCAATACGTGGAGCAAGACCGCGAACAAGTCACCCAAAAAACATGAGTAAATCAGAAAAAAGCTGATAAAACAAAAAAGTCAATGATATATCAGCGGAAAATTGAGACAAAAAAATCAAAAATTTGTATTGAAAAACATCATTCAAATAACCAGAAATTAATAAATCAATATCTAGCTCACTAAAATGATCAAGATGAGCAAAAAACTAGCAAAAATGAAGCAAACAAGCTAGCTCTGCTGATGAATTGAGTATTAGAAGAATGAATCAATTTACCAGAAACGAATGTCAAATTTACTAAAACAGGTAATCAAAAAAAATCAGCAAAAAAACTAGCAATACGTGGAGCAAGATCCCGAACAAGTCACCCAAAAAACATGATTACCAAGTAAATCAGAAAAAAGCTGATAAAACAAAAAAGTCAATGATAAATCAGCGGAAAATTGAGACAAAAAAATCAAAAATTTGTATTGAAAAACATCATTCAACTAACCAGAAATTAATAAAACAATATCTAGCTCACTAAAATGATCAAGATGAGCAAAAACTAGCAAAAATGAAGCAAACAAGTTAGCTCTGCTGATGAATTGAGTATTAAAAGAATGAATCAATTTACCAAAAACGAATGTCAAATTTACTAAAACAGGTAATAAGAAAAATCAGCAAAAAAACTAGCAATACGTGAGGAAAGATAATGAATTATACAGTCAGCAAACCAAACTATAACCAAAGTAAATCAGCAAATAACTGATCAAGCAAAGTGGTCGGTCGTATTAGCAATAAATAAGTAAAAAATCAGAACAAAATCAAAATTAGCATAAAAAAAGCAATTAAATCACTTGAAACGAGTAGAAGAATCTCAAATTCACCAAAATGATCAAGAAGATCCGCGAAGAAATTAGCAATACATGACGCAAGACCATAAAAAAGTCAGCAAAATTTATTGAGTAGTTCAGCAAAACGCGAAAAATTGAAATTGACATTAAAAACCATCAATTCACCAGAAATAAAAAATTATTATGCCAAATTCATTAAAATGACCAAAGAGATAAGCAAAAAGCTTATAAAGCAAAAGTCTGACGTATTAGCAATAAATAAGTAAAAAAAATTAGTATTAAACATGAGACGTATTACCACAAACTAATAAATGATCAAACTTACTAAAATTATCAAAAAGTTCAGCAAAAAACTAGCAATACGTGGAGCAAGATCGCGAACAAGTCACCCAAAAAACATGATTACCAAGTAAATCAGAAAAAAGCTGATAAAACAAAAAAGTCAATGATAAATCAGCGGAAAATTGAGACAAAAAAATCAAAAATTTGTATTGAAAAACATCATTCAAATAACCAGAAATTAATAAAACAATATCTAGCTCACTAAAATGATCAAGATGAGAAAAAAACTAGCAAAAATGAAGCAAACAAGTTAACTCTGCTGATGAATTGAGTATTAGAAGAATTAATCAATTTACCAGAAACGATTGTAAATTTACTAAAAAAGGTAATAAAAAAAAATCAGCAAAAAACTAGCAATACGTGAGGAAAGATAGTGAAGAATACAGTCAGCGAACAAAATCGAAACTTATGTAATTCAGCAAATAACTGATCAAGCCAAGAAGTCGGTCGTATTAGCAATAGATCAGCAAAAAACGGAGGAAAAATTAAAATCAGTCGAATTATTAGCACCTGATAAAAGAATGTTTAATCTACCAAAATGATCAAAATTAGCAAAACAAAAATAGCAATACACGAATAGCTCAGTAAAAGCCGGAACGGCTCATTCCTTTTTCCGCTTGTTGATTATGTGAATATTGTAAATTTAGACGTGTGAAGTTTCGAGGTTGACTGTTGAACTGTAGAACCAGTCAATCACCTGGTCATCATCAGCAAAAAACTGAAAATTAGCATAAAAAAAATCAGTCAAAATCAGGAAGATAAATAGAAATACGTGAAGCAAGTTCGCAAAGAAGTCAGTCAATTAACAAAAATGTTGAATCATCATCATCAGTGAAATTGGCAAGAATTTGAGAATAAGTCAGCAAAAAAAAGTGAGATAAGACAGTAGAATGAACACGAGACACACAAACAAACAACATAAAAAGCAAATAAGTGAGTCGTATTAGCAATAAATCAACAAAAAAATTAGATTCACTATAAAAAAAGGGACGGATTACCAAAAACGAATAGAAGATCAGATTTACCAAAATTATCAAGAATATCAGCAAAAAAACTAGCAATACGCGGAGAAAGACCACGAACAAGTCACTCAAGAAACATGATCACTAAGTAAATCAGAAAAAAGGTGATAAAGCAAACAAGCGTAAATTGAGACAAAAAAAAGTCAAGTCACCAGAAATAAATAAAACAATATCAAATTTACTACAATGATTAAGATTAGCAAAAAACTAGCAAACAACCCGGCCAACAAACTGAATTATTGAGTTAATCAGTAAAAAGCTAGTATCATGAAGCAAACAAGTCACTTCTGCTGATGAGTTGCTTTTAATACATCAGCAGAAAATTAAGACAAAAAGATGAAAGGTGACAGAAACAAATGTCGAATTCACCAAAATGATCAAGAAAATCAGCAAAACAATAGCAATACGTGAGGCAAAAACTCAGCAAAAAGCCGATGAAGCAAAGTAGTAGGCCGTATCAGCTAGCAGTAGATTAGCAAAAACCTGAGAAAAAAAAATAAAAATTAGTATAAATCAGTCAAATTCTTAAAAATAAAACGCAAAAAAACTAGCAATACGTGAAGTAAGACGGCAAACAAAAGGGTCAGTCGTATTAGCAATAAACTAGCAAAAACCTGAGAAAAAAATAAAAATTAGTATAAATCAGTCAAATTCTTAAAAATAAAACGCAAAAAAAACTAGCAATACGTGAAGTAAGACGGCAAGCAAAAGGGTCAGTCGTATTAGCAATAAACTAGCAAAAAACTGAAAATCAGCATAAAGAGTTAGTCAAATTATCAAAATAAGTAGGGGAATATCAAGATAAAAATAGAAATACGTGAAGCATATTAAGTGACAAACAGCTGATAAAATTCAGCAATCAAGGAAATTAGCAAGAATGAAAGAATAGGCCAGCAGAAAAAGTAATAGGGAGACAAATTAGAAGAATGAGCAAGAGTCTTGCACAAACAAAAGAACAAACATGCAAAGCTGATGAAGCAGATTCGTATTAGCAATAAATCAGGGAAAAACTCAAAAAAAGCAATATAAGCATCAAGTCAGCCATAAAAAAAAGTATCAAGTGAATTAAAAAAGCTGATCAGAAAAAATTGAGACAAAAAAAATAAAATCAGCATGAAAAAAATTAGTCACGTTCCTAGACACAAACGAAAGAATGTCAAATTCACTAGAATATCAAAAAATCAGCAAAAGAACTAGCAAGACCGAAGAGAAGTCAGTCAACAAACAAAATTTTAAATAAAAGTATCAATATCATTTATTTAGCAGAGCTCATACAATTCTTGATATTTGCAGAAAATGTCAATCATATCAGCAAAAATTGTGAAGATAAAAGTCAATGAAGATTTATAGTGACAATTTTAGAAGAAATGAGATCAAATTGGCAACAAACTTGCAGAAAAATGTATTAAAGTGAATCAGAATTAAATCCCATTATAACACTAAAATGTGATATACACAGATAAAAGAACGTATATCACTGTTGTCAGTATTGCGTGACATTGAAGACAAATAGGACCAGTTCAAAAGCCGCCCTCCGCGGTGCCGCCCATCCTGCTGATTCGTTGTGGCCGAAAACAGACGGCCACACTATGCATATTAATCCAAACAAAAAGAAACAGAAGGCAGTTCCTTTGCATTCGAAATGAATTTCGAA
The DNA here is from genome assembly GCA_958502075.1 of Orchestes rusci. Classification (NCBI taxonomy): domain Eukaryota; kingdom Metazoa; phylum Arthropoda; class Insecta; order Coleoptera; family Curculionidae; genus Orchestes; species Orchestes rusci. The sequence goes on from OY293305.1 coordinate 2,949,470, forward strand.
AATTCCGTGCCGCCTCTGCACACTTTTTCATTTTCTCTCGCAACTTTCCAAGTATGCATTTTGCATACAGAGCGAGAGTCGAATCAACAATCCAAAAGTTACAGCTGCCGATAACAAATAAATTCTACAAACTTGAGATAAACGATATTGTTTCCTTTCACGTAGGATTGCAGGAATATTGCAACCGTGATTCATGTACACTATCCAAGTTTTTTTATTCGACTTGCCGACATAAATCAGCAATTTTTGTCGCATGTAAAAATTTCCCCTCGAATTCGGGAAAAGTTTTTCTCGATTTTTCGTTATCGAGCAAGAGGAACTGCTTCCAATAGCAACTTGGAGCAGATATTTTAAATGTTAACTCGCAGGAACATTCAGATAAACTCGAAAGCGAAGATGTATTTTTACTTTTTGTCTGATAATTTTGTTACGCGGTTTTGGCGGATTGAGAATTAGTTGGACATGCTACAAATCCAAAAACCAGTTTAATAAAAATTATTTTGTTCATTATCAACAAGATTTATATACACTCATTGGTTTTAGGGAAAGATGACGTCGGACAAAATTTGACAGCCGTTAAATCACAAACCGTAACTCCAATCAGAAAACTCTTGATTCAAAAGTTGTTCCATAGTCTATTTTCTACAAGATTTATTTGAACAATTTTTCTTTGAGGAGTACTATTTTTGAGATATCGTAAAAAGTCTCCATCCATTGATATTACAAAGGATGACAACTTTGGGAAAAATTTGACAGTCGTTATATCACAAATCTCGACTCCAATAAAAAAACTTTTTAAACAAAAGTTATTCTTCATCTTAATATCTACAAGATTTATTGAGACAATTTTTCTCTGAGGAGTATTGTTTTTGAGTTATCGCCAAAAGTCTATACTCATTGATTGAAAAGGATGACGACGTCAGACAAAATTTGACAGCCGTTAAATCACAAATCTCGACTCCTATGAAAAAACTCTTCAAACAAAAGTTATTCTTCATCTTAATATCTACAAGATTTATCAAAATAATTTTTTTCTGAGGAGTTTTGTTTTTGAGTTATCAACAAAAGTCTATACTCATTGATTGAAAAGGATGACGACGTTGGACAAAAATTGACAGCCGTTAAATCACAAACCGTAACTCCAATCAAAAAACTTTTGGATCAAAAGTTGTTTCATAGTCTATTTTCTACAAGATTTATTTGAACAATTTTTCTCCGAGGAGTATTGTTTTTGAGTTATCGCCAAAAGTCTATACTCATTGATTGAAAAGGATGACGACGTTAAACAGAATTTGACAGCCGTTAAATCACAAACCGTAGCTCCAATCAAAAAACTCTTTGTTTAAAAGTTGTTCCATAGTCTATTTTCTACAAGATTTATTCAAGCAACTTTTTTCTGAGGAGTACTATTTTTGAGATATCGTCAAAAGTCTCCCCTCATTGATATTATAAAGAATGACAACTTTGGTGAAAATTTGACAGTCGCTATATCGTAAATCTCGACTTCAATAAAAAAACTCTTCAAACAAAAGTTATTCTTCATCTTTATATCTACAATATTTATCTGAATAGTTTTTTTCTGAGGAGTATTGTTTTTGAGTTATCAGAAAAAGTCTATACTCATTGATTGAAAAGGATGACGACGTTGAACAAAATTTGACAGACGTTAAATCACAAACCGTAGCTCCAATCAAAAAACTCTTTGATTAAAAGTTTTTCAATAGTTTATTTCCTACAAGATTTATTTGAACATTTTTTCTCTGAGGAGTACTATTTTTGAGATATCGTAAAAAGTCTCCATCCTTTGATATTACAAAGGATGACAACTTTGTGGAAAATTTGACAGTCGTTATATCACAAATTTCGACTCCAATAAAAAAACTCTTCAAACAAAAGTTATTCTTCATCTCAATATCTACAAGATTTATCGGATTAATTTTTCTCTGAGGAGTATTGTTTTTGAGTTATCGCCAAAAGTCTATACTCATTGATTGAAAAGGATGACGACGTTGAACAAAATTTAACAACCGTTAAATCACAAACCGTAGCTCCAATCAAGAAACTCCTCGATCAAAAGTTGTTCCATAGACTATTTTCTACAAGATTTATTTAAACAATTTTTCTCTTAGGAGTACAATTTTTGAGAAATTGTTAAAAGTCTACCCTCATTGATTGAAGGAAATGATGACGTCAGACAAAATTCGACAACGGTTATATCAAGAACCATTACACCAATCCAAAAACTCCTGATATAAAAGTTGTTCGATCCACAAGATTTATCTGATGATTTTTCCTGTTGGAAGTACTATTTCTAAAAATCATTGGTCATAGGAAAAGATCACGTCAGATTAAATTTGACAGAGGTTAAGTCAACAAGTTTTACTCCAACCTGAAAACCCTTCTTATAAAAATTGTTCTTTGGTTGACGATCTACAAGATTTAACTGAACATTTTTTCTCTTGAGAGTACTGTTTTTAAAATACCGTTAAGTCTACAATCATTGGGTATAGTGACAGATGACGTCAGACAAGATTATATGACAACAGTTATATCACAAACTATAACTCCAATCAGAAAAGTTTTTGAATAAAAGTTGTTCTTGTAAAACTAGGTTTCAATTGAGGAGCTCATCTTACTCTTGGGCACCGTGGATCTTAATAATGCATATTCAACCAAGTGTTGTCGGCAAGCATAGACAGAAAAAGGTCCCCATTAACATGAAAACAAACTGAATAAATCAATGAACAGTATAACACTCACTTGGGGGCATTTCCAGCCCTTGGGCTAATCAGGTCACACAGACCGCTTCAGGTCACACAGACCACTATTCTCGCCCCACATGGGCCCCCCTGTCCAATGCTTCACCGAGCATGACAATAATAAGGAAAACAAAGAAATATATCTACAATACAATGGTTTATTTAATTCAAAGAAATATGGATATAATGAAAATTGTGTACGCACATGGGTGACGTCAGATAGGAGGTCTAATCAAAAAGCTCTATCTCTATCTGACTTCTTCTTTTCAAACTTGACAGCTGTACATTTCCTGTTCCTGTAAATAATTAACAAACTGCACAAAATCCCGATCGACCAGTCTCATTTGTTATTCCCGCTCTGTTTTATTTATACAGTATATTCCCCGAAGTGATTACAATAATGCACCATAATATGCCGTTTGTGTACAAGTTTTAATCAAGAAAATACATCGGCCCCACAAAACATGTTATTTACATAATTTTCAACGAAATATAAAGCGAGTCGGTTCGTTCACATCAGAACGCCATTTTTGTTCAGACACGACAACTTTCAGTCACGCATGTGATGCTATCAGTCCACCATTTCTGTTTCACGAATAGAATTGTATGAGGGAACTTGAAATGAAAATAATTGTATGGGTGAAGAAAAAACAAAAGGAAATGTATGTTTGATAAGCGAAACCCAAAAAAAATGGCGCCTGTAATTATTATATCAATCGTGTTCATCGTCAACATAGCGTGATCACGTATTGAGTACCCTTATCCTTTTCGACTAATTTTTTATCGACATCAGACTTTTTCTTCGATAAAAAAAAATTTAACCTATCATTTTCATTTTCATCTATCAATGAATGTTTTTATAGATAGCTTGATGGAAGTCCTTCTGACAAAAAAAATGTTTAAATAAATAATCATGCAAATAGCTTGTTGCCATATTCTTCCAGCTTTTAATTTTTTTATATCAATTTTAGTTATTTTGCAAATAATCTTTTTTAGTTTTAGTCTGTTCCGCATATCAATATTTCTTTCATTTAGCAAAAAATAATAAACTGCACTTATCTACAAGCCATACAAGAAAACACAGCGTAAAATCCAAAATATTAAGGTAAGTTTACGAAGAAGAATTGATAAAATACTAAATTAACAAAAAGTAATGGACAATTTGAAAAAATTAAAGAACTTCATACAAATAAGTTAAAATAATGAAGCATTTTCTTATTCTATAAATTTACGGTTTTGTTTTTTTGGCGGATTTTGTACTTCATGCATTATTTTTCACTTTTTTATTTCTAACTTTTTCTGGTGTCATGTTTTTTTTTAATTATCATTTTACTTGTGCAGATAATCTTTTTTATCGATGTGATTTGTCTTTTTATTCTTATTATGCATAATGAAATTTTTTGCTTTTACAGGACTATTTGTTTCATTTTTATTTATTTTTTTGTTAATTGAGTCTTTTGTTTACTGTTTCCAGATGTCTTTCTCTTTTTAAAAGTGTTTACACCCTAATTTATCACATTATTCGTGGATTGGCAGAAAACTTCAAAATTTCCATTTTTTCTTGCTTCTTTCACTTTTTTTCCTTGGATATAATCTTTATTGACCCTAAGATCAATTTTACTTTCTTATCAGTTTAAAAAAATAAGCATCACAAGAAAAACTGGAAAAACATCAAAATGTAGATCGCTCATTGAAAAAAAAAGAAAATTGATGAACGTTGAAGATAGAAAAAAAAGTAAAAAATATAAAAAATAGGAGAAAAAAGTAAAGTGGAACAGTTTATAAAAATAAATAAATAAAGGTACCTTTATTTAGCTTCACCTACAGAAAAAACAATTTTTTTTGAAAGTACAGGCTTGAAAAACTAACAAATAAAACAATCTATATTATACATCTATGAATGTGCAAACATACTTCATAAACTTGATTCATTAAAAAGTTTAAAAAAATTTAAAACATCAATAAAAATATCTAAAATCACTAACACACCTTGCGAAGAGCAACAAAAAGTTTATAATTATCTTGGAAACACTAAAAATAACATAAAAAGTAGAAAAATATCCTGAAAATGCCAATTTAAATCTATGATTTTTTTATAAAAAACCTCAAAACATCAATAAAAATAGATCGAATTAGAAAGCGAAGGACAACAGAAATCGTATAATTTGGCTAAAAACACATACAAAGTTAAAAAATGTCCTAAAAATGTCGATTTAAATCATTAAAGAGTTTTAAAAACCTCAAAATGTCAATAAAAATTATTCAAATGAAAAACAAACCTTACTAAGATCAACAAAAAGTGTATAATTTGTTTTCAAATAAAAAAAAACATATAAAGTTAAAAAATTCCTTAAAACGGCGACTTAAATCCATAAAAATATTTCAAACCAGATACACAACTTGCAGAGGGCAACAAAAAGTATATAATTTGCTTTGAAACTCCAAAAAAACATATAAAAAGTTGGGAAAAGTTCTGAAAATAAAAATTTAAATAATTGAAAAGTTTGATAAAACCTCATGACATCAATAGAAATAATTCCCATTAGAAAAAAAAAACAGACTAAAGCACTAAAATCACTCATGGATAATGTCTTGTGAATTCCGGTTTAAATCATCACAATTTTCATAAAAAACTCGAAACATCAATAAAAATTATTCAAATTAGAAACAAACCTTGCGAAGATCAACAAAAAGTGTATAATTTGCTTTAAAACAATAAAAAAACATATACAAAGTTGAAAAATGTCCTGAATATGCTGATTTAAATCGTCAAAAACTTTGAAAAAACCTCAAATATCAATAAAAATTGTAAATAAGGAACAAGCCTTCCAAAAAGCAACAAAAAATTGTATAATTTGCTTTGAAACACTAAAAAAACATATCCATGCCGAAAAATCCTGAAAAAGCCAATTTGAATGATTGAAAAGATTCTAAAAATTAAAAAAAAGCAATAAAATCAGATAATCAACAAAAATAAAACGAATAAGGAAATGCGCAACATAATAATCATTTACAAAAAATATAATAAACCAAGTAAATAACAAAATAGTTAAAAAGACAAACATCACAAGAAAAATTGAAAAAAACATCACAATTTAGTACAATCAATCAAAGAAGTCAAAGAAAATAATCGCTTATAGATGAATCAAAAAATAATAAACATTAAAAATAGAAAACAAAAATTTTAAGAAACATTAAAGTAAAACAAATCATAAAAAGTGTCAAAAATCAAATTAGGAGTAAAACGAAGAACAAACGCGCGTTTTTGGATATCCTCTTGTATTCACTCATTAAAATTATTATTAAATTTATTAAAGAATTATTAAAATACGTTGCACCTTAATTCATACATTTTCTTTTTCTACATTATGAGCCTTTAAACTTTTGTTTTGTTTTCTAAGGATTGTTTTATTCAATTTCTGTTTAAATCTTTGAATTTTTTCCATCAATGCATTAAAGATATCATTTTTCAAAATCTGTTTTTTTTTTAATTTATTTTGGAGTGACTGGTTTCAATCATTGAGAGAACAAAAATTATTTGATCTGCTCAAACGTTTCTACTACATCATCCTCAGAAAATCAATATTCATCCGTAACGGCCGGAGACTATTATCCGCAATAAGAGATCCTTGTTTTGGTGTATTTAAGGGTCGAGATCCGACCACCGTTCCAACAAGTTGGAGACCGCTGCCAAGAACAAACATCCATCATGCTGTCGGTGACGTCACGGGTCCGAAGTAACTCCAAATGACAAGCCACTGATTGCCTTTTATTGGAGGCTTTAACGCTGGAAGAAAAAACTTGGCTGACGTTGAATTAAATGTGTAAGGTGTGATATCATTATTAGTCAAACTTCATTGTGCTCAACCATAATCGCCTACCATTTGAAGATTGATAGAGCAAAGGTTCCGGCTCAACACACTGGTAAAAGAACGAAAAAGACATAACTCACTGTGAAAATAATGAATAATAAACACAAAGCCTAGACGGAACGGCTCAGTGCCGACAAAGGTTGTGTATTTGTCAAGTCCGTGAAAAAAAAATAGAGGCAGCTTATTAGCAGCGGACATTTATTTATTGATGGGTTTCCATCAAATAGAGAAACCTCTCATCAGCAGGGCAGGTTCTCGCGTGCATTCCGCTCCTCTCTTATAATTAACCTGGGCAGCAGCGATACAAATTACAAACTACGGAATGGCGTTTTTTTTACTTAAAGCCCGCTCTCTTCGTTTGCTTCGCTTGTACATTTGTTCGTGGATTGACGGCTTGCTACCTGGGTTGATGAGAAAGTTCATGGTTCTCTAAGTTCGTTGATAGTTTAGACAGAGAATGATGACGATTGGATAATCCTTGATCCCAACAAACAGGGAACCCAAAGGAGAATGGACCGGCAGTACCAATACAACGAGCACAAGGCGTCTTATGGGGATCAATGATGATGGGAAAATCTCAATCGAAACGTCGAGAAGATCCTCTTCCAGAAATATCCTTGATTATGTTCCCAATGTTTCATTGATAATTGTAGAAGTTTCTTGGCTCATTGAGAGTCTTGCCTAAGAATTTGAACTCTCCCATTAATGGTTAATGCCTGATGATGAGGAGATTTTGATCGAAACGTCATGAATACCAATGGAGTTCCTCTTCCAGAATCGTCCTTGATTTTAGAGGTATTCTCGATTATTGAAATTTTATTGAAATTGAACTCTTCCATCAATGGTTTTCATCACATCGTGAGGGAATGGTAATCGAAACGTCATGGATATGAATGGTAGTTCCTCTTTCAGAAATGTCTCTGATATAGTTCCCAATGTTTGAATGATAATTTTAGAGGTTTCATCGATTATTTATATTTTAGACCAAGAATTTGAATTCTTCTTATCAATGGTTTACGCCTGATGACGAGGGAATTTTGATCGAAACGTCAGGGATATGTATGGTAGTTGCTTTTCCAGAAATGTCCTTGATATAGATCCCAATGTTTTGATGATAACTTTGGAGCTTCCTCAGATAACAGAAATTCAAGACCAAGAATTTGAACTCTTCCATAAATGGTTAACACCTGATGATGGGAGATGTTGATCAAAACGGCGTGGATATAAGAATGTGTTTCTGTTCCAGAAATGTCCCTGATATAGTTCCCATTGTTTAAATGATAATTTTAGAGGTTTCATCGATTATTTAAATTTTAGACCAAGAATCTGAATTCTTCTTATCAATGGTTTATGCCTGATGACGAGGGAATTTTGATCGAAACGTCGTGGATATGTATGGTAGTTGCTCTTCCAGAAATGTCCTTGATATAGATCCCAATATTTCAATGATAACTTTGGAGCTTCCTCGGATAACTGAAATTTAGGACCAAGAATTTGAACTCTTCCATAAATGGTTCACACCTGATGATGGAAGATGTTGATCGGAACGGCGTGGATATAAGAATGTCTTTCTCTTCTAGAAATGTCCCTGCTATAGTTCCCATTGTTTAAATGATAATTTTAGAGATTTCTTCGATTATTGAAATTTTAGACCAAGAATTTGAACTTTTTTATCAATGGTTTACACCTGATGACGAGGGAATCTTAATCGAAACGTCGTGGATATGTATGGTAGTTGCTCTTCCAGAAATGTCCTTGATATAGATCCCAATATTTCAATGATAACTTTAGAGCTTCCTCAGATAACAGAAATTTAGGACCAAGAATTTGAACTCTTCCATAAATGGTTAACACCTGATGATGGGAGATGTTGATCGAAACGGCGTGGATATGAGAATGTGTTTCTGTTCCAGAAATGTCCCTGATATAGTTCCCATTGTTTAAGTAATAATTTTAGAGGTTTCATCGATAATTGAAATTTTAGACCAAGAATTTGAACTTTTCTTATCAATGGTTTACACCTGATGACGAGGGAATTTTGATCGAAACGTCATGGATATGTATGGTAGTTGCTCTTCCAGTGATGTCCTTGATAAAGTTCCCAATGTTCCAATGATAACTTCAGAGATTTCTCAGATAACAGAAATTTAAGACCAAGAATTTGAACTCTTCCATAAATGGTTCAGACCTGATGATGAGAGATGTTGATCGAAACGGCGTGGATATAAGAATGTCTTTCTTTTCTAGAAATGTCCCTGCTTTAGTTCCCATTGTTTAAATGATAATTTTAGAGGTTTCATCGATTATTTAAATTTTAGACCAAGAATCTGAATTCTTCTTATCAATGGTTTATGCCTGATGACGAGGGAATTTTGATCGAAACGTCGTGGATATGTATGGTAGTTGCTCTTCCAGAAATGTCCTTGATATAGATCCCAATATTTCAATGATAACTTTGGAGCTTCCTCGGATAACTGAAATTTAGGACCAATAATTTGAACTCTTCCATAAATGGTTCACACCTGATGATGGGAGATGTTGATCGAAACGTCTTGGATATGTATGGTAGTTGCTCTTCCAGAAATGTCCTTGATATAGATCCCAATGTTTCAATGATAACTTTGGTGCTTCCTCAGATAACAGAAATTTAAGACCAAGAATTTGAACTCTTCCATAAATGGTTCACACCTGATGATGGGAGATATTGATCGAAACGGCGTGGATATAAGAATGTCTTCCACTTCCAGAAATGTCCCTGATATAGTTCCCATTGTTTAAAAGATAATCTTAGAGGTTTCTTCGATTATTGAAATTTTAGACCAAGAATTTGAACTTTTCTGATCAATGGTTTACACCTGATGACGAAAGAATTTTAATCGAAACGTCGTGAGTATGGATGGTAGTTCCTTTTACATAAATGTCCTTGATATAGTTCCCAATGTTTCAATGATAACTTTAGAGATTTCTCAGATAACAGAAATTTAAGACCAAGAATTTGAACTCTTCCATAAATAAATATGAAGGAATGGCTGTGTTGCTCATCTCAGAATTTTAAACTTAGGTGTATGTTTAAGAAAAATTCTCTACCCATGTCTCACTTTCAATTGGGGCACTGAAGATGGCGTATTAGCCGAAAGCGCTTTGCCAGTTATTACTTAATAAACTTGCTCACAGAGTACTTCAACTTCTTTCCTTCCTGCTCTTCCATAAATGATTCACACCTGATGATGGAAGATTTTGATCGAAACGGCGTGGTTATAAGAATGTCTTTCTCTTCCAGAAATGTCACTGCTATAGTTCCCATTGTTTAAATGATAATTTTAGAGGTTTCTTCGATTATTGGAATTTTAGACAAGGAATTTGAACTTTTCTTATCAATGGTTTACACCTGATGACGAGGGAATTTTGATCAACACGTCGTGGATATTGATTGTATTTCCTCTTTAATAAATGTACTTGATATAGTTCCCAATGTTTTAATGATAACTTTAGAGCTTCCTCAGATAACAGAAATTCAGGACCAAGAATTTGAACTCTTTCATGAGTGGTTTACATCTGATGATTAGAGAATGTTGGTCGGAACGTCATGGAGATGAATGGGATATCCTCTGATGTTTTAATGATAATTTTGGAGCTCTCTAAGATTATTGAAATTTCAGAGTAAAAGACTCTCCTATACATGGTTTACCCTCTATATCTGATGTTGAATGTACGAACTCAAATGTTGCAATGATGTTCAAAGGTTTCTGGGATCATTACAATTTTAGACTAAGAGACTCCTCCAGGCTGGTTTATATCTGATGATAAGGGAATTTTGCTCACGACTTCGTGTATATGAATGGGAGTTCCTCTTCCAGAAATGTCCTCGATAAAGTTCCCAATTTTTCAATGATAACTTTCAGGATTCAGCAACCAACTCACGGATATCCAGCGAATCAAATTTGTCATTGGCCCAAAGAATCTGCGTCCTGTGGAGCTCAATCTCCCTGGTCACGTCCTTCTCTCAACCCTCAGCAGCACCATGTCTGCTCTCCAAGAAACACTTTCGAAGTTCCTCGACCAAATGCAGCACATCCTTGAAACTTTATCCAAAATAATTCACCAAGTAGGTCTGGCGTCTCTGTTCATGTAGTTGCCCAAAGCCATGACGATATCCGGCAGTCTTCATGGTACTTGGAAGTATGCAGGCTCAGGAGAACCCATTGCGAGAGACTTACATAGCAATAAGCTCAATTTCACTACCCTCCACTATGTACCTAGCGAGGTTTTTGGTGATCATAGCCAGTCAATATGCAACTGCGATTTATCGTGACTTGACTCCTATAGTTCCAAATTTAAAACGTACATATTTAAAATCTTTAAAAATAAATATTGACTGTCCCCCGTATCAGTGTCCACTTTCGTTGCTTACTTATTAGCGTCTGACATTCGATTTGTCTTGTGTGTCCGGAAAGAGCGCAAAGAGCGATCGCTGAAGGGCCCTTTTCGGTCCCTCATTTTCTCCTTAGACCGGGGGCGGGTTTTAATTTGGCAACTGCATGAATATTCGATTATTAATTGACGCTATTTGGTTGATGTATTAACCTGACCAGAGAGGAAAAAACGTCCGACGCAACTGATTGCTTTTTCACGGTATCCGATCATTGGCTGCACTTCATGTATGCGCCGCTATTTTTTTTGTATTGTTTAAATCAACTAATAATAGAGTTGCATCAATATATAATCACAATCTTGTTATTAATTGCATAATAATAATAGTCTGTGTGATGAGTATGCGGTTTTTTTCAAACTTTGCTAGGAACTACAAAAACTGTCATGATGAGGGAAAAATTTCTACATCTGGCAACACTGAAGAGTTTTCTTGAATGAATACACGCAGACCTCAAACTGTCAACTGACTACGCAAATGATAATTGAACTGATAAGTTACAAATGTACTAGATCTCTTTGTTTTGAACATAAATATCAGTATTCAAATAGCACACGTTGGCGCCCTTACATCGGACGATTTCCCGAACACTTCCGACAAACTTCCATAGCGAAAATGCCTTTGGAGCGCCGAACGAATACACACATGGGCTGGGAAAGACTGATTGAGAGAATAGTGACTTTGTAACGGAGTGTTATTGTTATTGGCATAATCGAATTCTCGATCAGCTGTAAATCATGTTTTGAAAATCCGTTATTTCTGTGGTATAAAAAAATAATAATAAAGCTGTTGAACAACAATTCCTGTTCAATCATGACGCGTTGCCACACATGTGAAAAAACCGAAAAAAAAGGCGCACCTACTACGAGGAACGACGGAAGTATTGTATCAACAATGTTTCAGCCCAACTCTTAAATAGATCTTGCGCGTAATTAGCGTGATGGATCCACTTGACAGCGCTCATTTAACAGATAAAACTTTTTTGCTTTCATTTCACTCGCAACGACTGACAGACGCACTGTTGGCAACCGACCAATCCTATTGACTTTATCAAAAAACTATTATTTTGACTAATGGCTATGGAAAAAAGTTGACCTCTTCAAATTGACAGGTGTGACGTCATCAGTTCCTGAGGGACTGGACAGAATTACCTTCTTAGCCGCAGGGTCACTGGGCGGAATTTCGGGAGATTGAAAGGTCCCCGAGGAAATGGCCCTCTTTTAGGATAAGAAATTGGCGTGTCGCCTTGTGTTTTTCGGGCTGTTTGGGTTTATTTTTCTCTGATTGCTTTTGTTCGATGTGGGGAGACCAATGTATCCCCATTTAATTTTTTTTGTGAATTTTATGAAAAACGCACTGGTGCAAGAATTAGAAAAAAAAACCGGTAGAATCTTTTATTATGCAAGTCGAGAACGTTTTCAAAATGACCATATATTTTTTTTCATATATGCTAATTTAGAAAACTATGTTTCATTGTCTTGGACATGGTCCACTTTATGTCCATTAATGATCCATTTCATTTTCATATCATGATAGTCTACGTCCATACATGTTCCATTTTTTTAAGCCGCTCCGGAGTATCGTTCCACCATGGAACTTTTTTGGTTCCCGCCTTCCTGAGAGGACCTCGAATGTGATCAATATTGTCCTGTTAAGGGTCTCTACCTCCGTATCCAGTTCCTCCTTGGAGATAATGTGCCGATCTCCGGTACCCACGGTCCCACCTAGAAGGTTACTGAACTTATCTCATTTGGTTGACCCCGTGCTCCGTTTGAGAGGCAAAGTTTCTCCTCCCGTCTCTAGCGTGAAGCGGCTATGGTCCATTTGTAACTCGCCAGAAAATCTGACTTTTTGTATAATCAAGAATTTTTATAAATTCTTTCCTAGGGGGTAAACGCACAGTATGGTACGGAAGGTAAAGGCTTATCAAAAACAGCTCACATATCGTTCCCTGGAGTTTGTAATCTAGAAGGATCACGGTGGCATCCCTGGTGCTCAGCTAGGGTGGGTGGGTTACCTGCAGCTCCTTTTGGAAGCCATGATACAGGTCCGTGATCGATCTAGTCCTCAATTACCGGCGTAGGTGTTCATGCCGGTCACGTAGATACACCTGATGTTTTCCCCGAAATAATAACGCTCCTGGATTAGTTAATTTGACTTACCCTTATAATGTCCATTGCGAGGCATACCATGGACAGAGCCCACGCTTCACGCCTGTGGCCTTCTCCTCCTCCGGAGGCTTGGGCTTGGAGGCTGCCGACGTGGATGGCGGCAGGGGCCTTCGTTGGGTGCTAACCCTGAAGACCCTGAGTGAGACCAGCTCGAAGAACATGGTGGACCTCACTCAGGACTGTTTCCCGATTTACTCGGAAATTGAGTCGCCACTCCTCTGGTATCCTCAGTTTCTAGGTGTCGACAGTTTGCGACACCCAGGAACCCTGGAGATCCAGCATTTCTATGATGGGGCCTACTACTGGCTTGTCCTTACTCCTCATAGTAAAGGTAGCCTTTATCGGGCGAGGAGTGTCAGCGGCAAGGTTCGGCCTTCCCTAACTAGTGGCGGAAATTCCGTCACCAGCTAGTCTCACGCGGCCTCGTCTTCCGCCGTGACCAGGAACCTGCGTTGTGAAAGCGGAGTTCGCGACCTCGAGAGTCCTGTGAGGAACCCCCATGGTCAATCTCATCCTCTTATTGGCTCCGCTTTCTCTGGGTGTACGGTGAAGTCGTCGAAGGATGACCACCTTCTGACTACCAAGTGATAAGAGCCAGCCGCGGAGCCCTAAGCTGTCGCCGGAGCCGACCTCGGGCAATTCCTCTAAAGAGGTGACCTTCCCGACTGATCGCCGTGGTTGACCGCCGAAAAAGCTGGGACTCTTCGATCTTCTGTCAGGCGTGGACTTATCACTCCTGACCCTCTTCTTCCCATCTGCCGGGACTCTGAGTGGGGTGGATGATATCTTCTTAGTCAAGGGAGATATGAAACTTTTTATCAAAGTATGTTCACATTGAATCTTATGGAAGATATATTAGTATTCTCCTTTCTATGTCATTGGAGGAATAGAAAATAATTTACCATAACGAAGAATCTTTAATCAAAAAAGCAAAAATAAATCCTGCAAGATAAACCTCTCTAACAACTTTGAAATCAGATAAACCAGACTGTTTTCCTGAAAATATATTGAAAGCAATAAAGTTCCACCTGAGAACATTATGCAAAATCAATTCCTCTCTTTTCTTTCAAGCAGCGCGTCTTTTGTTCCTGCATCGTCCCTCTTCTCCCGAACACCCGCAGGAATATCTTTTCAAAGGAGCCGGATTGTAAGGATTAAGACAATCACATTTTTCGCAGCACAAAAAACCTCCCCGTTTCCCGAATTAAAAGGAGATCGACAGGGCGATATTGAAACAAGTGAGATTCGTTTTTCAGTCCATGTCAGACACGGACTGATATTTTTTGTCCGAATATTAATCGAAGCTGAATGAAATGTAGATTTATTCGTGACAGCTCCGCTGACCCAGCTGCGACGTCCGCATCTCCATCCATCGGTCCAAATGGGAATTTAATTGAAAAAATCTCATTCATATGCAGCCAAAGTAAAAAATGCACCCGTATTTAGGAAAAATCTTGGTGCTGGATTCAAATCCAACGTGCATGATTGGATGTGAATAAATAAAATTAATCTTGCTGGTCTGGGGAGTTTATTAAACATAGGTATTTATCGATATCTATGTAACGATCTTTAAAAGTTATAAATCGCATTTGGTTATTGAGGTAATAGGTTCACGCGGTGTAATCTGAAAGATAAGCGCAAAACGCTAGCAGCCCCAGAATTGCCGACAGGAGCTTTTCTCACCACGAGAGTAATGAGCAACGAGTCTGGAAAGTAGAGTTCTTTATCCACTCACAATCTCAACCTATTCCAGAGGTGTTCGAGCTGGTCGTAATTTCAGAGCTGATATTGTACCGTACCAATCAGGCTTGAGTCGTAATCAGCCAGGTCTAATGGAACTAAAAATTCAAAGATTCGACAAAAAGTGATTTTTGCGTGGTTTAAAAATAACAATCAAAAAAATAAATAAAAATGTCTAAGCAAGTCCATTGGCTCCAGAGGTCGGCAGATTCTTTCCCCAGGTGAAAAAGATGCGGAGGTCCAATCCCTGACGGACCGCATCAGAAGAGTCTTGTCCAGTCAGGAGAGCGGGGACCAAAAAAGTCTCATGGTGAAGTGACTTTCTGAAAAAGAAAGCCGGGAGGTCACACCGCCGAGCACTACAGGGTAAAGGGCAAGCCGATTGGGACAGCTTCGTTGAAGCCAGAATAAAATCCAAGGCAGAGGTAAGAGAAAGTGAAAGAGCTGCATGGCGTGGATTCTGTGGGGAGATAGAATCTCTCACAGAATCAACTAGACTATTGAAGCTACTTAGCTCAGAGAAAAAAACAAAGATAGAGAAAAAAGAAGATGAAAGATTCTCTACACCTTCTTCTACGTACTCACTTTCCAGAAGAAGACAATAGACCTACCCAGGAGCTCCTCGATATTCTCAATGCGGACTGGGAAATGGCTGACAAAGTCGTTATCGATGGAGCAATCAAGTGGGTCATAAGTGAGTTCAGTCCATATAAGGCTGCAGGACCTGATGGTATTTTTCCGGCGATGATTCAAATGCTGGGCTACCTTGGCTAACATTTTTAGAGCAAGCATCGCCCTGGAGCACGTTCCAAACGCGAGGATAACCGCCAAGGTAGTTTTCATACCCAAAGCTGGGAAGGAGGACTATGGCCTGCCAAATCCGACAGGCCGATTAGTCTAACATCTTTCGAAGCTAAAACCTTGGAAAGATTGATTGATATGTACCTGACAAAGGAAATCCTTTCGGCATTTCCTCTTCATAGGAACCAGCATGCCTTCTGCAAGGGCAAGAGCACGGAGTCTGCTCTCCATGCGGTAGTGCAACTTGCTGAAAAGGCCATTAACGACAAAGAAGTGACTCTAACCCTATTCTTTGACGTCGAAGGAGCAGTTGATAAGGTCAAAACCGGCGCTTTTTGCGAGGCGCTCACCAGCAGGGGAAATCCCTCTTCCATCGTGAGATGGGTCTGGTCCTCCCTTCGTGACCGCCAAGTAAAAGCGTCCTTGGGAGGCTGCCAGGTAGAAGCAGAGATGCAAAGTATTTCACACTTATGCGTACGTGGAAGATGAACTGGTGCAAGTGAGGGGCAAACTCTTAGGGATCGTCTGTGAGCGTATGAAGCCTGTAAAATAGTAGAAACATGGTTGGGAGAGATCAAGCTGTCAGTAAACCCGTCCAAAACGGAGCTCATTCCCTTCACCAACAAAAAGAATATCCGGGAAACCCACGATGTACGGGACCACACCGTCACTCAGACAGGAGGTCAAGTACCTCGGAGTAGTGTTGGACAGCAGGCAAACGTGGAAACCTCACGTTGAAAGGGCAATAAAAAAAGGAACAGCAACACTGTGACTACTGCGTCGAGTGATCGGAAGACAGTGGGGCCTAAAACCCCAGGTCATGCATTGGCTCTTCCAGGCTGTCATGAGGCCAAGGATCTCATACGGATCCGTGGTCTGGTGGCTGGCAACTGATAAGACTACTTACATACTCAAGCTAGACCGACTGCAAAGGATGACTTGTTTGGGTACAACAGGCGCAGTGAGGATAACTCCTGGAGCAGCACTGAACATCTTCTTCAGACTGCAAAAGCTAGGACTCTGGGTGAAGAGGGAAGCGATTGCCTCCTATAGTGGGATGGTTGCCCAAAGGACATGTGAGGACATGGAAATGGAAGTTGGCCACATCAGAATATCATCACTGGTGTGGTGCGAGTTACGGCTTGGATGGTTGTCTCAGACTCCGAAGGAGTTTTGAGGTGCACGTACCAACGAGGAAAGAGTGGCTGACCAAACCGATGGAGTCACCTGTCAACACTCAAATCTAGTGTACAGATGGTTCCAAGTTGGTTGGAGGACTAGCAATAGTCTTCCAGGCGAAAATATCCGCTATCCTAGAGGTTGCCTCCAGAGATAAGGTAAAAAGAGGAATGGAGAATAACATTGTCATGTACTTTGACAGTCAAGCGGCACTCGAACCAATCACCAAACCAAGGGTAAGCTACCCGCTGGTCCAAGAGTGTAGAGACGCGCTGCAGGTGCTAGGGGAAAACAAGAAGGTCAACCTAGTATGGGTTCCGGGGCACGCGGGGATCACCGGCAATGAGCAACGTGACCAGCTGGCCAAACAAGGATCTGCCACGCGACAGTCCGGACCGGAGCCACTTCTAGGCTGATCTCGCTCACTCTCAACGAATGGGCGTGGAAGAGAATTGAAACAGTAACCCATTATACAGGCAGGCCAAAGAAACGATATCAGAACCTCACAGGCAAAGGACGGCCTGCTGAACAAGAGCAGGAGGGCACTGAGCATCATCGTTGGCATTCTGACAGGTCATTGCAGGCTCAACAGACACCTGCATTTGTTAGGAATAAGCGAGTCACCCTTATGCCCCCACTGCAGAAGGGCGGAGGAGACCTACCACCTGCTGGGAGTTAGCGACAGGTGGGGTCACTTCTTGAGAAGGAGGGTCCTTGGAGCAGTCACCATTCCCAGGAATAAGTTGTTGTACCTGCGCTGGGATGATCTGCTCCCATTTACGACAAGAAGTTGGGTTGGCCAAGCGGGGATGACAAAAAAGGCCACTCTGACTCTCAGTGCCCTAACTCTTTAGGCTTTCCAGTCGGACATGGCCCTGGTAGATTATATCAAGATGTTAACCGACCCCTGCAACATTTTTGAGGCTTGCGTCCACGTTTACCTTCCAGTTCTCCTCAAAACTTTCATCCCTTAGTTCTTTATTGTATTTTTCCGTGCGAATTTTGTCTCTGGCTCTCTGTGTTCGAGCAGTTGTGTACTCCCTGCTGATCATCATGTATGAATATTTACTCCTCACCAGTCTTGCGTAGATTACCTTCGGGTAGCTCTTCCTTCCACCCTCTTGTCCACTATCATCAGCCTTTTCCCATTTCAACGTGTTCAATGTTATAGTTAAGAGTTGCAACGATTCTTTGCTCAAAGTTCTCTGGAGTTTCCACAAGTGAATCTGACGTCTCTTATTCTGTGAAGGCACAAAACACATAGGTATAAAAAGTCCGGAAGACAAGGAATTGAGTGGATGCGAATTGAGCTATCAGACCTGGATAATGTATTATTGTAGATTTCTGCAGATGTAGTCCTATCTCTTGAATGTCCGGAACCCAGGGATAAGGTCAAAATGGTCTTTTCTAGTGACTAGATTATGAGTAAATGCCACTCACTCCGCAGGTCTGGGGAAGCAGGGCTGTTACTGACATCCTCAAGGAACACTGATCTGTTTCTTTCCCTTTGTTAACCCTTTTCAGGATGGTGCATCAGTGTTGGTTGTGTTGTGGGGTGTCTGGGCGAAATTCCATATGTTCATCTGGCAGAAAGTTTTTTTTCAAGCAGCACTATCCAAGTACTGCTTGAAGAAAACCAAACACACCTATTCTAGAGCCGGAAAGTTCTGGTCAGACAGTGACCAATAAGAGGAATGTAGTGGACTGTCCAACCTGTTTGATGAGCTGCTTTTAGTAATATATCTGTCCATTTGGAACAAAAATGTGTAGTTACTCAGTTAAAAATACACCAAACTGATGTTAGATACCGCTAAGTGATCACTACGCGTTTACAGGATTGAGTGCAAGCTTTCGGTGCTTTTTTTTTTAAGCTGCTTCCCTCACCATCTCCATCTCTAGCAACTCATCGTGAAACGCGCTAAATAGTGGGCGCCTCTAAAAGGGAAATGAGCGGAATCGGGGGCTGAGTAATGAGCCTTGCCAGAGAGCGGAGAGCGGCGTCTCTATCTCGACTCGAAGAGACTCCGGGATCATTGACAAGTGCAGGCGAAGAGCGGTTAATAGGTATTTTGATAACGCCAACCAGATAAAAGCCGACACACAAATATACTGCTGGAAGAGGAAACTGCATGATCAATGGCGCACTGAGCACATACCAGGAAATTATGTTGCAACCTCTACTGCTGCGCTTTATAACTTTCTTTGATTTCCTTACTGATAACACGGGTCTTGTGATAGGTGTTATCTGGGGTTAGGGGGGGTGGATGGAGTGGACTTTTTATTGTTAGTAAAGATGTTGGTTGATAGACTACTACTAACTGCTGTCTGTTATATAGAATTTGTTCTAACTCATTATGATTGTTTATGGTGAGGTCACTTCGTCTTGGACCTGTCAAATTGACAGGTCCTCAAAATACTTGAATTTGCCACGTGATCAATATATATGTTCGAATACTCGTGCGTGACCTAGATTTTTTTTGGTTCAGTTATTTTAGTCAATTCAAGTTTTTCCTTCAGTCTTTATTTTGATCAAAACCATTTTCACTTTTTCCATTTTATTTTTTTTTTCTCTTTGGTTTTATTTTGTCGTATCATGATTTGGGTCTTATATTGAATTTGTAGCTATTTCGAATGATTTTGGTTTTTCGGTTCATCAACTTTTCTTATTTTGGGTTTTTTGGTCATCTTCATTTTTTCCAGAACTACCTTTTTTCGTTTTAACCTCTTCCATGATTCCTTATGGATCTTCAGTTCCTTTTTCTTTTATTATTATTTATTTTGAGTGATTTTGATTTTTTTTTATGATTAACTGTTTTCATAACAGGTTTTTTCTTCTGCCGGTTTTCCTCAAACCACACATATTTTTGGTCGTTTATTTGGATTTTTGTATTCAGTAAATTTATGTTTGCATATTAGGATTTTTCTTTTAGGTTTGAATCTTCCAAAAGGATAAGATTTTCGAAATTTTGCAGAAGAACTGGGGATCTTTCCAAAACACCCTGTATACAGAGAGGTTCCAGAATAATCCCAGCAAATTTAATACAGGCAGATTTTCAAAACACTAACAGAATTGTATAGTTTTCAATAATTCATTGAATCCTCCAGTAGGGGAGGATTTTCGAAATTCAAAGAACAAAATGAGGCTGAAGGATTCCTAAAAGACCCTGTATACGTACACATCCCAAAATAATCATTGCAGATTTTATACAGAGTGATTTATAAAAACTTATAGAATCAAGTGATTTTCAAAAATTCACTAATCGAAATTCAAATCATAAACTGGAGCTTACTTCCAAAAACACCCTTTTTACAATAACATCTCAAAATAATCCCAGCGAATCTTATACAGGGCAATTTATAAAACACCAACAGAATTGAATAATTTTTCAAAATTCATTAAATCTTTTAGAAAGGGAGGATTTCCGGAACTAAAAATATAAATTGAGCTGAAGACTTTCCAAAATATCCTTTCTACAGAAACTTTCAAAATAATCGCAGCAAATAATATACAGGGGGATTTTTAAAACACTAATAGTTTTTCAATAATTCATTAAATCCTCCAGTAGGAGAGGATTTTCAAACTTAAAAAACAAAATGAGGCTGAAGTATTTCAAAAACACCCTGTGTACGTACACATCCCAAAATAATCACTAAAGATTTTATACAGGGCGATCTATAAAACATAACTGAATTAAGTAGTTGTCACAAATCCACTAAATCTTCCAGAAGGGAAGGATTTTTGAAATTGAAAATACAAACTGGGGATGAAGACTTTCCAAAACACCCTGTATACAAAATAATCCCAAAATGATCCCAGCGAATCTTATAGAGGGCAATTCATATACCAACAAAATTGAATAATTTTTAAAAATTCATTAAGTTTTCAAGAAGGGAAGGATTTTCGAAATAAAAAATATAAACTTGAGCTGAAGACCTCCCAAAATACCCTATATACAAAAACCTCCCAAAATAATCGCAGACAATAATATACAGGGTGATTTTCACAACACCAAGAGAATTGAATAATTTTCGAAAATTAATTATATCTTCCAAAAGGGGAGAATTTATGTAACATAAAATTCAAAATGAAGCTCAATACTACCCAAAACACACTGTATACGATCATAGGCCAGAATAATCACTGAAGATTTTATACAGGGCGATTTATAAAACACTAACAAAATCAAATAATGTTCAAAAATTCACTAAATCTTCCACAAGGAGACGATTTTTGAAATTCCAAAAACAAACTGGGGCTGAATACTTTCAAAAACACCCTGTATACAAAAACATCCCAAAATAATCTTAGCGATTTTTATACAGGGCAATTCATAAAACACCAACAAAATTGAATAATTTCCAAGAGGGAGGGATTCTCGAGATTAAAAATACGAACTTGAGCTGAAGACTTTTCAAAATATCGCAGCCAATAATATACAGTGTGATTTTCAAAATACTAACAGAATTGAATAATTTTCAATAATTCATCAAATCTTCCAGAAGAAGAGGATGGAGAACCTGAAAAGTTCCCAAAATACCCTGTATATGAACAGAGGCCAAAATAATTACTGCAGAATTTATATAGGGTGAATTATAAAACATTAACAAAAATGTACTAAATCTTCCAGAAAGAGAGTATTTTCGAAATTCAAAAAATAAACTGGAACCGAAGATTTCCCAAAATACCCTGTATTTAAAAACATCCCAAAATAATCGCAACGATTTTGTACAGGGCAATTTATAAAACACTAACAGAATTGAATAATTTTGAAAAATGCATTAAATCTTCCAGAAGGAAAGGATTTTCGAAATTCAAAGAACAAACTGAAGCTGAAGACTTTCCAAAAACTATTTTCAAAAAATATTCTTGAGGTCATTTTTACCGTTTCCATGTTTATTAATTTTTTATTTTTGCTTCAAGTTATGTCTACGTTGATTTGTGTTATTTTATTGAACAGGACAAGAAAAAAAATTAACATAATAAAAGGTGAAAAAGACCTACAGAACAAAAACACAAAATAAGATCAATTTGAACAAAAAAATAAATGTCACTCAAAGTAGAAAAAAAATCAGCCAAAAAAAAGCTGGGAATCTACAACCCTGTGAAGATGAAGATTTGGCAGAAACAAAAATGAAATGAAAACAACACAAAAAGTCACAATAAAACGAAACAATAATAATCAAACAAACAGAGTCAAATAAATAAAAGATTTGACGATTATGATGATGCTGAAGACGAAAAAAGAATCCTGAGATAATAAACTCAACAACAATTATAAAATAATCCAACAAAGAAGAAAACATGAAAAAGGTGAAGACGATCTAAAGAAGTCTTGATGGAAATAATAAGGACAGAGGATAAATTGAAAATGGAAAAAAAAACCAAAGTTAAAAAGTTGAAAATAAGATAAAGATTCCACGAAAACCAAAATCGAAGGAAAATAAAGAAGATCACTGGAAAAAAAAATCTTTTTTTGTTAATTTTTTGACCTGTTTGAGTCCGATTTACCATTTTCAATTTTTTCCCAATCCACTGTTCAATATTTTGACCTCCGTTTTACTGCTTTATTTTATTGTAAGGAATTCTTTTATTGTGAAAGTATCTTAAACCTACATCTTATACACTTCCAATTGAACTTTTCTTTTGATTTAGTCTTCGCGGATATTTTCGGTGATTTTCCGCGTTTTAGAATCCACTTGTCTTCAATTTCAACAAAATTCCTTTCTTCCGCTGTTATAATCTTTTGTTATTGCTGTTGACTTCATCATTTCAAATTTCTTCTTCTTCTTTAGTCTTACCTTTCTTCCTAATATTTTTGTCTGCCCTAATGTGTTTTAATTTTTTTTTTAGAGTTTTTTTTTGTTCAATGATTTTTTTTCTTATTTGATTCATATTTTTGCAATATCAAAGATAATATAGTGATTGTTTTGATATTTTAATTTTAATTAAGTATTGGTTAATTTTTTCTACTTTGAGTGATTTTTATATTTTTCAGTGATTTTTCTCATTTTTTATTCGTAAATCTTGGAAAAACTGGACTAAATGAAGATTTGATAGGAATTGACAAGTTTCCGCTTATTTTATCGCAAAATTTGCGAATAAATACAAGCTCCAGTTTTCCGCCAGACTCCGGCCAACACAACCTAAAAGACGGTGTTGCTTCTGCTCGTACTTCAGTGTCGCACCACTGGTCTATATTTGATAATTTAATGCAGCATTCCTTGTCAATCTGACCGAAGAAAACTGTCCAATTTTTTTGATCAAAAATTAAGTCTATAAATTAAAAAATATATATTTACTTGATTTGACAAATTTCCTCAATGACTTCTCTCACTATTCTACACAAAGAAATCCGGAATAAGTTTACTATCTTATAATTTAAGGAGCTACAAATATGATTACAACCGGCAACTACGCTAACGTCAAGCGTTCTGATTGGCTACAGATGAGTGTCAATCATCCCGTGGCAACCGCTTTGGTCATAGGCGTAGATTGACCCAATTTGTTTACTAAGTATTGATAAGTAAAAAATAATAAAGTGTGTTTGTGCATGGAGGATTCATATTTATTTGGTGATGTACTTTTACATGTAAGAAGCCGATATCTTTCCAATCCAAGTAACACCAACAAAAGCAGCAAATCTTCAGCATAGACATGCTGATGGAACTGTTGTCAGCGCTCAGGAAAAAAAGGCAACATCCTCGGTTTTTCGGATAACAATGCGCGTTATGAAACATGCATGATTCAAATGTTAAAAATGTATATTTGGCTGACAAAAGATACCACCATTTATAATCCGGCTTTTTAAATTGCGATACGTCAGCGCACAATGTAAACAACAAAGAAACGTTCGCGGGA
The DNA here is from genome assembly GCA_958502075.1 of Orchestes rusci. Classification (NCBI taxonomy): domain Eukaryota; kingdom Metazoa; phylum Arthropoda; class Insecta; order Coleoptera; family Curculionidae; genus Orchestes; species Orchestes rusci. Next base: position 2,973,280 of record OY293305.1, read on the forward strand.
ATATCTCAGTCTGGTTGTCGCACAACATGCAAAGACGCAGCCGCTTTTATCGTCTTTACAAAGACGATTTTTCTTGGCTTTTTGTCGGTGGGGCCTGTTCCACTTTCCGGCCTCGCTTTGGAACTTCGTTTTTACGTCGACTTTATATCCGATGTGACGCTCCCCCTTTTCCTCTTTACCTCTTGCTTCGGGGTTTTTTTCGCAAAATTAAAAGGAAACAAATGGACACACGATTTGTGATATCAAATTAAGTTTACCAGACACAATTTTTCTTCATATTGTTACAAACTTTCACTTTAAATCCAAAAAAATACACGTTGATTTAACCAAACCCATCGCAACAAACATAGGAGGTCAAATTTACCTTCTTGACCAAAGAATTGGTCAAAATTACCGACATCTGTCCACATACTTCCCTATGTGCATGGGGAAAGAACTTAAGTGATTTGGAAGTAATAAAGAGGTCGATAGGTTCTTCAACCATTAGGTTGAAGGTGAATGAAGGGACTGTCAACCTGATTTACGTCAAAATGTGGTAAATCTGACCGTATGTTGATCCTCAATGTAACCTATTTCTTACCTGTTGGTAAATAACAATGACAAGGACAAGGATACAGAACTATGACTGCAGGTGGGGCCAGCAAAACCCTGCGGACATCTTGTCATTTTACTAGTGAGTAAACAAGAACATTGTGTTTATGTCCAAATATTCAATGCTAAAGGTATAGGCGTTATGTGTCCTTGGCAAATCTTGATAAAACTGGACTATGTCCTATGAAATGTCCGCAAAATTTTGGGACAAAATCTTCATGTCCGTTTCTTGATTTTCGCAAATTTGAGGCAAGGATACATCCTCTTCTGAATCATCGCAAATCTAGAAGAAAATATTTTTCAAAATACAATAAATCTCATCAAACATTGTCAGTTCCATTGACTATAAAAAAAATAGACCAAGCTTGTCTTTTTTGAGAGCGATCATACATTAGCTTCAAGAAAACAAATATACCCCTATCACAGTTTATTCAACAAAGCTCTGCCCCTCGATATTTTGCACCAGCTCCATTTCACTCATCAACAGTTAAAAGTGTAGAATCATCAAAAAATCAACTCTCATCCAATCTCATCAGTTAAAGATACAACAAGAACGATATTATTGGCATCCAAATATGTATTTTTCATTCAGGCACGATTTATTTAACAAAACTTATCATCTCCTTCAAAAATGCCTCGAAAATGTGGCAACAAGATCAGGTTTCTTGTACCTGCGATCTACCACTCGCTTGTACTACGTATCGATTTTACGTTCAAGTGTAAAAATATTCATTCATATTGGTAGTGGTTATGACGAGTTGATGCGATGTTGCTTTCACATTGTCTGCGTTAAGTGCTCGATTCGCCTTGTTTTTGTGTGATTTTTACACTATTTGTGATTTGACGATATTATTTGTACATTAATATGGTGCGAAAGTGTCAATTGAACCATGAAAACCAGGACTTTTTGTTTCATCAGTGAACATACTGCCATCTTGATTTTAAAATAGATTCTAGAACCTCTCACCTTCTTACTTCAGTGGCGTAACCTGTATTTTTGGAAATGTTTGCATTTTATACAGAGAAAAATATATTTTAAATGAGAATTGACACAAAAATCAAAGTAATAAAAATTTTGCTCATATACATAAAGGACATTCCTGGTTCCAAAACACTAGGTAACTACAAATCTCACTAGATTGAAGTAGGCACCTTTTCTTCTTTATTAGTTATTTTCAAAAAAAGTGTGAGAGAACCAATACCTTTTTGAAAAAACACTTTCTAAATAAGACATGCTTCATAACATTAGTGAGTATACATTTTACAGGGTGTCTCCTTATTGCGTACAATAAATTCAAGGAGTATTCCTGAGCTATAACTTCATGAAAAAAAAGTTCATAGGTATAAAAATAGGAGTCCGGAAGTGCTTTGTTTTCAAGATACAGGATGTTAAACTAATTTTTTTTAAATCGATTCTTCACAAATGTGACAAATATCCTTGAACCGATTTTTTTTTTTTAAATTTAGCCAATTTCAGCCCTACCTCAGTAAAAATCATATTACCAAAAATTCGATGTAGAATCCGAAAATAGAATAATAAATAGAGGTATCCATTTGAAAAAATTAAATTGATGTTCGTAACCTATTTTTGGTCCACCCTGTAGATACACAAAAAATTATCATCAAAAAAACCGCTGTCAAAAATAAGAATCAACGAGTTTGAGCGTTTTTACCAAAACAAAACCCTTAATTTTTAATGAATTTGTTCCAACCTTTACGGTCGCATTGTATAATAAGTTGATGAAATATTCATAAAATTGACCAAGTAAAAAGTCAAGAATCTATCAAAAAAATATTATTCTGCATCATTGACTATAAATGTTCTGCATACAAGTCATGACTCCATTTGAAATATTATCAATACTTGAAGTAATTCAGACATCTCTATATATCAATAGTTTTTGAAAAAATACTGAGGTAATTTTTCATTTTCTCGTTTTTCTAAAATGTTTTAAACTATTGAATTTTGAAAAGTTAGAATGTAGCCATGAATGAGTAAAACAAAAACAAATAATTTGAAACATTCCAAACTCCCCGACCTCCGCCCATGAACATCCTTTATCGATTCGCCTGGTTCCGCCTTTTCTATCCTCACGCTGTTGCTTTGAAAAAGAGATGGAATAGAGGTCCTTGTCCCACCCGTGAGCTCTTTTAAATGTATTTTGGATCGCAAAACATTATGAATGAACCGGTTGCTTATGCTCGTTCTTTTTTTTTTTAGTCGATGGTCAGTTCGTATCAAGTCTTCATGAATCGTTTCTAAATCGATGCACATTTTTTAAAAATTGGTCCAAATCTTATTGAACCTCAGCAAATCTTGAAAAAACCGGACTAAATTATATAAAAATCTTGGCAAAATTTTGAGGTAAAATGAGTTAAGTGTTAGATCTTCATGGATCTGAACCAAATCTTCTTGAACCTTTGCAATTTTAGAGACACAATGAACCAAATCTTCATGAATCGAGTCTAAACCATCGCAAATCTTGAAGAAATTAGACAAAATCGTATAAAATACGACAAATTTGAAGACAAAGAAACTTAAAGCGAAAAACTCATATGTCAAAAAAACAGAGGTCTGCGAATAACCTGAAAAATTTTGACAAAAACTGAACAAAAAACCATAAATGAAAAAGTTATATGTATATTGAATCAAATCGAAGCTAATTTAAAGTAAAGAGATAAATTGAACGAGGACGAATCAAAATCTAGAATGATAAGAAAAAAAACAGATAACAACGCGGAAAAAATTATAAAAATCTTTTAACAAAAACAGAAGATAACACTCAATTGAAAAAAAAAATTGTAAGGAAATCCACATTATCACAAAGCAAAATACAAGTTATATGGGCAAAACATTACAAATTGAAAACCAGGTCGCACAATAAGATAATTGAAAAAAAAAGAAATAAAATATTAATTGATTGATTACAAGAAGAAAGAAGAAACCTACATGCACACTCAAAGTGGAAAAGGCATCTGAATATTGAACCAGAAAACGAAACGGGTTAAATAAGATAAATATTTGAAAACAGTACGAAAAAATGGAAATCAAAGTCAAATCAAACAGAAGAGAAAATTTGAGGAAAAAGAAAATATAACATCAATTTGGGGCTGTAAGCAATGAAATTTGATAAAACTAAGAAATAAAGGACAACAGTAGAAGTTGATGAAAATTGAAGATTTAATACGATTAAGTTCAGAATTTGCGAAGATTCAAGAAGATTTAGTCTCAACAAATTTTGGCAGTTTGAATAAATCGTGTCTAAATCATCTCAAACCTTGAAGAAACTGGACTAAATAAACGCCAAAATCAAGACAAAGATTAATTTTTTTTTATACAAAATCTAGATAAATAAAAAAAAAACGTAAAAAAAAATAAATTGGTGGTTTAACAAGATAAATTGACGACAGAAAATTAAAGCGGAAAAAACCATAAAAATGTACAACGGGAAAATTAACATGAAGAAAGTGAGAAAACAATCGAACACATGTTTAAAAAAGTGAAAAAAATTAAAGTTAATTAAAAACTGGAATGAAAATTAGATAGAGGCATGGAAACAACGCGGAAAAAATAATAGAAAGCTTTTAACAAAAAAAAATGAAGAAAAACAGAAATAAAAAAAAAATTAAGGGAAATTTTTTAATAAATAGGGTTGGTGGGGGTTTGTCCCTTAATACAAAACTTCTGTTGTACAACACCATCGCTCTGCCACATCTGCAATATTGTTCCACACTTTTGTTCAACCTACCAGCCTACAAAATCGAGCAAATACAAAAAATTCAGAATCGTGCAATGAGGAGAATGTTGGAATGTGATAGGTATACACCGATAGATATCATGTTGAATGTGTTGGAAATGTTCTCTGTAAAACAAAAAATTATGTTTAACATATATGTATTTGTTTTCAAAATCAAACACAAACTGGTACCTGATTATGTATGTGATAAGATTAATCAATTTAGTGATGTACATGGCTATAGCACCAGGAACTGCGAGGATTTTATATTGTCTAATAAATGTAATACATCTCAAATGGCGAAATCCATACTTTTCAGAGGACTTTATGAATATAATAAATTGCCAAAGATTCTCAAGAACTGTGATAGAATAACTGAATTCAAGAGACTTATAAGACCGTATGTTTTGTCCCATTTTTAGTCAATTTTAATAATTTTAGTTTATAAGTTTTATCTTTTTACAACAATTTTATTTATACTTATTTATTTGTCTTTATGTAATTATTGTGTTATCATTTCATTATTTCTTGATTCTGCTGCTGTCCATTTAATACTTACTTTGTAAACTTATTGTAAACTATATAGCGTTTGCTAAATAAACGGATTATTATATTATTATTATTATTATTATTAAATTTACATCATCACAAAGCAAAAATACAATAATGAAATAATTATAATTACAAAATATTACAAATTCAAGTCGCACACATTAATTCAAAGAAAAAACAAATGAAATATTAATAGATTAATAACAAGAAGGAAGAAGAAACCTAAATGAAAAAATAATTATCGAGAAATTGAGATCAACTCAAAGCGAAAAAAACAACTGAATATTGAATCGGAAAAACATGAAGACATTTGAAACGGATCAAATTAGATACTTGAAAACAGAGATGAAAATTAGTTTCATAAAAAAAAACTAACGAAGAGCAAATAATTGAACGAAAAAAAGAAAAAACCGGTAAAAATTTAAGACATTCCAAACAAAATAAAAATTTCCCAAAAAAAGCTAGAGAAGTTAATGAAAAAAAATCAAATTCAAGTCTGAAACCTATCTGAAACAAACCCAAACGAACCATAATAAAATGAAACTAAATTAATCAAAAACAGAAAAATTATGTGACTTTTCACATGAATTGTGTTGAAATTTTTTCAAAAATGGATACAGAAATTGAACAAATAGTTAAAAGGAAGATGAAACTAACTCACAGTTCATAGTGATGAAAAACTTCGACAGGAAAACTGGACTAAATCTTCTTGAATTTTCGCCAATTGTGTGAAAAAATCTTGTCAATTCGTATAAAATCTTGATGGATCGCAAATCTTCAAAAAAACTCGTCTAAGATCTTCTTCAAAATACATTGAATCTTATCAAATCTTGTCATCTCATATCGAATCTTCATGAATCATTTCTAAATGTTCGCAAATCTTGAAAAAACTGGACTAAAACCTGTGAATCTTCGAAAATCTTGTGGAGAAAAATAGACTAAATCTAGTTAATTCTCATCAAACCTTCATAAATCGTGCCTAAATCATCGCAAATCTTGAAGAAACTGGACGAGATCGTATGAGATTTTTTATATTCATCTCATCAAATCTTGTCAGCTCATATCAGTTCTTCATGAATATTGTTTAAATAATCGCAGGACAAAATCGCATGAAATCCTCAAAATAAACTAAAATCTTGTCAATTCGTATCAAATCTTCTTGAATTGTCCCTAAATCATTCAAATCTTGGAAAAATTAAACGAAATCTTCGCAAAGTTTGAGACAAAATCTCCATGAATAATGTCTAAATCATCGCAAATCTTGAAAAAAACTAGACTAGATTCATGAAGATTTGATAAAGATTGACAGGATTTAGGATTTATTCCAGTTTTTTCAAGATTTGACAAGATTTAGTATATTTTTCCTGAAAATTATGAAGCCTGAAGATCTCATGCGATTTAGTCCAGTTTTTTCAGAATTTGCGGAGATTGAAGAGGATTTGGTCACTAAATCTCATCAAATCTTCATAAATCGTCTCTAAATCATCGCATCTTTGAAAAGCTGGACTAAATCTTTGCAAATTTTTAAACTAAATCTTGTCAAATTAAAAATTTGTTTAAATCATTGCAGATCTTGGGAAAACTGAACTAAATCGTATAAAATCCCCGCAAAATTTTGAGGCAAAATTGGTTAAATCTTGTTAAATCTTCATAAATCGTTTCTAAATAATCGCAAATCTTGAAATAACTGGACTAGATTGATGAAGATTTGACAAGGATTGACAAGATTCAAAAAGATTTAATCCAGTCATTCCAAGATTTGATAAGATTTGTTATATTCTTCCTGAAGAAGATTTCATGTGATTTAGTCCAGTTTTTTTAGAATTTGCGAGGATTGAAGAGGATTTAGTCACTAAATCTCATCAAATCTTCATGAATCGTCTCTAAATCATCGCATCTTTGAAAAGCTGGACTAAATCTTTGCAAATTTTGAGACAAAATCTTGTCAAATTAAAAAATTGTTTAAATCATTGCAGATCTTGGAAAAACTGAACTAAATCGTATAAAATCTCCGCAAAATTTAGAGGTAAAATGGGTTAAATCTTGTTAAATCTCCATAAATCGTTTCTAAATCATCGCAAATCTTGAAAAAAACTGGACTAGATTGATGAAGATTTGACAAGGATTGACAAGATTCAAAAAGATTTATTCCAGTCATTCCAAGATTTGATAAAATTTGTTATATTCTTCCTGAAGAAGATTTCATGCGATTTAGTCCAGTTTTTTCAGAATTTGCAGGATTGAAGAGGATTTGGTTACTAAATCTCATCAAATCTTCATAAATCGTCTTTAAATCATCGCATCTTTGAAAAGCAGGACTAAATCTTTGCAAATTTTGATACTAAATCTTGTCAAATTAAAAATGTGTTTAAATCATTGCAGATCTTGGAAAAACTGAACTAAATCGTATAAAATCCCCGCAAAATTTTGAGGCAAAATGGGTTAAATCTTGTTAAATCTCCATAAATCGTTTCTAAATCATGGCAGATTTTGAAAAATACTGGACTAGATTGATGAAGATTTGATAAGGATTGACAAGATTCAAAAAGATTCAATCCAGTCATTCCAAGATTTGATAAGATTTGTTATATTCTTCCTGAAGAAGATTTCATGCAACTTAGTCCAGTTTTTAGAACTTGCGAGGATTGAAGAGGATTTACTCACTAAATCTCATCAAATCTTCATGAATTGCTTCTAAATAATTGCAAATCTTATGAAAACTGAACTAAATGGACTAAATCTTCTTGAACCTTGACAAATCATGAAATAACTGGTGTAGATGTTATAAAATCCTCGCAGACTTGTGAGGCAGAATGCGCTAAATCTCATAAAATCTTCATGAATCGTTTCTGAATCTTCGCAAATTTTGAGAAAAAATGCAAAGATTCAAGAAGATTTAATCTTTAGTCCAGTTCTTACAAGATTTACAATGATTCAGAATCCACTCATGAAGATTTGATACGAACGATGAAGAAGACTTCATACGATTTAGTCCAGTTTTTTCAGAATTTACGAAGATTGGAGAGACAATAAATCTCATGAAATCTTCATGAATCATTTCTAAATCATTGCAAATCTTGGAAAAACTGAACTAGATCGTATAAAATCCCCGCAAAATTTTGAGGCAAAATGGGTTAAATCTTGCTAAATCTCCATAAATCGTTTCTAAATCATCGCAAAAACTGGACTAGATTGATGAAGATTTGACAAGGATTGACAAGATTCAAAAAGATTTAATCCAGTCATTCCAGGATTTTTTGATAAAATTTGTTATATTCTTCCTGAAGAAGATTTCATGCGATTTAGTCCAGTTTTTTCAGAATTTGCGGAGATTGAAAAGGATTTAGTCACGAAATCTCATCAAATCTTCATGAATTGCTTCTAAATCATTGCAAATCTTGGAAAAACTGAACTAGATCGTATAAAATATCCGCAAAATTTTGAAGCAAAATGGGTTAAATCTTCAAAAATCTTTTCGAAATCATCGCATATATTGAAAAAAACTAGACTAGATTCATGAAGATTTGATAAAGATTGACAGGATTTAGGATTTATTCCAGTTTTTTCAAGATTTGACAAGATTTAGTATATTTTTCCTGAAAATTATGAAGCCTGAAGATCTCATGCGATTTAGTCCAGTTTTTTCAGAATTTGCGGGGATTGAAGAGGATTTGGTCACCAAATCTCATCAAATCTTCATGAATCGTCTCTAAATCATCGCATCTTTGAAAAGCTGGACTAAATCTTTGCAAATTTCGAGACAAAATCTTGTCAAATTAAAAAATTGTTTAAATAATCATTGCAAATCTTGAAAAAAACTAGACTAGATTCATGAAGATTTGATAAAGATTGACAGGATTTAGGATTTATTCCGGTTTTTCCAAGATTTGATATGATTAAGTATATTTTTCCTGAAAATTATGAAGCCTGAAGATCTCATGCGATTTAGTCCAGTTTTTTTAGAATTTGCGGGGATTGAAGAGGATTTGGTCACTAAATCTCATCAAATCTTCATAAATCGTCTCTAAATCATCGCACCTTTGAAAAGCTGGACTAAATCTTTGCAAATTTTGAGACAAAATCCTGTCAAATTAAAAAATTGTTTAAATAATCATTGCAAATCTTGGAAAAACTGCACTAGATCGTATAAAACCTCCGCAAAATTTAGAAGTAAAATGGGTTAAATCTTGTTAAATCTCCATAAATCGTTTCTAAATCATCGCAAATCTTGAAAAAAACTGGACTAGATTGATGAAGATTTGACAAGGATTGACAAGATTCAAAAAGATTTAATCCAGTCATTCCAAGATTTGATAAGATTTGTTATATTCTTCCTGAAGAAGATTTCATGCGATTTAGTCTAGTTTTTTTCAGAATTTCCGGGGATTGAAAAGGATTTAGTCAAGAAATCTCATCTAATCCTCATGAATCGTTTCTGAATCATCGAAACTTTGAAAAACTGGAATAAATCTTCGCAAATTTTGAGACAATCGCTTGTCAAATCAAAATGGTGTCTTGAATCATTGCAAATCTTGAAAAAACTGCACTAGATCGTATAAAATCTTCGCAAAATTTTGAGGCAAAATGGGTTAAATTTTGTTAAATCTCCATAAATCGTTTCTAAATCGTCGCAAATTTTGAAAAAAAACTGGACTAGATTGATGAATATTAATTTGATAAGGATTGACAAGATTCAAGAAGATTTATTCCAGTTATTCCAAGATTTGGTAAGATTTGTTATATTCTTCCTGAAGAAGATTTCATGCGATTTAGTCCAGTTTTTCCAGAATTTGCGGAGATTGAAAAGGATTTAGTCACTAAATCTCATCAAATCTTCATGAATTGCTTTCAAATCATTGCAGATCTTATGAAAACTGAACTAAATGGACTAAACCGTCTTGAACCTTGACAAATCATGAAATAACTGGTGTAAATGTTATAAAATCCTCGCAGACTTGTGAGGCAGAATGCGCTAAATCTCATAAAATCTTCATGAATCGTTTCTAAATCTTCGCAAATTTTGAGAAAAAATGCAAAGATTCAAGAAGATTCAATCTTTAGTCCAGTCCTTACAAGATTTACAATGATTCAGAAACCACTCATGAAGATTTGATACGAACGATGAAGAAGACTTCAGACGATTTAGTCCAGTTTTTTCAGAATTTACGATGATTGGAGAGACACTAAATCTCATCAAATCTTCATGAATCCTTTCTAAATCATTGCAAATCTTGGAAAAACTGGACTAAATCCTTTTGAACTTTGGCAAATTTTGAAGAAACTGGACTAAAATAAATAAAATATTAGCAAAATTTTTAAACAAAATGGGTTAAATCTTGTCAAATCTTCAAGAATCGTATTTAAATCATCGCAAATGTTGGAAGAAATTTGTGAGAAAAAACGTGAAAAAGTTGAAAACAAATGAAATCACTGCGGAAAAACGACAAAATAAAAAAGATTTAAATAAAAAAAAAAATAGAAGACAATTACACAAAGGTCTACGAACAACCTGGAAAATTTTTACAAAATACCTCAAATGAAAAAGTAAGATTTAAAAAAGTTTAACATAAAGGGAATAAAAAACACTAATAAAAAAAAGTAAGGGAAATTCACATCACAAAGCAAAAATACAATAATCCAATGAGCAAAACATTACAAAAGAAAATATAAACAAATATTAATTGATTGAAAAATTGAAATCAAAGAAAAGAGAAAATTAAGAAAAAAAAAATCTATTGATTCCAACAAATAAAAATTTCATGAAACTGGAAACTGAGAAATAACAATAGAGAAAATAACTGAACCAGGAAATAAAGAAATCTAAGAAAACTCCAAAAAAATGCCAAGCATAACTTAAAAATTCAATGAAGTAAACTAATTATGCAACATTTGCATTGGCAATAATTATTTTGTGTATGCGTGCAGCTAATTTTTACAGTATTTACATTTTAGTATACGGAATAAACGACCATTAGTCATTACGATGGAAAATTACTTGGAAACCAGCAGTGCATATATCTAAATGGCTTATGAATGTTGGTAATTTATTATTTAATTATTGGGTTTGCGGACTTTTACTAGCAAAATAAATGCCATAAATAAAATTAAAAAACGCTATTTTTCAAATAGTTTTAGCACAATCTCAAGCCTAATAAGATCACGCAATCTGTTGTAAGAAAAAAATTGACCAATCATGATCTGAACCCACCGATATAATCACGGCAATTATTTTTGCGGCGCCATCAGCCATAATTGTAGGTTGGCAGGTCCCTTGCACCGGCCAATTTCAACCAATTTTCCTCCATCACAAATTTAAATATACCTTTCATTTCTGGCCAATCAAATGTCCTCCATCAACTGTTATTAGCAGCTATTAAGTGTTATTTTCCTTGCAAGTGTTATTTGCATAATACAAAAAAAAAACGATATCGAAACGGATTGCCAGACCGGGATGAAAAATATACATCACGCGGTGGCATGGCGGCAGATGGCTCCGAGGGTAATGCAATGCAACGCGAGAAATGTTTTTATTAGCCCTAATCCTATGATTGATTGGATTCATGAGCGCCAACCTCCTTTCATCTTTACAGCGTGTCGATGCTCGATATTGCAATATTGTCTTTGTCACATTGATCATTTTGGATGCAGCTTTGGATCAATACATCTATGATTAGCCCCACGTTGGGCGCCAAAGTTATCAGCAACAAATAATCAAGATAATGCTTGTGCTATAAAATAAGGAAAACTGAAATATTCGAGCATTTTGAGCGACAGCCTGTCAGCCAAAATGGAAACACGAAAGAGTTTTAAGTAGTTGGCAGAAGTTTGAGTGAAACCGGATCCCGTCTGATGCGGGATAAATAAACGGGAGACACTGTATAGCGGAAGAAAACTTCCTTATTTTCCGTCATATTTATTGATTTATTTGCGGGGGCTTTATTGCTGAAAGGTGTGGAACAATTAGGATAATGACAGATGTTCATAAATCAATCGAATGAGCTTTGAGAGAAATAATGTCTGGCCGAAATGGTCTATTAAAGAGCACTAAATCAGGTTGAAGTATATGGCCCCACGTTGGGCGCCAAAAATTAACCCCAGGTTGTATTGTGTATTTTGAAATTCACTACACTAGATTGATCATAACTTTTTGAATTTTATCAGATCTTGGACTGACATTGGCTTGATTCATTACGTCATAACTCCTCAATCTTTCAGCGCATTTGGTTGAACTGTACACACTATATGTACACAATTATGACCAGCAAATTGAGTTATTATCAAAATTTCCAAAAAATGGGAGGGTTTTTTGATAATAGAAAAATTAATTTTGGCTAAAGCCTACCAAGTCGAACAACGCGTAGATAGATTGAGTACGTCAAAACTCCTCAATTTTCAAGCGTATTTGATTGAAATTTATACACTAATGTAGAAAACTTTGACAAATAAATTTGGTTAAGATAAAAAATTCCAAAAAATGAGCGCTTTTCAAGTTATATGCAAATTAATTTTGTCTCGTAGCTAGATTCATTTTCTCACAACTCCTGAATTGCTCAGCGGATTTGGTTGAAATCCACATACAATATGTAAAAAACTATAAACAATGAATTGAGTTATTACAGAAATTTGCGTAAAATGGGAGGTTTTTGAGTTATAGGCAAATTAATTCCGGCTAACGCTCGCCAAGTCAATTGACTCCTAGCTAGTTTCATTACGTCACAACTCCTACATTGTTCAGCGCATTTGGTTGAAATTCACACACAATATGTAAAAAACTATGACAAATGAATTGACTTATTATAAACATTTTCGGAAAATGAGAGGTTTTTGAGATATAGGCAAATTAATCTCGGCTAACGCTCACCAAGTCAATTGACTCCTAGCTAGTTTCATTACGTCACAACTCCTACAATGTTTAGTGCATTTGGTTGAAATTCACACACAATATGTAAAAAACTATGACAAATGAATTGACTCATCACAAAAATTTTCAAAAAATGAGAGGTTTTTGAGATATAGGCAAATTAATCTCGGCTAACGCTCACCAAGTCAATTAACTTCTAGCTAGTTTCATAACGTCACAACTCCTGAATTGTTTAGCGCATTTGGTTGAAATTTACACACAATATGTAAAAAACTTTAAAAAATTGATTGACTCATGACAAAAATTTTCGAAAAATGAGAGGTTTTTGAGATAAAGGCAAATTAATTTCGGCTAACGCTCACCAAGTCAATTGACTCCTAGCTAGTTTCATTACGTCACAACTCCTAAATTGTTCAGCGCATTTGGTTAAAATTTACACACAATATGTAAAAAACTATGATAAATGAATTGACTTATTACAAAAATTTTCGAAAAATGAGAGGTTTTTGAGATATAGGCAAATCAATTTCGGCTAACGCTCACCAAGTCAATCAACTCCTTGCTAGTTTCATTACGTCACAACTCCTACATTGTTCAGCGCATTTGGTTGAAATTTACACACAATATGTAAAAAACCATGACAAATGAATTGACTTATTACAAACATTTTCGGAAAATGAGAGGTTTTTGAGATATAGGCAAATTAATTTTGGCTAACGCTCACCAAGTCGATTAACTCTTAGCTAGTTTTATTACTTCACAACTTCTTAATTGCTCAACACATTTGGTTAAGACTTACACACAATATGTAAAAAACTATGACAAGTAAATTGAGTAATTAGAAAATTTTTCGGAAAATGGGCGCTTCATGAGATATAGGCAAATTAATTCCGGCCGACGCTCTCCAAGTCAAACAACTCGTAGCTAGTTCAAATACGTCACAACTCCTCAATTGTTAAGCGCATATTGTCGAAATCAACACACACTATGTAAAAAACTATGACAAGTAAATTGAGTTATCACAAAAATTTTCGAAAAATGGGCGGTTTTTGAGTTATACGCCAATTAATTCCGGCTAACGCTCATCAACTCAATTGACTCATAGCTAGTTTCATTACGTCACAACTTCCAAATTGTTCAGCGCATTTGGTTGAAATTCACACACAATTTGTAAAAAACTATAACAAATGAATTGACTCATTTCAAAAATTTTCGAAAAATGAGAGGTTTTTGAGATGAAGGCAAATTAATTTCGGCTAACGCTCACCAAGTCAATTGACTCCTAGTTAGTTTTATTACGTCACAACTCCTACATTGTTCAGCGCATTTGGTTAAAATTTACACACAATATGTAAAAAACTATGACAAATGAATTGAGTTATCACAAAAATTTGCGAAAAATGAGAGGTTTTTGAGTTATAGGCAAATTAATTTTGGCTAACGCTCACCAAGTCAATCAACTCGTAGCTAGATTTATTACGTCACAACTTCTTAATTGTTCAGCGCATTTGGTTAAAATTTACACACAATATGTAAAAAACTATGATAAATGAATTGACTTATTACAAAAATTTTCGAAAAATTAGAGGTTTTTGAGATATAGGCAAATCAATTTCGGCTAACGCTCACCAAGTCGATTAACTCCTAGCTAGTTTCATTACGTCACAACTCCCAAATTGTTGAGCGCATTTGGTTGAGATTTATACACAATATGTAAAAATTTATAACAAATGAATTGCCCCATCTCAAAAATTTCCGAAAAATTAGCGGTTTTTGAGTTATGGGCAAATTGATTCCGGCTAACGCTCACCAAGTCGATTAACTCCTTGCTAGTTTCATTACGTCACAACTCCCAAATTGTTGAGCGCATTTGGTTGAGATTTATACACAATATGTAAAAAACTATAACAAATGAATTGACTTATTACAAACATTTTCAAAAAATAAGTGGTTTTTGATATATAGCTGGCCAAGTTAATTTTGGTTAACGCTCACCAAGTTAAAACAACCCGTAGCTAGTTTCATTACGTCACAACTTAAAATTCACACACAATCTGTGAAAAATTATGACAAATGAACTGAGCTATTTGAAATTCTATTACATGCATCTACAAAACTCCGTATCACCCGCAGGCCAATGATATGATTGAACGCAGCGCTCAAATATTCTCCCAAAATCCATGGACACAGCCTCCCTCCGGATCCCTGATCAACTCAAAGCCGGTTCAACTCTAATCAACCAGATCCAGTGTTCTGATGAAAAACCCATCAAGAACCAAGCCAAAAGACTACAAGAGATGCAGAATGGGACGATGAGAACCATTTTAGTCTGTTATAGTCCAACTAGCAACTAGTACAAACCCACAAAAATATCTCTCGTCTGCTGCGCTAAAAAACTCTTATCCGTCCAATTTAAAATAAGCCAGGGGCAATTTAAATTTCCCAGACATCCCCGTCTTCAAAAAGGAAATGGATAAACTCGCTGTGGTGAGATAAAGACCGCGGCAGGGAAATGAAGTGAGTGTGGATGTGCTCTCGAAAACCACCAAAACGCTCTTCGCCAACAATAACTTTATCGCACTTCAAACTGCCTTTATTTGGAATATATGTTGTATCTGATAAGGAGTTTATGAACCTCTATGCGAGTTGTATTTGATATTAAACTCAATTGAAACTGTGGAAAATGGAAAACTTCAATTGACTTTACGAATACAATAATTGTGAAAGCGAGTCAACTTTGTTTCTGCATTGACTTGAGCACTGCACCATCAACTGGCGCAGAATTTCTGGCTGATAAACAATTAATTCCCATAAATGGCGAATAAAGCCGTCTGTCAGGTCAATTAGTCTGACGCGGTGTAAAGCAAACACAAAGGTTGACATTAAAGAATTATCCGCGATGATGAATCTGCTGTTTCTCCACATTCCGACGATAATACAATCTAATGACTTTTTATATGAAGTGACTAATTTGGACGTGGACATGGCAACTGATCATTTGTAGAAAATATGATTTTTTATCTCTCAAAGGCTTTGCGAACCCATATTTATGTGGACCTTTATTTTTATTCCTGGAGTATTTACATTTCCTCCTAAATCACCCTGTTTATCTTTTGAAAACAACAGTTTGTCTCTCCCTCTCTCTCTTTCTCTCTCCCTCTTTCTCTCATTCTCTAGTTTGGAAGAAGCTTCACTTCTGCCACTTGTATGATGCTGCACCACATGATTTTCTCAACTGATCTATACCAAATTTCAATGGCTGCCCATGCTGTCAGGCGTTCAAGCTCATGTCGTCCCAAGAAACGTGCTCCAACAGTTACCAAACTTCCTACATACTGCGTGCAGGTCCCTGTCTTCTCTGCTGGTGTTCCAATGCCTCTGCCACTTCCTGCACCCCGCTGGCAGTTCTGGAACTCTTTGTGGTCAATATCCAGCAGAACCCGTCTAGAGAGTTCACTTTTCTTGAGCCGTGGCCCCCGAAGGACATCCCTCCTCAGGTTCCGACTCCCTCACACCACTCTGATGCTCTGAATGCCTTGACGTCTCGTCTGCACTTATTCGCCTCCCATTTCAATGACCTGCTCCATGTTGTTACGCTCCACTCTGAG
This sequence comes from Orchestes rusci, assembly GCA_958502075.1. NCBI lineage: Eukaryota > Metazoa > Arthropoda > Insecta > Coleoptera > Curculionidae > Orchestes > Orchestes rusci. The sequence goes on from OY293305.1 coordinate 2,989,629, forward strand.
AAGCGTTTTTCACCTCTGGACATCTATGACTTGTTTTCTCATGGCTATACTCCTCTTTTCAGGCGACGTCGATTGATGCTTAGGTTTTGGTTAGACGTTGCTCAAAACCTTATTCCGTTGAGTTCTTTCTGTGTGGCGGCCCTGCTTCAGCTTCTCCTGCGCTCTTTTTGCTTCCTCCTTCCAGAGCTAAGTCTTGACATTTTCAAGATCTGCGACCAGCTTGGCGAAGCTCCCATACTGGAGGGCCATTTGCTGGCCTACAATAGCCGTATACAATCCTCTTTGTTACATAGTTCGAAATGCATTCAAAAATGACCTCGAGCATTTCATCTCCGTTCCTTCCCTCTTCCGCCATTGACGTCGTTGTTTACAAATTCGCTGGTAACGAAGGACTCCAAGCTCACCTCCGTTTGTTCGTCTGCTCCTTGCATTGCCTCTGTCTCCTCCGTGTCATCGGTCTTGGTCAGATTCTTCCTCATAAAATTTCCCAGCACCCTGCCCTCCGTACATTCCCATTATTGTTTCGAGATCGTCCAGCGTCTGGTCTATATTTTCTGGTGGACTGATGACCCGGATTCCGTCGAGTACTTCCTGCTTGAGCTTATCCTGCGCTCTTTTTGCTCTATTTTTCCAGAGCTGAGTCTTGGCAAAACCCTCATAGAGGAAGGCCATCTGCTAGCCTATAATAGCCGTACACAATCCTTTTTGTCTCGTAGTTCGAAATGCATCCAAAAATGACCTCGAGCACTTCGTTTATCGCTGATGTGAGTGTTCCTTTGTTTCGTTCCTTCCCTCTTTCGTCATTGCCGTCTTTTTTGACAGCATTGCTTGTAACGAAGGACTCCAAGCTCAAATCCGTTTGTCCGCCTGCTCCTCTCATTGCCTCTGTCTTCTCCGTGTCATCGCTCGTGGCCAGATTCTTCCTCATCAATATTTTGTCCAAATTTCCCAGAACCCTGCCCTTCGTACTTTCCCACTATTGCTTCAAGATCGTCCAGCGCCTGGTTCACATTTTCTGGTGGACTGATGCTCAGTTTGGTCTTTTTGGCAAAAAGAAGTCCGCCAGTTCACGTCCAGTCCTGTTCATCCTTGCTCGTGATTTCTTATTAATCCTCAAGTCCGAGTTGAAAAATCTCGTGGAGGCAATGGATGGAAACCGGAGTTACCTACTCCCAGAGTATGCTGTATGTCATGCTGGATTAGTCAAACTGACCAAAGTGACTTTAGTCGACTATCTGACTAACAGGGCAGTGAAAGCTTGATCAAGCCAACATGTATATGATAAAATTGGGCATCCGGCGCAGATAAATCCAGGCTCATCACGATTTTGACGGTGGACTATGGACTTCTGGAATGGTAAGCATGGCTTGGCATAACGATCCTTGTCTAGACTTGGCCATAAGTATTTTTGCTCAAAGCGCTTTTCCGTCATGGAGAGTGATAAGGAGAATAGGTTTGATGGTTCCCGAAAAGTTGCAGTAGTCCAGGCTGTACTTGTCAACGTGGCGTTGAAACTGGAGGAGTTGGACATGACCGTTCACAAGGTGAGCATCGCTGATATACTTGAATATGAGGGTTGCGGGAATGGAGATAGTCTCTATCCGGGAGAGCAGATCAGCAACAAATTTTTTGTACCCTGGTCACAGTGACGATGACGTGGCGAAGCCCTGTCGGACTTATGAACCAGGTGTGAGTGGACTGTGTAGAAAGTAGAGCGTCTCCCTTCAAGGATTTGCTGGAAGTGTTTGATGGCCGTGGAAACTGGCAGAAGTTCACGGTTGTACGTCGACTAAGGGCTGCTCGAAGACAGATGGAGAAAACAACCTGATGATATCCTCGATGTTGGTCCAAGACTGCTCCGATGATTGTATTGAAGGCATCAGTACTTGATGTCAGGAGCGATTTCCTTCCGGCGTCCACTTTTGATGCTGTAGAGATACTCAAGAAGCATCCCAAGAAATCAGTGATAAGACTCCAATGGTTTCTCAGAAGACAATAATCATATTCAAACCGTTCCAGCCTAAGGGATTTAGTCTCCTATATAGGAATCACAAACATTGAACACCATTTCTCCTGGACAGTTCTGGTCAAGATCAACATACTCATCAGAGGTGCAGGTGCTGAGACTTACTGCGATTATAACATCAGGCTTCAACCATAAAATGGCCACCGCTGTTATGATGGATGTGACCAGAGCTTGAGACAGAGTCTGACATCAGCACTGAAGATGTTGGAGTTGGACTTCACCATTGACATGTCCAAACTGGTCTGGTTCCTTTAAAATGAGTCTGTTAATAGGGTCTGGAGGTTAACCGTTCGATGCCTTCACTCTTATTTTTGAAGATTTCGACTATTGAGAGTAGCCAGAAGCTCTCTACTCTTGCAGGTTCCAAAGGTTCTTCTCTGACTCCTACTGGAGCGTTAGTGTCTTCATGCTCCTCCCTCCCGTTTCTTCACAAGTCTGCCACCTAGAATTTCTTTTTATCTTGACCTGTTGTGGAGTTGAAACTATGTGAAGCTACGTAAAATGTTCAAGAATCGTGTTACCTACTAACAATAAAATGTAGTTCAAACATCCGCAACAAGCTCATCTATCATTCCATCAATAAATCATTCATTAGAGGAAAATCCGCAATCTAGTATGCTAATAACTGAAACGGCAACTTCTTGGCCAACATCTGCTTGGAATGAAGTATAAAGAGGAGCAACTTCCCTGGAAACTCACTCGACGAGACTTCTTAATTAAATTGCTAAATTGTTCATCCTCAGTTCGGAAACTTTACAAACTGGTTTTTATTGATATTAGTTTTGGAATACATTACATGTTGTAGGCCTGCGCGCCGATTCTCAATGGGCAAGATTGATGGTCGGTCAATGACCAAACAATTATTGACCTTTTTGAGGATATTTATGTGACATGTTTGGGTTCGGCTAGCGCCATAAATTATTCTTTTCAAATAAACTGTAAATAATGATGTTCAACAATTTCCCTTTTATATGTTATACTAGATTATAAAGAGCTACCGGGTTTGGAAGGTCAGTTTTTATGATGTTCGGTGTGAATTGATTTTATCGCAAATTGATAAATTAATTCAGTATTTAATATGTTTTTTCATTTTTGGATATTCTTCTTCTTGTAATCTCAAAAATACTCATAAACGGCTTAAAATCGGTTCTAACCCAAATTCTTTTCAACCTGATCATAGACCTATTTCGCTATTCAATCTGTTGATAAAACTAAACTAGACTTTTGGACACAAGTTATTGATAAACCTATTCCAGAGCTGTTCATACTGGTGACCAACCTATTATACTATTAAACTAGAAGCTGTTTATAATGTCCAAGCTGCTCATATTATACTCTCCAGAGCCAGACCTATCCCAAAGCTGTTCAAGCCGTTGTGAGACCTATAGGAAACTTTCATGGTAGTTATAATTTTTTAACTGCTCATGTACACCTATTCCAAACAAGCTGATCGAGCTGAGCATAGACCTAATTCCTCACTGTTCAAGCTGATGATAAACCAACATCAGGCTCTTTTGAGCTCTTCCATAGCTGTTCAAGCTGATTATAATCCAAATCACTCATAGACCTATTCCAGAGCTGCGGTGGAATCTGATCGTAAATCTGTCCCTGAACTTTTTACAAATCTGTTCAAGCTGTTAATGAAGCTATACTGGATTTATCCAGGCTGTTCCATTTATAGAACAGACGCTGTTCATAATCTCCAACCTGCTTATACACACTCCAGAGCCAATAAAACTGTTGATGGACCTATTCCAAAGCTGTTCAAGATGTTGTTAGATATATTGTGAACTCTTCAAGCTGTTTATAATATACAAGCTGCTCATTCCTCTATTTCAGAAGCGCTGTGGAAACTGATCGTAAATCATTGACCATTCCTAGATTTGATCCAGCTGATCATAGACCTATTCCATTCCTGTTCAAGCTGTTGATAAACCTATAACAGACTTTTCGAAGGTGTCCATAGACATTCCAGACTCGTTTAAGCTTTTGAAGATCTCCTTCAAGCAGCTCATAGACCTATTCCAGAGCTGTCCAAGCTGGTGACCAACCTATTATACTAGAAATTTTTCAAGCAGTTTATAATGTCCAAGCTGCTCATATTATACACTCCAGAGCTGATGAAGTTGTTGACAGACCTATTCCAAAGCTGTTCAAGCCGTTGTGAGACCTATAGGGAACTTTCATGGTAGTTATAATTTTTTAGCTGCTCATGTAGACCCTAACCCAAACTAACCCAAACAAACTGATCGAGCTGAGCATAGACCTAATCCCTCACTGTTCAAGCTGATGATAAACCTACATCGGGCTCTTTTGACCTTTTCCATAGCTGTTCAAGCTGATGATAATCCAAGTCACACATAGACCTATTCCAGAGCTGCGGTGGAATCTGATCGTAAAATCTGTTCCTGAACTTTTTACAAATCTGTTCAATCTGTTAATAAAGGAAAATCTTGAAACTGTTCCCTCAGTCTGACCATGACCAATCCATATACGTTTCGTCCTACTAGGACTCATCAGTATGGCTATGGGTCTAAGTCAGACTAAAGAGAACAGTTCCAAGTGGGTTAGTGTCGAGCTGACAAGTAATTGAAATGTTAACTGTTGTAGTACATAGCGCCATCTATCGGCAGGATTAATTGTTAATAAAGCTATACTGGATTTATCCAGGCTGTTTCATCTATACAACAGAAGCTCTTCAAGCTGTTTATAATATACAAGCTGCTCATTCCTCTATTTCAGAAGTGCTGTGGAAACTGATCGTAAATCATTGACCATTCCTAGATTTGATCCAGCTGATCATAGACCTATTCCATTCCTGTTCAAGCTGTTGATAAACTTATAACAGACTTTTTGAAGGTGTCCATAGAAACTCCAGACCTGTTCTGATGATCTTCTTCAATTAGCTCATAGACCTATTCTAGAGCTACTGTAAAAGGTGTTTATGGACTTTTTCCAGATCTGTTCAAGCTGTTGATAGACCTCGATTTTCTTTTTTTTTTAAATTCTAAAATACATCTCAGCTCTCTGCTCTGCAGGATTATTTCCAGTAATGTTTAGTCTGATCAAACACCATGCAAGGTGTGGCCAAGCCACCCCGTTCAATTCTAATTCATTAAGTTGCTCCTTTCAAGGCGTCGCTGTTTGATTTGCTTAAGAGCCAAGCAGGATATGCAGGATAAGTTCGAGCCAAGCCACGACGTCCAACTTAATACACTTAATTCCGATAAGGAAATTAATACGCTCTCTCGGGATCGCACCTATTTGCTAATGAGCCCTGGCCTTTACTTCACTAATTAAATATTTTTATAAAAATATAAAAACGGCCCTGTGGATGGGGACATGCCTGTCATAAATTCCAGAAATTACCAAGTCCGAGTACCCTCTTGTAAATTCCCCAGCTAATTGCGAAACTATAGTAGCAACATGTGGGGACATTTGTAAGTGCAAGATACGGCCTTGCCAGGTAGAGAGCCGCAACTCGTAGTGTTCACAAGTCGTGCTAATGTTTGGCTTTAATTAAATAAAACCATTTTTTATTCGGGTTTTTCTGTTGGGGGATGAGGGTGGGAAATGAGGTCGGATGATGGAGTACAATAAAGGGCGTATGTACAAATTTTCCGTTGAAACGAAAAGTTGTACAGAACCGTAATAAATGCAGAAAGTTAGGGCACTACTCACCAGCTGATTCCTATTAGGGGTGAAATCGGTATCAGGACCCCCTTAGAAGTCCATTAAAAAAAATTCTCCAGAATTTTATGATACTTCAATATAGATTCTGGTGATTTGATAGAACTTGACCTAAATAATTGAAAAGTGATTTTAGAAGAGTTGTTGGGATTCAATGGCATTTAGCAGTGATTTTGAAGGATTTTTGGACAGGTGTGAAAGGTTTAAAAAGTTTCAACGATTTTTGAAAGTAGATATTGGAAGATTTTGAGATATTTAAGACAAGATTTCACTGATTCAGGAAGATTTATGTAGATTAGAAGTTAAAACATGATTTTCCATTGAATTATCTAAATTGAAAAGTTAAAAAGATTTCAAAAGATTTAATGGGATTCAAGTAGGTTTAGTGGTGGTTTCAAAGGATCTAACAAGATTACATTGTTTAAAAAAAAAAGAGTTTGACAAAGCTGACAGGTTCAAAAAGATTCGGAAAGTCTAAAGAATGGATTCCGAGAGATTTTGTGGAATTTTATGATATTTAAAGATTGAATTATTGTCATTTAATCGTCGTAATTGAAAAGTTAAAGAGATTTCAATTTTTTTTTTGGGTTCAAGTAGATTTAGTAGTGATTCTGAAGGACAAGACAAGATTTAAAGGAGATTCAATTGTATTAAAAAGAGATTTGACAAATCTGAGAGGTTTTAAATGATTCAACGATTTTACGATATTTAGTGAGTTAAAAATTGATTTCAGAAGATTTGATGGGATTTAAGTAGATTTAGTAGTAATTTTGGAGGATTTAACAAGTGTTGATAGACATTTCATTGTATTAAAAGAAGATTTGGACAGATCTGACAGGTCTAAAAGCTTCAACGCTTCCCAGACCAGATCTTCAGAGATTATCTGAGATTTTACGATATTTGAGACAATATCTCCGTGATTTAATAGCACTTGACCTCAGTTAAATATGATTTTGCAGGATTTGAAAGGTCTCGAGTCGTTTTGTAGGCAATTTGAATAAATTCAACATGATTTAGGAGCGTTCGCCACAATGACAGGTTTAAAAAATTTGAAAAGTCTTAGAAATGGTTTTTGGGAGATTCTTCAAGTTTTCACGATATTGAAGTCAAGATTTCAATGATTCAATTGTTCTTGAAACGCTGAAAAGTGATTTAAAATTTCATGAGATTCAAGTAAGTTTAGAAGTGATAGAACGTGATTAAATGGCATCTGACCTCTGTTAAAATTGATTTCAGAAGATTAGATGAGATTCAAGTAGATTTTGTAGGGATTTTGAAGGATTTAACAAGATTTAGAGGAGATTCAACTGTACTTAAAGGAGATGTGGACAGATCTGAGAGGGTTAAGAAGATTCAACGATTTTTAAGGCTAGTTTTTTAGAGACTAGACTAGATTTTACGATACTAACCAGGAGATTTCCGTGATTTAATGACACTTGACCTAAGATATAAAGTGATTTCAGAAGATTTGATTTTCAATCAAGTAGATTTATTAGTGATTTTGGAGGATTTAAAAGAGATAGACATCATATTAAAAGAAGATTTGGACAAATCTGACAGGTTTGAAAACACTTAACCTCAGTCAGAAGTGATTTTGGGAGATTTGATGGGATTCAATTAGATTTAGTGGGAATTTTGAACGATTTAACAAGATTCAAAAGAGATAGACACTTTATTTGAAAAAGATCAGGACAAATCTGACCGGTTTTAAAAGATTTTTCAAGTCTACATCTTGAAAGATTCTGTAAGATTTCACGATATTTGAGACAAGATCTATGTGATTTGATAGCACTTGACCTTAGTTAGAAGTGATTTTGGGAGATTTGATGGGATTTCATTAGATTTAGTAGGGATTTTGAAAGGTTCAACAAGATTCAAAAGAGATAGACACTATATTTAAAGAAGATTTGGACAAATCTGTCAGGTTTTAAAAGATTTTTTTAGTCTACATCTTGAGAGATTCTGTAAGATTTCACGATATTTGAGACAAGATTTATGTGATTTGATAGCACTTGACCTTAGTTAGAAGTGATTTTGGGAGATTTGATGGGATTCAATTGGATTTAGTGGGGATTTTGAACGATTTTACAAGATTCAAAAGAAATAAACACTATATTTAAAGAAGATTTGGACAAATCTGACAGGTTTTAAAAGATTTTTTTTGGTCTACATCTTGAGAGATTCTGTAAGATTTCACGATATTTGAGACAAGATTTATGTGATTTGATAGCACTTGACCTTAGTTAGAAGTGATTTTGGGAGATTTGATGAGATTCCATTAGATTTAGTAGGGATTTTGAACGGTTCAACAAGATTCAAAGATAGACACTATATTTGAAGAAGATTTGGACAAATCTGACCGGTTTTAAAAGATTTTTCAAGTCTACATCTTGAGAGATTCTGTAAAATTTCACGATATTTGATTCAAGATTTATGTGATTTGATAGCACTTGACCTTAGTTAGAAGTGATTTTGGGAGATTTGATGGGATTTCATTAGATTTAGTAGGGACTTTGAAAGGTTCAACAAGATTCAAAAGAGATAGACACTATATTTAAAGAAGATTTGGACAAATCTGTCAGGTTTTAGAAGACCTTTTTAGTCTACATCTTGAGAGATTCTGTAAGATCTCACGATATTTGAGACAAGATTTATGTGATTTGATAGCACTTGACCTTAGAAGTGATTTTGGGAGATTTGATGAGATTCAATTAGATTTATGAGGGATTTTGAACGATTTAACAAGATTCAAAAGAGATAGACACTTTATTTGAAGAAGATTTGATCAAATCTGACAGGTCTTAGCAGATTTTTCAAGACTAAATCTTGAGAGAAACTGTAAGATTTCACGATATTTGAGATAAGAATAATGTGATTTAATAGCACTTGTCCTCAGTAAGAAGTGATTTTGGGAGATTTGATGAAATTCAATTAGATTTATTAGGGATTCTGAACGATTAAACAAGATTCAAAAGAGATAGACATCATTTAAAGAAGATTTGGACAAATCAGGCAGGTCTGAAAAGATTTTTTCAAGCTACATCTTGAGAGATTCTGTAAGATTTCACTATATTTGAGACAAGATTTTTGTGATTTGATAGCACTTGACCTTAGTTAGAAGTGATTTTGGAAGATTTGATGGGATTCAATTAGATTTAGTGGGGATTTTGAACGATTTAACAAGATTCAAAAGAGATAGACACTATATTTAAAGAAGATTTGGATAAATCTGACAGGTTTTAGAAGATTTTTTTAGTCTACATCTTGAGAGATTCTGTAAGATTTCACGATATTTGAGACAAGATTTATGTGATTTGATAGCACTTGACCTTAGTTAGAAGTGATTTTGAGAGATTTGATAAGATTTCATTAGATTTAGTGGGGATTTTGAACGGTTCAACAAGATTTAAAGATAGACACTATATTTGAAAAAGATTTGGACAAATCTGACAGGTTTTAGAAGATTTTTTTAGTCTACATCTTGAGAGATTCTGTAAGATTTCACGATATTTGAGACAAGATTTATGTGATTTGATAGCACTTGACCTAAGTTAGAAGTGATTTTGGTAGATTTGATGGGATTCAATTAGATTTAGTGGGGATTTTGAACGATTTAACAAGATTCAAAAGAGATAGACACTATATTTAAAGAAGATTTGGATAAATCTGACAGGTTTTAGAAGATTTTTTTAGTCTACATCTTGAGAGATTCTGTAAGATTTCACGATATTTGAGACAAGATTTATGTGATTTGATAGCACTTGACCTTAGTTAGAAGTGATTTTGAGAGATTTGATAAGATTTCATTAGATTTAGTGGGGATTTTGAACGGTTCAACAAGATTTAAAGATAGACACTATATTTGAAAAAGATTTGGACAAATCTGACAGGTTTTAGAAGATTTTTTTAGTTTACATCTTGAGAGATTCTGTAAGATTTCACGATATTTGAGACAAGATTTATGTGATTTGATAGCACTTGACCTAAGTTAGAAGTGATTTTGGTAGATTTGATGGGATTCAATTAGATTTAGTGGGGATTTTGAACGATTTAACAAGATTCAAAAGAGATAGACACTATATTTAAAGAAGATTTGGATGAATCTGACAGGTTTTAGAAGATTTTTTTAGTCTACATCTTGAGAGATTCTGTAAGATTTCACGATATTTGAGACAAGATTTATGTGATTTGATAGCACTTGACCTTAGTTAGAAGTGATTTTGAGAGATTTGATAAGATTTCATTAGATTTAGTGGGGATTTTGAACGGTTCAACAAGATTTAAAGATAGACACTATATTTGAAAAAGATTTGGACAAATCTGACAGGTTTTAGAAGATTTTTTTAGTTTACATCTTGAGAGATTCTGTAAGATTTCACGATATTTGAGACAAGATTTATGTGATTTGATAGCACTTGACCTAAGTTAGAAGTGATTTTGGTAGATTTGATGGGATTCAATTAGATTTAGTGGGGATTTTGAACGATTTAACAAGATTCAAAATGATAGACACTATATTTAAAGAAGATTTGGATGAATCTGACAGGTTTTAGAAGATTTTTTTAGTTCACATCTTGAGAGATTCTGTAAGATTTCACGATATTTGAGACAAGATTTATGTGATTTGATAGCACTTGACCTTAGTTAGAAGTGATTTTGGGAGATTTGATGAGATTCAATTAGATTTATGAGGGATTTTGAACGATTTATAAGATTCAAAAGAGATAGACACTATATTGATAGAAGTTTTGGACAAATCTGACAGGTTTTAGAAGATTTTTTTAGTCTACATATTGAGAGATTCTGTAAGATTTCACGATATTTGAGACAAGATTTATGTGATTTGATAGCACTTGACCTTAGTTAGAAGTGATTTTGGTAGATTTTATGGGATTCAAGTAGATTATGTAGTGATTTAGAAGAATTTAACAAGATTTGAAAAGATTCCACTCTATTTTAAGAAGATTTGGACAGATCAAACAGGTTTGTAAAGATTCCAAGATTTTCAAGATTAGATTTCTATGATTTCATAACTTTAAATTTTGAAGTTTAGAAAGTGATTAGTCCAGTAGAGAGAGTAGAATTTGAAAATATCTCAAAGTTCTTTATCTGGAACTTGAAAAATTGTGCTAGAGGTTCATAAGATCGTTCACCAAATCAGGCCAAAGTCAATTTGAAAAAAACAAGTGTATCATCATCCGAGTCATCATCTCACTCTGAAAAATGGAATAAAAATTCAGGGGTCAAAAACAGGATTTTTCTTCTTCTTTTAAACATTTTTTTCTATGTATTCCTGACTTATAAAGTTTCTATAGCTAGAAACTCGTTTACAAGAAAAACAACAAAAAACCCAAAAAACTCCACTGCATGCGACGAAAACATTAAAAAGAAACGCCCAGCGCACGAAACCCATACTTTTTGGTCGATCACGTACAAGCTGCACATTCCGTATGTTGTGAACGTGATTTTGCATCCAGCACCAAATCCACCCGACAACACAAGATTAATCTGCAACAGCCTCAACTTGATTATCCTTGGGGACTTTAAAATAAAACTCTAAATCGCCTATTATTCTCTTCTTAATTGCTGCAGTTAATTTAATCCCGCTCCTGCAATAAAATCGGCCGCGGTCGGCCACGTGATTAACGCCCTCGGCCGCGGTCTAAGACGCACCACATTTTGTATTCCAGCTACGAAAATGTCCTGCATGTGTTACACAATGTCCATTCTGCACCGGATAAGGACAATGGATGGCTGTGGTCATTTATTTTCGGAGCTAGTTTTGATGGGGATGGCCGGATATACGGCTGGGAGATCTTGTTTCTTTGCATTGTGAATCTGGAGAACTGAGTAGATGAGTCCTTGTTCATGACCATCAAAATTGCTCCAGGACCTCCATATGTAGCCCCAAGTAATTCTCTAGTGGTGCATCTTCAATTTATTTGCTTACCATTTTGTTGATCCAGTGAATGTGAGATTTTTTTCTCCAATTTTTGTTTTTTTTTGTTGGGATCAAACGGTTCTATAGAAGTAATAATTGATGAAGTTTCATGTACCCATGGCCATCCAATGTTCGCCTATAACAGAAGAAGCAACATGTAGCTGAGGGGGAATTCCATGATTCTGATGCCAGATTAACTGAAGAAGCAGATGGTGCAGAAGGTTCTAGAGCACCGTCCAGAAGATGTTGAACGAACTAACAAGAAAAAAGCTACATCATGATTCTGGAGCTAGAAGAACTTGAGAAGGAGAGGAAGGTTGGTTTAAGAAGAAAAACGCTTCAGCAGTTACAGATTCGATTGGAATCGACTTCCTGAGCAGCAGCCATTGTTCAGGACCAACATTGGTATGTATTTGAGAAAGGTTCAAGAAGCTTCAGCAGAAGATTGTATGTTACTGTTATAAATTCGACTTCCAGAGCAGGGCAGGACCACTTTTCTGATCTGTTAGAAGAGGTTTCAGCCATTGTTCAAGACCAACGAATGGTTTATTTGGTGAAGTAACAACAAGGATATCTCTATGTATGTTCAATTGCCCATCTGTTGGGTTTCTGATGCTTTTGTGCTGTATCTCCAATTTTATGCCCTTACCCAGTAAAGAGCAAAGGATGTGTGCCTTCAACAAAAGAAACTACGAATCTTGTGATTGGTGAACTTGATCCTGGCGAGGATAAAAAAAAGGGCGTTGTACCTGGAAAGAAGAGAAATTTGATGATCCCAAGGCTGAAAGAATTGAAGAAGTAGAATGTAAAAAGAGGTCAAACGAAGAAAATACAACAAGGTTTTGATGATTGTATAGAAGATATACCCAGTGTCGGATGGACTAAGAAGAAGAAAGCTTCAGCAGAAGAATATATTATGCTGTTACAAATTCTGTTCAAATCAGAAATTCTACACATTATAGAAACTCATTCAAAATGCATGGACATTTTATGATAAACAGGAGAATTTAATGATTTTGAGGCCAGAAGCACTGGAACAGGAGAAGTTATCAAAGATGAGACAATTCCTAGACAGACCATGGAGAAAAGAGCTCATTCAACAAAATCACGTCTGAAATTTATAATTCTGGGAATAGAAGAACTGAAATAGGCCAAGCTACCAAAGGTTTAAGGTGTCAGTCCATGAAGACATCTCAAGATTTTGGTCAAATTCTGACCACTCCAGAAAAAAAAACAGGAGAAATAAACCTTCAGGAGGTGATCTCCTTCACCATCTAAAGTCTCAAAAGGCCTCGTTGTGGTATCGTCTACTTCCATCACATCTGTAATTTTGAAGAGGAAGTTGGGATGGACGATAAGTTTTATGGCAAATGATTGAATTAGATGATTTTAGGGCTAGAAGAACTGAAATAGAAGAAGTTACGGAAAGTTTAAGAAGCCCAAGAAGATTCAGCTCGAGATAAAAACTGAGGGGTAAAAAGCTTCCGCAGAAAATCATTGAGTCCGTGAAGTCTCCAGTAAAGCACACTCAAAAATCACGAGAACACGCCTCAAGTCTAGATCCCTTATGAGTGGTCAGTGTTATCATTTCTCCCCAACACATTGAAGATGATATTCATGGTAAGAAGAAGTTCATGACTCTGCGGATAGAGCTGGAACAGAAGAACCAAAGATTCTTGATCTCAGTCCAAAAAGTCATCAAAAAATGTTGAAGACTTAGCACAAGATATAGCCATTGTTGAACAGACTGACAAGAAAAATACAGCAACAGGAGAAGAAAAAAGTTGGCGAACCTCTTCAACATCAAAGCCCATTCAAACCAATCTCCAAAACAGGTTTGAAGAATGCATCATAGAGTTCCGTTGTAGCATTCTTCAACCTCTCCAGTATTGCGGCGCCAGTCAAGGATAGTTTCCAATGCAAGTGGTAGAATTTGATGCGCCTGAGGCTGAACAGAAGATGTCACCAAAAATTCCAATGGTCAAGTGGAAGATTCAGTACAAGATTTGACCATTGCTGGATAAATTGTAGAGAAAAATGCTTGCAGAAGTAGAACCTCTTCACCATCAAAGCCTTACTGATACGTCACTCATCCAAGCCCACAACGATACTTGATAATGTATTTCTGAGACCTGTTTTGTGAATTTTATCGTTTGAACTCTTTGTTTCTGCTGCGGCAGTCGTGGATAATTTCCATAACAAATAGAAGAATTTGATACTCCTGGAGCTGGAAGAACTGAAACAGGAGGAGTCACGGAAGGAAACAGACGTCAGCCCAAGAAAATACTTAAGATGTTGAAGATTTATGCCATTGCTGAACAAACTGATAGGGATGAGGCTCCAGCAGATGGTCTTGAAGTCAGTGCACCTCATCACTATCAACGCCCATTCAAAGTAAGACACAACAGGTATCAAAAATGCATCAACAAGTCTCGTAGTACAGTCGATCAACCTCTTCACTTTTGCTGCGGCAGATGTCCTCGATTTTCATCACAAGTGGAAGAATATAATGATCCTGATGCAACAGGAGGAGTAACCAAAGGTTCTTAAGGTCAGCCCAAGAGGACACTCGAAGACGTTGAAGATTCAGCTGGACAAGCTCCTGGATACTTTCCATGGTAAGTGGAAGAATTTTATTCTCCTGAAGCTGAAGGAACTGGAACGGGTAAAGTTACCAAGGGTTAGAGAGGTGAGCCCAAAAGGACACTCCAAGATGTTGATGATTTAGCACAAAATATCACCATTGCTGGAAAACCATTGATTTTTCTCATTTGGATAAGGTTCTCTTTGAAAATTCGATGATTGATGCAAGAGCTTTATCGAAATTGTCTCTGGAAGATGTTGAACAAACCAAGAAGAAGAAGCTTCGTGATCATTGTGGAGCAGAACATTGTGCAGCCCACTCGTCAGGTTAACAAGAATAAAGCTGCAGCAGATGATTATATGATACTGGTCATACAGTTAGAAGAGGTTTCAACCATGGTCCATGACTAACGAATTGTTTGTTTGGGGAAGTTTCAACAAGGATATCCCTATGGATGTCTGATTGCCCATCTGTTGGGTTTCTGATTGTTTTGTGCTGCACCTTCAGTTTTGTTCCCTTATACAGTAAAGTGACCACCTCAAAAAATGGTTCACCGATTGTATTTAGGGTACCTTCCATGCGACCTTCAACAGAGGAAATCACGAATATTGTGATTGGTGAATTTTATCCTGATAAGGAACCTTTGCTTTTGACAACAACGTAAAAATGTTAAGGTCGTACCTGGGACGAAAAGGAATTTGATGATTCCAAGGCTAGAATAACTGAGGAGACTGGGTTTTGATGATTGTATACAAGTCGGATGGACTGGAAAGAAGAAAGCTTCAGCAGAAGATCAAATAATGCTGTTACAAGTTCTTTTCAAATCAGCAAGTGGTTCGTTGGGGTATCGTTCATCCTCATCACATCTTCATTTTTGATTGCGACAGTTGTTTCAAGGCTAGAGAAACTGAAACAGAAGGAGTACCAAACGTCCTATAAGTCGTCCAACGAAGACAGTTGAAGATGCATCACAAGAAAAAGTCAGTGAATCCAGGCAACATCAAGGCTCATTCAAAAAAATCACCAAAACACATCTTAACAATGTTTTACCAAGTCTCATTATGGCATTGCTTAACCCTTTTTATTCCTGCTGCCACAGTCATGGATATTTTTGATGCCAAGTAGAGGAATTTGATGCTCCTGAAGCTAAAGGAACAGAAACAGGAGGAGTTACCAAAGCTCACCCTCAGGCAATACTCCAAGATGTTGAAGATATAGCAGTGTCCAGATCTAACGAATACGAATATCTGTTAATTATATGATGCTTCCTAGGTGCACCTCCAATTGCTTTCTCCGCCCTGACACCAACAACGTGGATCAAATAATTCTCCAGATGTAGAAGATTTGGGGTTTGTACCATGACAGAAGAAGCCACAAATCTTGTGATGGGGGATGAAAAATATATTTGCTGTTGTAGCTGGGGCTGATATAACGGAAGAAGAAGATGATGCAAGAGGTCCTTGAAGTCTGTCAAGAAAAATATAACAAGCTTTTGAAGATTATACATGAAATATGACCACTACTGAATGGACTTGAAGAAAGAGAGCTTCAGCAGAAGAGATGAACTGAACAAACTATCAAATATCATGGAACTCAGTTCAGGAAGACACCACAAAGTGTCGAAGATTCTGCACAAGATATGCCCACTGCTGGACAGAGTATGGTGAGAAAAGCTCAAGCAGTCGTGGATGATTTCCATAGCAAGAAGAATTTGATGCTCTTGAAGCCAGATTTACTGAAACAGGAGAAGTAATTGAAGGTCCTAAAGGTAAGTCCAAGAAGACACTACAAGATATTGAAGTTTGCTGGACCAACTAAGAAACCAAGAATGAAGAAGCTTTAGCAGAAGGTGATAAAATCAGTGAATTTCTGCATCAACAAAGGATGAGATCAAAAGGTTTCAGAGATGAGTCCAAGAGGACACTCTCATCATTGCTGAACAAACTTAGAAAAAAAAGCTTATGCAGAAGATGTCAGTTCACTCAAAAAATAACGTCTCAAAAAAACATTACCAAGTCTAGACCCTTATTAGTGGTCAGTGGCACCCTGTCGCCTTAACACAATTTTGCGTAATTTTTCTTGCAGTCGGCAAGTCTCTTGGGCGCTCTTAGTGAAAGTTCATCAGGGTTTAAATGCTTATTATGTCGGGGTGAAGCGGAGAAGTTGCCAATTTGATATATGACCATGGCGTTAACCACCTACAAGGGTGCGGAACGATTCAGCTTTGCATTTTGCAAACACCGTCAATTGTCTTGGATTTATCGACTTAGGTAGCTGGGACAGGTTGCGTAATATTGGGTCAAAGATGTGGGTGGGTGTGAAGAATGTAAATCTTTCAAGAAAGTTTTTTTTTCACTTTATAGAACTCTTCACCAATTTCTCATTCCATTATTTTATCTTGAATTGTTTAAAGTGATTTTTTAGATATTTTATTTCCTATTTTGTGTTTATTCTTTATTTACGCTTTCTTCAATATTCTTAGTTTGATTTTATTTTTTTCATTGCAAAAATTTACTTCTCATTTTTATATCCGATGTTTCTCATTCACGTTATTTTTTTATCTTTAGTTATAAGCTTTTCTAAATCATTTCCCTTATCACTCTTCCTAGTATAATCATCATTCATTTGACGTTATATTGCATGTTTTTACTTGTTTGTATTTATTATTTTACAAACTGTTATTTTGGCCTCGACATGTAAATTTTTTGTTTTGTATTTATGCTTTGTTTAAAATTGATAACATTTTCAAGTTTTCATTTTTTCTTTGCTGATCACTTTATCTCTAACTGTAAATGTTCTAGATTATTTTATTTTAATTAATTATTGTTTGTTGTAATTCAGTTTGTATATATTTTATTAGCACTTAGAATATATTATTTAAAACTTTTTACTACTCTTTGATTCAAAACTTTTTTTAACAGATGATGTAAGTCAATTTTCTTCTTATTTTGTATTTATATTTTGAATAATATCTGATTTTTTCGTTCGATTTGTTTTTTTTTTTCTCACACTGCAACCTTTTTTCATTTTTCTTTCTTTATTATTACTGTTTCCGATCTATTTTCCACTTATTTTATCTTGAAATGTTTGTTGTAATTTTACTAATAGATGTATTAACCTTTTTAAATGATTAGTTATCTGTTTGTTTTTTGAATTATTTATTGTTAGATTTTTTATCCGCTATTGCAATTTTTTGTTAAAACCTCAAGTTCCCAGCTCATATATCTTTTTAGTATTTTTCCCCCCTTTTTTATTTTTAATTGTTTGTTGTTGATTTGAACAAATTATTATTATTATTTTTTTTATCATGTTAAACTCTTTGTACTGACTATCTTTTCAGTGTTCATATATGCTTTGTTCAATATTTTAGTCAGATTTTCTTCCATTTTATTTGAGACTTTTCAAAATTGCGAAGATATAATTTTTATGTGACATGTTCTTTATTTAAATATTGATTAGTTGTCATTCATTTGATGTTCTATTGTTTGTCGTATAGTGACTTATGTTTTTATTTTCTTTTTAACTGTATCTGCTTTGTTTAATACAATTTTTACTAATTAATCAGCCAACAAATAATAGTTTGTCTGTTTTGTTTTTTTATATCCAACTGTAGGCTTTTTCA
This sequence comes from Orchestes rusci, assembly GCA_958502075.1. Taxonomy (NCBI): domain Eukaryota; kingdom Metazoa; phylum Arthropoda; class Insecta; order Coleoptera; family Curculionidae; genus Orchestes; species Orchestes rusci. The sequence continues at coordinate 3,007,492 of OY293305.1, forward strand.
GATTCTTATTTATTTCATAGTTTTATTTATATTTGTTTGTTTTGGCTTAATTGATGTATTCAATTTTGTTTTTGTGTCATAGCTTATTTCAATCGTCGTGTATCGAGAAAGATGACAGAGGGTAAAATTTTGAATTTGTCCAATGTTTTTATTTTATTTTTTTTTTTAAGGTGAGTACTAGATTTTTATTTTCTTTGACTGATTTTATTTCTTCCCAATTCATTCATCTCTGTTTTGAGCAGATTTCTTTTCCACAAACGTTTAATGGTTTTTTGTTTTTTTCTGTTGTTATAATTTATTCCTTGTCTTTTACTTACTTTTGGATTACAGATCAATTTGTGTGAAGATTTTCTTTTTTTTTCGTATTTTTGTTTGTCTAAAAATATTGTCTAGTTATTGAGTTTATATTTCATCTCGACAAATTTCCAGTTTATTAAGCTTCAAATTTTTTTAATGCATTATACAGGGTGCCACAAATTCGAGTGTATGCATGGGGATCTTTGTTATTATAAGATATACAGGAGCAGTTGAATTATATGGTATTTTTGAAATCACAAGAGAGAGGTCTTTTGTTTTAAAAAAAAGTATACAAAGTCCTGTAAAAAAAACTCTGTACAAATGATCCATTTCCGATGATTTTTTTTTACTTGGGAATTTGAAGAGTATCAAATTTACTTCTCTGATCATTTTATCGATTTTTTATTATTGATTCTTTTTGTGTTTTACATTTCTGTTATGTTAATTGATATTCATAGTATCAGATTTTTTTAGAAAAATATCCATTTTGTATTTATTTTATTTTTTTATTATTATTCTAACTACAGTAGTGAACTTTTTCCAATGTTTTTTTCCATTATTTTATCCAAAATTTTGTTGTCATGTTATTTCATTTCCTTTGTTTGTGTATCAAAAAGGTTTTTGACTTGGTTGTGCCGATTTCGTTTCTCATTCTTTTACGCTTTGTTCAATATTCTCAGTTTGATTTGCTTCTATCTGATATTTTTTATTCAAGTATATATTCCTTATCATTCACGTCATTTTATCTTTATCAGTTATAAACACTTTTCAATCATTGTTTCCCTTATTACTATTTTTTGTGTATTTTATCATTCTTTGGTGTTTTATTATTTGCATAATTTTATTTCAATAAATATATGATTTTTTGTTTGTCTTGTTACTTTATCAACTGTGAGTTTTTTTAAATTGTCTCATTTCCATTATTTTATATTTAATTGTTTGTTGCGAATTAGTTAATGTATCTCATTGGTCACGTTTCTCTTAATCCAGATTATTTTGCCCCTGGTTTGCTTTGATTAATATCCATAACTTTTTTTCACCACTCTGATTTTTTTTTGTTTATTTTATAATGACTGTTTCCGATCTCTTCTCCAATTATTTTATCCTGAAATGTTTGTTGAGGCTTTACTGAAGGGTTTTGTTTTAAATCCATGATTTTTTTGACTTCCATAGCATGTATGTGGGTCTCCTTTCATTTGAATTTTTTTTTAATAGCAATTTTTTGTGAAGACTTGAATTTTATATTTTAAATCGTTTCTCGTTGATTTTTCAAGGTATTTTATTCTTTTTTTAAATTTGGTTTTTATATCACAAATGATCTTGACCTTTTTGTGTCTATTCTTTTTATTTTTCAGTAATTTATGCTTTGTTCAAGTAAACTCATACAATTTTCATTAGAATATTAATTTTTTGTTTGTCTTGTTTATTTCCAACTGAGGCTTTTTCCGAATTCCTCTTCTTTCATTATTTTATTTGTAATTAATTGTTTTAACTTTATTGTACTTAATTTTTTTACCATAGCTCATTTTCACCCTGGTATGTCGATTTGCTTGTATCAGATTTTTTTAGAAAGATATCCATTTTGTATTTATTTTATTTTTTTATTATTATTCTAACTACAGTAGTGAACTTTTTCCAATGTTTTTTTCCATTATTTTATCTAAAATTTTGTTGTCATGTTATTTCATTTCCTTTGTTTGTGTATCAAAAAGGTTTTTGACTTGGGTGTGCCGATTTCGTTTCTCATTCTTTTACGCTTTGTTCAATATTCTCAGTTTGATTTGCTTCTATCTGATATTTTTTATTCAAGTATATATTCCTTATCATTCACGTCATTTTATCTTTATCAGTTATAAACACTTTTCAATCATTGTTTCCCTTATTACTATTTTTTGTGTATTTTATCATTCTTTGGTGTTTTATTATTTGCATAATTTTATCTCAATAAATATATGATTTTTTGTTTGTCTTGTTACTTTATCAACTGTGAGATTTTTTAAATTGTCTCATTTCCATTATTTTATATTTAATTGTTTGTTGCGAGTTAGTTTATGTATCTCTTTGGTTACGTTCCTCTTAATCCAGATTATTTTGCCCCTTGTCTGCTTTGATTAATATCCATAACTTTTTTTCACCACTCTCTGATTTTTTTTTGTTTATTTTATTATGACTGTTTCCGATATCTTCTCCAATTATTTTATCCTGAAATGTTTGTTGAGGCTTTACTGAAGGGTTTTGTTTTAAATCCATGATTTTTTTGACTTCCATAGCATGTATATGGGTCTCCTTTCATTTGAATTTTTTTTTAATAGCAATTTTTTGTGAAGACTTGAATTTTATATTTTAAATCGTTTCTCGTTGATTTTTCAAGGTATTTTATTCTTTTTTTAAATTTAGTTTTTATATCACAAATGATCTTGACCTTTTTGTGTCTATTCTTTCTATTTTTCAGTAATTTATGCTTTGTTCAAGTAAACTCATACAATTTTCATTAGAATATTAATTTTTTGTTTGTCTTGTTTATTTCCAACTGAGGCTTTTTCCGAATTCCTCTTCTTTCATTATTTTATTTGTAATTAATTGTTTTAACTTTATTGTACTTAATTTTTTTACCATAGCTCATTTTCACCCTGGTATGTCGATTTGCTTGTATCAGATTTTTTTAGAAAGATATCCATTTTGTATTTATTTTATTTTTTTATTATTATTCTAACTACAGTAGTGAACTTTTTCCAATGTTTTTTTCCATTATTTTATCTAAAATTTTGTTGTCATGTTATTTCATTTCCTTTGTTTGTGTATCAAAAAGGTTTTTGACTTGGGTGTGCCGATTTCGTTTCTCATTCTTTTACGCTTTGTTCAATATTCTCAGTTTGATTTGCTTCTATCTGATATTTTTTATTCAAGTATATATTCCTTATCATTCACGTCATTTTATCTTTATCAGTTATAAACACTTTTCAATCATTGTTTCCCTTATTACTATTTTTTGTGTATTTTATCATTCTTTGGTGTTTTATTATTTGCATAATTTTATCTCAATAAATATATGATTTTTTGTTTGTCTTGTTACTTTATCAACTGTGAGATTTTTTAAATTGTCTCATTTCCATTATTTTATATTTAATTGTTTGTTGCGAGTTAGTTTATGTATCTCATTGGTTACGTTCCTCTTAATCCAGATTATTTTGCCCCTGGTTTGCTTTGATTAATATCCATAACTTTTTTTCACCACTCTCTGATTTTTTTTTGTTTATTTTATTATGACTGTTTCCGATATCTTCTCCAATTATTTTATCCTGAAATGTTTGTTGAGGCTTTACTGAAGGGTTTTGTTTTAAATCCATGATTTTTTTGACTTCCATAGCATGTATGTGGGTCTCCTTTCATTTGAATATTTTTCATAGCAATTTTTTGTGAAGACTTGAATTTTATGTGTTAAATCGTTTCTCGTTGATTTTTCAAGGTATTTTATTCTTTTTTTAAATTTAGTTTTTATATCACAAATGATTTTTTTTTGTTTAAGAGAACTCATACAATTTTCATCAGAATATTCATTTTTTGTTTGTCTTGTTTATCTCCGACTGAGGCTTTTTCCGAATTTCTCATCCCATTATTTCATTTGTAATAACTTGTTTTAACACTATTGTACTTAGTTTTTTATTATAGCTCATTTTCACCCTGGTATGTCGATTTGCTTTCTTATTTTTAATCTGATTTTGTAGCGATCTGCTAGGCTTTACAATAGGCTCAAATGGTCATTGACCTCCCAATTCCATATTGATTCAGTATAATAATATTTTTCATCATACCATCCCAAAACTCAGCTTTGACCAAAAATCACTTGCAATTTAAATGCAATATCATCACGCATAAGCGGCTGGAAGCCCAGAGAGAGGGAGAGAGAAAAGTGATTGGCGTAAAATCAGTGTGTTAGAATGAGAAAAAATATGTTGGGTTGATTAGCGACCTACGCTCTCGTTTACACAATTTGAGGGGTTGTCGAGTAATGTCAAGTTAGCTGATGCTGATAGATTTCTATTGATTTTATTTTGCGAGCGGATTGTTTACATGACATCGGTAATCGGTCGCGAATTTTGTTTTCAAAATGTCGTTGTGTTGTGTGTGAAATTTTGAATTTAAATGACGTAGATGGATTGACATTTGAGAGACGCCTCGATTTCAAGTAAATTTCATGAATGAACATTCTATAAAGAAAAATGATTCTTGACAACATTTCATGAATAAGTGACTTTTTAAAAATTGCCGAGTCTTTATACTGCTGTTCTTTACTTTTTTGCGCTCAGTACGATTTATTTCAATAACGTTTTTGCTTTTCTTTTTTTTTTTCATATTTGAACACGACATATCGCGTTAAATGTTAGGGGCTCTTGACAATTTTTTCGTCTCCGAATGTTCGCGTTGTTTTACCGCACAAATCACCTCATTTTGACCTCCCTATTGATTTAACCTCGAGCCGCCACTGGTCAATACTCGGTTTTTGACAGAACTATCCATTTTCAACCTATAAATAAATTTTAATGTTTAAACTATTCCTGGCCAACACCATGAAACCAACCTGACCAGCTCCCTCACCAATTAGACTTTTAACGGTCGAGCTACGCTCTAAAAAAAATCTAATAGCATACAATTGAAATAATTCCACAGACAACGTCGTCCACCATTGAGAACTGTTAGACGGAATTGGTAGTCCATGGTTGTTCGACAGACGCATTCCTCTCAATTTAAAACACATTAGCAACAGGAAATTGTTGCTACGTTTTATACCTGAATGAAAATAAGAACAAACGCCGGTCCAATAGGTTTGAACGTGTTATTTTGCTGTTATTATTTTACTATTAGAGACGGACCTCTGGATTAATCAAGTGAGACAGTGTCCAATTACACGCCCATGGCTGGGAAATAATGCAGAAATGTCCCCTTATCTGAATAGAAAAAAAAAAACCAAAGCTGATCCATCATAGATGTCTTCGAGTTAGTGGGTCACATACGAGGTGATCAAATCGAAACATGCACAAATACATGGCAAAGATTTATTGTGTTATTGTGTCATTTTTTTTATACGGGGATGGATTACACGCGATGTCGCACTTTGATTGATGGTGAGAAGGTTTTTTGAAAGTATGGATGTTTTTGTTTGATCTTATGGAGATTGGGGCCGTTATTATTGATTTTTTTCACTGAATCCAGTGACAAATTTGAATTATCCTGCACATGCAAAAGGTGTACCATTTTTTTCTTATAAGAATTGCAACGACTTTATTTTTCTGTTACCAAATAGATTATGCCAATCAATTAATATGATAATAATATAATAATAATATTAATGATAATAACAATTGTCTCAAGCAGACTTGTGAATATTTATTTGTTCTATTTATTACTAGCCTAAACCCGATGTTTCGTCTATGAGCAGCCGAGCAGCATCAACTTTGTCTTTTTTTTTAAATACGGCCCTGGATTTTTATTACGGATTTTAATATCCTCTTATCCTAAACCAACGATATTTCGCACTTATTCAAAAAAATTATATTAATGGATCTTCCCATAAGAACTCATGTGTTAGAGAGAGACAAAAAATGGATTTTTAATTGGATCAAAAACAAGCACATTTTTTTTGCGATACATCGTTGGTTAAGGAACATAAGAGGCTCCTTATATCCGTAATAAAAAATCCAGGACCGTATTTGAAAAAACAAAGTTGATGATGGCTGCTCAAGTTTATAAATAAGATAATAATAACACAGATTTTTTTTTAAATCCATTTTTGTTTTAATTTTAATTAATTTTTTTTTTGCTAACGCTGGCCGTAAAGCCCTCAGAATCTACATGATAACAACATTTTTTTTTCTCAATTCATGTATTTTTTAATTTTTTTTCAATCCATTTTTTTTTATTTTTTTTATTTATTTTTTTTCCTCCTGCTGATCGTATACCCCATAGAACCTACATATTACCAACATTGACTTTTTTTATATTTTTTTTTATTTTTTTATTTTTTTATTTTTAATTTTTAATTTTTTATTTTTTATTATTTTTTTTTCCTTAACCATCTTTGGGTAGAGGCTTGTAACTGTGAAAATTTTGTGCTACGGTCCAAAAACCTTGGGAAAAGAAACATACAGTTTTTCACATTTATACAGGGTGTTACAAATTCGATGCTCACCATTGGTATCTTGGAAACGGCAGGAGATACAGTGGAGTTTAAATGAAGGCAAAGTTGCGCATTTTGCTGCTCATTTGAATGCCGTTTTGAAATTCAAGAAATTCCGAATACTTTCGGAGATATCCGGAAAAAACCGAAATTTTGTGAAATCGTTTTTATGTTTTCCTATGTGTATTTGAAGAGATATTTCAAAATAAATGTCACATCTTCATTGCCACTTTTTCTTCTCTAGAAAATGGCGTCATCAAATTTATGATCCGACGTTTCGTCTATGAGCAGTCATCATCAACTTTGTTTTTTTAAACATGGTCCAGCCTCTTATGATCCTAAACCAACGATATTTCGCACTCATTCAAAAAAATTATATTAATGGATTTTTCCATAAGAACTCATGTGTTAGAGAGAGATAAAAAATGTATTTAAAAACACCTTTTTTTTAATAAGTGCGATACATCGTTGGTTAAGGAACATAAGGGGCTCTCAAAATCCGTAATAAAAAATCCAGGACCGTATTTAAAAAAATAAATTTGATGATGGCTGCTCAAAGACGAAACGTCGGATCATAAATTTGATGACGCCATTCTGTAGAGGAGAAAAAGTGGCAATGAACATGTGACATTTATTTTGAAATATCTTGTCAAATACACATAGTAAAACATAAAACTGATTTCACAAAATTTCGTTTTTTTCCGGATATCCCCGGAAGTATTCGGAATCTCTTGAATTTCAAAAAAGCATTTTGATGTGCACCAAAATGCGCAACTTTGCCTCCATTTAAACTCCGCTGTATCTTATACTAATGGTAAGCATCGAATTGGTAGCACCCTGTATATAAAAATAAATTTTCTCAGTTGAAAACTTTTCGAGTGATTTTTTTAAACGTACAACCGCAAGATCACCCTGTATCTATTCCAGATTTCGGACAAAGATATGTTGGGCTGAACCGGCATATTTTCACCTAAGTATGTGGTAGACTTTTTTGAGACACCTTGTATATTGCCTCAGAAAAATATATAGCTTAATGGACTGGAAATTTGATGGGACTAAAAATATACCAAATAATACTTAGTACATTGAAAGAATATCAACACAATTTTTAGCAAACAAAAATTAGTGAAAAAAGATGGAGATTGACATATAAAATATTCCTCAATCCTGAACTAAATAATACAAAAAAAAATAAAAAGAATAAAAAACAATAATGATACGACAAATGATCAAAATTGTATGAATGGTAAAATAAAACAGGAAGAGTACCTCAAAGGGAGATAAATGAAGGAAGCCTTCAACCACAGTTTATATGAAATAAAGTCAGTTTAAAAAAAATATATAAAAAAATCAGTACCGTATAAATTTACATACACAAAATTATCATTGTACAAAAAATTGTAGTGCCAAGAAAAGGAGAGAAAATCAGAATATTAGACAATCCACAAATTCAAAATAAAAAAGCGAATGGATAACGGTCAAAATAAATAAATAAATAAATAATAAAAAGTAAATACAATAAATTAGGGAAAAAAAATTAAAAATAAAATACTTGAATAGTAGAAAATCAAAAGAAAGCTTACAGTTGAAAATAAAAAAAACAAATGAAAAAAAATAATTTTGCTAAAAATTATTTTAGTTTTATTATACAAAGAATGGATACAAAACTTAACAAAAATCGACATATGGAGGACAAAACAATATTTGATAAAAAACTTATACAAATAAAAACATGAATGAAGTCACAACAAACAATAAATCATCAAGTGAAAGACAATCAAATCAAGATCAAATAATAAACAGAGCATACATGAAGAAGGAAAAGTAAATCATCACTAAAAGGTCGAAAACATCTATGATAGAAAAACTAAGTATGAAAAAAAGAATAAAACACCCTTATAAATCATCAAAAAACAATAAGAAATGAAAAAGTGTAAAAAAATCGGGAGTAGTACTAAAAATATTTTACAGGTTCATGTTTCAACAAAAATTTGCTATGTATGCATATAATTCAATTTAAAGAAATAAACATAAATCAACCTATGAATAATATTAAACAAAGTAAAAAGAATTTGGGATTTAAAAAAGGGAATAAAATCCTTCAGTGAAGTTTAAACAAACATTTCAAGATAAAATAATTGGAGATGAGATTGAATGAAATAATAATAAAAGAAATAAATTAAAAAGTCTTATTGAACAAAACATGAATACAAAATGAGAAGAAATTCGACATAAGGATGCCAAACTCATCTAAAAAGACAGTTGAAGATGATGTAACAAGACAAAGAAAACCTTTAAATTTAAAAATTGTATCCATTTTGAAGAAAGTATAAAAACAAAACAAGATAAAATTGATAAAATGATAGATAGAAACAAAGAAGTGAAACATAAATAAATCACTAAAGAATGATTAGTACACAAAAAAAGTGTAAAAAGGAAACCATAAGGAAAACCTTACAATTGAAAATGAAATAAAGTACCTGACAAAGAATATATATTTAAATAAAAAATATCATACTTATAAAAGAAAATCAAACTGAGACTATCAACAAAGCTTAAATAAAGAATAAAGACAAAATCGGCACACCAAAACCAAAATCATTCTTGATACACATACCAAATATAATAGGGAATAAAATACCTCGACAAAACAATTTGGTATAAAATAATGGAAAAATAAATCGGTGAAGAAAATAACTATTAAGTAAAAACAAATGGAAAAAGTTCATAATTGAATGTTGGTGAACAAATCTGATAGGTATACATTATATCTATGAAAGGAAAAATATAACTAAATAATTAATAAACACGACCGAAATAGAAAATGAGAAGAAAATCAATATGCTATACAAAGAATAAATATAAAAAAAAATTAAATAAATAAAGTTATAGCAAATATTCAAATACACATAAGGAAAAGGGTACAGTAATAACAAAAAACCAAGGAAAAAAACCTAAAATGAAAGATAAAATAACGTTATAAACAACTATAAATACATACATAGAAATTAAAGCATAATTACAAAATAATTAGTGAATACATGAAAACCGTCAAGATCTAAAAAAAAATACATCAATAAAACGGGAACAAACATTTCAAAATAAATTGGGAAATATAAATAAATATTAAAGGAAATAGAAAACAATTTAAAATAGATTAACAAAAATAAAATTGTAGATATAAAGAAAACTAAAAATGCTTTATTTTAGCACCATAAATGGACATCCACTTCATGTCACCGATTTATCATGAACAAAACGTTATGAAACAAGCCATAAAGTAGAATGCAAAAATAAAGGCACCGAAACGTGTCATGATGTCTTGTAATATGTTACAATGGCGAATTTGTCACAAATGGCACAACACAAGAATATTATTTCAATACACATGAAGCGGACTAAAGTGGAGCCATCAATCTCGACGGAAAAGAGCCGGCCGACACGTCTTATAACTTCCTTCATATAAGATATAAAGCCCAATAAATCTGAATAAAATTTTGTTGCATATAAAATGTAGTGTATACAGTCACGGACTAGAAAATTGTCCTACATCACTATTTATTTTATGAACATTTTTTAATGCGACCCTGTCACACCTTTTCCATCACTTTACGTGTGCAACGTGATTACAATGGACACCAGGGAGTCCCCAACGGACTCTTTTTCTTCGAGAGGGTAATTTCGTTTTCACGTGTTTTCCACTGCCATTATCAATCTCAATCTCCGATTATTGTCACGTGGCCCCATGTTCAAGTTGAACTATTTTATTAGTGTTTCGGATTAAATTGATTATGTCACATTCTGTTCTACATTGTCTGCAGCTTAGGTCTCTGATAGAGAAGAAAGAACAATTCGCAAATTTGTTGTCTTCTGCTCTTGTACCAAATTCTAGAGAAGATTCCTTCCTGAAGGCGTCCCTTGACGTCCTCTATAGTGACAGTTTGATAAGTCATAGTTGTTTGGGTCTTCCTACCTTCCAGCATTTGTTACTCCACACTCAAGAACTCCCAGGCTAAGTCTAAAGGAAAGTGATCTAGACACAAACTCATGGCCTTTCCTTATTGCATCCCCGTCACTGACTTTATTTTATTCCAGATGTGAGTCTCTCGTGTTAGCAGTGTGAATTCCACTCCAGCATATACCTCAAGCTCAAACTTGTACTATAGTGTCTCCTATAGTTCCTGGGTTTTGGAGAAATTCAATTTCGAACTCCTAGTTTCCTCATGGTATCCTAGGTGGTGTGGGACTTCTATCTTGCTAATGTAAACTTCCCCTCAAGTTTGCCTGAAGGCTGCTCTAAGCAGGTTTGCTTACCTATATTTTGTTCTAACTCCACCGTTCCAGCTCCGTGGGGTCTGAAAAGCCTTTGAAGCTATGTCAGAGAGAGTGATTTCACTTTCTCTGGTCGAAGTGGCGTTGTACGCTTCAAAGTGACACATCATCTTCTCTCCTTCACATCCTCCGCATGATGGGTCGTCTGGGATCACCCCATTGAGCTTATTTGCTTTTTCAAATGAAATAAGCCTATAATGAGACCAGCAGTTGCTTTTCCGATTTGGATCCGGGTCTAAGGTCTGATTCACGGCAGAGCATCAAGAAAACTGGAATGCCCTTGAATGCTCCATTTCTGGAAGGCTCTCCCAGTGATTCTGTACGATTCTCTACCGATTCCTCACGTAGGCTCTGATCCCAGAAGCGCAGTCTAACGAATTGTGGTCGCTACTTTTTGTTCCCATCAACTTAGACAATACGTCGTGCAGAGAAATCAAACAAAATCAAAGATCAGACAGAAAACATTTCAACAGCACCTAGAGAAACAAAATCAAAAGAGGAAGAAGAGCGTCTACGCGCAAAAAAACACAAAGGTGACGAGTGACAACCTCAAAATAAACCATAGGAAAAGTAGCAACGACAGGAGAGAAAATTGAAAAGAGGACGACGACCATGCCAGAGCGGGACGTCAACGCAGGAATCATAGAGATACATATTCACAAAGAGTAATAGGAAGATAAATAAGAAAACAAAAACAGACTTTCTGAACGTCAAAAGCGTCAGGAAGAAGAAGAATCGCGACCATATCAAGAGGAACCAGAAAATGGGTCGTCCATAAGTTCAGAATTATAACAGATAGGATGGGAATACCTGCGTTTTCAGTGCTTGAAGAGACTCATTGATGAAGATCATTGTGCAGTAATATAGACACTACATCGTTAACATCGTCTCAATGAGAGGGAGCCACTGGATCTTGGATAGAAGCCGCTCTTTCCTCATCCAAAGATCCTCAGATGTAAAATCATAATTTTGCATAGAACACCTGAGCTCTCCTGGCTTTTTTTAATTAAAAACGTTCCTAATAGGATCACATAGATTTAATGGAGCAGAAGCCTTTGATAATGGGTTCTGCTTATAGACAGCACACAATGGGTTTAAAGGGTTTTGTTTTGGTGATTTAGGTCTCCTCAAATTTGATGGTAAGCTCAGATGGTGCCTCTGTGGTCATCTCACTAACGTGGCTCTCACTGATTGGCCACGGGTATCAAATCTCAAAATATAACTTTAGCACGACCTTCACCCACATATCAACGAAAGTTTTTCCAGATCTAACTTTCCCAAAACACACATTCATGACTACATAAACTAAAATAGGGTATTCCACAGTCAGAACGTCGACTGTACTGCCCATCCTACCAATGAAAACCAACGCGCTTTTGTCCCATGGAGGTAGGACCTTGTGGAGCGCGAATGCAAAAAAATGTCTGCATCCCAAGATGATTTGCTTTGTGAACGTGGTTTTTGTTTCTACTAATATGAGTTCATTATCCTTGTTAACTAGAGAAAAAACGATCGATTATGAGGAAAAACAGGAGTGCAAAAAATACTGAAAAAAACTAAAGAGATTGAAAGATGAGTAATTTTTATTATTTTTTTCAGTATCCGTCTATTGTCATCAAAAAGCAAAAAGGAAGATTGTGAAAGATTCAGATGAAGCAAAAAGTCTGTGAGCTGATAAATAAATAAAGAAAATAATGAAACAAAAATTAATGATGATTTTTTTCCAACCTCCAACAAATTCATTTGACAACTCCAAACAAAACCACATGATTTTCTCAAAAGTTATGCGAAAGTTTTTTGAACAAGGCTTGACCGCGGGCCAAAGTCAAAAGGCCTTTCTGACGAGAGTCGAACGAAAGCCAGTTATTAGGAATCATTAATCAACATGCCGGTCAGGAAATGAGTCAACCCTTCGACCAGAAAGGGCCCAATGCGCCACTTTACATACACTATGCCACTTGTCGGACATTGCGGACAATGTCTTAAGACATATGGCTGGACAATATACAAGACTTATAGGGAAAGTTTTGCAAGTTTGCGCTCAATTAATGTTTAGAAGAGCTCGTGGTTTGGGATCTGGATGGCCACTTGACGTCTATGTAGATATACTGTTGGACTTATTAGATCTAAGATGATTTTATTTTAGCTGGAACTCAAGGAAGTCCAAGGAAGTTAAAGTACGGTCACATGTGAATATATTTAGTCGACATTTTCTGTACTATAAATGTTTTATTTTTTTGTAAGCATGAAAAACGGAATAAGTAGGTATAGATCAATTCTTTTGAGCCTCAATTATAATCCTGAATTCACTTTATGATATGAGCTACTTCAAAAATAATTGGCAAAATCTCTGACCACCATGCGGCTAATTACAACCACTGATTAAAGCTTGACCACAAAAAGATTTATTACCCGTTTCCGTCTCGAGTCTGTCCATCACAATCCATGAATAATTCCATATTCAAATTTTTCCGAAACGGTCATTACCACATGGTCTTCATTCATCAACTCTTAATCCCATGTGCTGCTGCTTTGTGTCTTTGTACCAAAGATGGTAAAAACGAAAAATCAATTAATCATTATTCCACCATAAAGGGTGAAGTAATAGAGCCACCCAGAGAGCTGAGACTGATGGTAACCACATTATGTAGTCAATGTGTAGCACTTGCTACTGTCTTTTGAGAACTAATATTGAATTGAATTATTCATGGGTTGGTTTTATATTCTCTTTAGTATTATTTGATGTAGTTATTCTTCATTTGTCCTCTGCTATGTTTCCCAATCTCCATCTTCTTATGTCTCACGTCCTCTGGTTTCTCTTGAAATTATCCCACAAGATATAGTCGAAGTGTCACTGCACTTTGACCAGTTTTTTTTTGTCTTCTTATCTTTGATGATCTTCTTCTTCATCTGCTTCTGTCCAACTTATTTTATCTAAAATTGCAGCCCCCAATATAATATTTCTCCCTGTTTCTATTGGTGGAGAACTGCTGCCGCACTTATTGATATTTATCGTCACACTTCCTATTCTTCTTCTGATTCCGTTTGGCATTCTGATCTTCCTGTTTCTTCTTTGTTTATTTTTTTTCTTTTTTTTTTCCTTTTCAACGATCTTGCTCTGCATCTTCTTGTTTCTCTTGGTGTCATGATTTTCTTCTAGAGTCCCTTGACATTGCCTTTTCTTGTCTGCCCTACCTTTCTGTTTGCTTTTAGTTTTTTGTTTTACTTCATGATTCCGATCTTCATCTTGTTTATCTAAGCATCTCCGTACTTTGTCCTTTCAACTCCATCTTTTGATTCCTCTTAATTTTGTTCTTCGGAATTTTTCTCTTGGCTATCGTACCTATTTCTGTTTTGTTTTTAATTTCACCTTTTTTCCTCTGGTGTTTGGCACCATCCCCGCTTTCCAACTTCTTCTGGTTTATTTTACAATTTCCGTCATCAAAATTTTTAAGTTTCTCTTTTTGTTGGTTTCATCGTTGATGTTGATGACCGTGCTCATCATCCTTCCTCTTGTCTTTCTGGTCTTTCTTCTATTTCTGGTTTCTCTCAATACTCTCTCTTGTCTTGGCATTTCTTTCTCTTCTTTTTCTGTGGTTTTGTTTGACGTTCTTCTTGTTCTTTTTAACGTCGTTGTCTTTCTGTTTTTGGTTGCTAGTTTTCTTTAGATTCTTTGGAAATTTCGTTTCTTTATCTTCTTATTTGTTCTGTTTTCCTTCAGTTCTTTGTTCTCCTTCCATTTTTCTCAGCATCCCACCTCTTCTTGTGATTTCGTTCGATGGTCTTCTTGATTCATCATACCAATTCCTGCTCTCGTACACTTTCTTAATCTGTTTTCTCTAATGGTTTCCGTTTTTAATTTTCTTCTTTCTCTGGAATTCTTCTAGTTTTTCTTGAAATTGTCACTTTTTACATTCTTGAGTCTCCGTCGTCGCACATAGTCCTTTTTTTTGGTTGTCGTTCCTCTCCTCATCGGTGATGATTTTTTCATTTTTCTTCACGCTTCGTGTGTTTCTTATTTTTTTTATCTTTCTCGTTATTCTTGTTGGTCCCCTTTGGCATCCTCAGAGTTTTTGAAATGTTGTTTCTTTTGGCAAAGTCCTTTCTTCTTTTTTTGTGACTTTTCCCCTCTTGATGCTTCCGCACTTGATCCCATTTTATCATCATAGTTCGTCCTATTCACTTTTTTTTTTTGGAGTAGTTACTTTTTTGTTATTTCTTTATTTTATTGATGCTCCCGCCAACACAATTGATCCTATTTTTATATTCTTCCTATTTTGTTTGACATTCTTTTTATTTTTATCTTATTCTTTTCTCTATGTAGTTTTTTTTCAACTGTAACGTTCTCTTCTAGTTTCCCTCACCTTCTTTTGTTTTTTTTAAACGTTTCATTTGGTATCATATTTATTAATGATTTTTGTTGGCAGTTTTTTTCTAGAGTCTCTTAACAATACATTTCTTCATGATGGTCTTGTCTGTCGAGACCTCGTCATGTTATTGAGTTTTACATTTTTTAATTCGTTTTTTTTCCAATCTGTAGGTGTTTGTTGGTTTGTTATCCTCCACTAGTGCAGACAAATCAACACCTTTCTACACTGCCACACTCAGTGTTGCTTTGATTATGAATTGTTTGTCTGTTTTTCAGGTTAGAATATCTGCAATAAAATCACTTATGCGTTTGGTGATTTTTTTTATATTGGTAGCCATAAATTACAGCATCAATCTGCATTACACTATCCTACACCGAATTTACAAATATCACACCCCTTCCTGCTTTTCTTGTAATTTTTTCCTTGTTTGTCTAGATACTCTTTCATTTCTTGGCGTAACTGTCTATATTTCTTTCCTTCTGTGGTTTTGTTTGACATTCCGGATTTGAATCTCCTTGTTTTTCTTAGCGTCGTAGCACTTCTTGTTTTTCTTTGTTATTTATGCTTTTTTTGTCATCACACCTTCTCCTTCTTCCTATTTAACTATACTTATTCTGATTTCTTTTGACCTTGCTAGCTCTTTATCTTCATGTTCTTCTTGACTCTATCGCACGTCCATGATTTCATTTAACGTTGATGCTCTGCATCTTTAGCCATCAGCTTCATCATCTCATCTGTTCGAACTTCTTCCTGTTTTCTTATGATTCATTGTTTTTCTTCATGATTTTGATCTTTATCTTGTTTCTCTTGTCATCCTCATGCTTCGCCCTTTTAACTTCTTTTGATGTTCTTCTTCTAGACCTGTTTCTCTTGTCCCGTCGCACCTTTCTCCGTTTTTTTCATCCTTATGTTTCTTCCTCTGATGTCTTCGTTATCGTTGATGTCCTCATTCTCTAATTACTTTTGGCGTCGTCTCACCCCTTCCTGGTTTCTTCTCGATACTCTTTCATGTCTTGGTTACTCTTCTCACGTTCCCATTCTTCTCTGGTTCTGTTCAACATTTCCCCTGCATATGTTTGCTTTTTTTGGAGTCGTTCACTTCTTTCTGTTTTTTGTAGTTGATCTTCTTTTTTATTTTTTTTTGAAGTTTCCAGTCTCCTCTTGGTATCATATTTCTTCCTAAATTATGCCGTTGCTAGTTTTTTCTAGATTCTCTTGTAATTGTCTTTTTTTATTATCTAAACTTTATTCTGTTTTGTTTTGGGTCTCTGTTTTCCTTGGCATCCTCTTAGCTCATACTACCAACCTCTTCTTCTGATTTCATTTGATCTTCTTCGTCATCGATTTCTATTGGCTCATCATACCAATTCCTGTTCTTTTGTCGATACCTTTCTTCATATATTTTCTGTTATTGTTTCCGTTCTTCTGTCTCAGGAATTCTTTTGGTTTGTCTTGTAACTCTCGCTGTTCATCTGTAGTCCTGGATCTTATTCTTATTTATACTCGTTGGCGTCCTCATAGTGCTTCCCATTAACTTCTTCTTCTATTTTTAAACGAAGCACTTCCTTCTTCTTATTTGTTCCTTTTTCTTTTGCTCAGGTACTTAATTTTATCATCTGTGTTGTAACCACAACTCTTTATCGTTTTTTGATTTCTTTTAACGTTGTTCTGCATCTTCTTGTTTCTCTTGGTGTCATATCCTCTTAACTTTGCCAGTTTTATCTTTTTGTCTGTCTTAAATTAGACTGTTTTCTTTTAGTTTCTCTTTCATGATTATTTTTTTTTGCAGCCTCATCTGGTTTCTGTTATAGGACATTTTATGGAAAATATAATTTTCAATATCTAAACAAACGTAGACAAGAAAATCAAATAAATGACAATCATGAACAGTTAAATTATGGAAAGTAAATCGAATTTGCAATTTGGGCAAAATTTCAAATCTCCCAGTCAAACGGCTTGAAAATTACAAAAGATCCAATTAAAAACGTCATGAAAACTAAGGATCTGTCGCAACATCCAACACAAATCAAAAAATTGGTTTTTGGAAACAGAATCCTTCTCGGCCCCAGAAATGAACATCATCACCAGCAAACAATCAATCGTCTCACACTGGGTTCGTCCCATATCTTTCCGCAACCACCATATCCGCCCGATCCAGCATCTTTTAACTTACAACACAGTTATGAAAAGATTTTAAACCACATGACCCCCTGAGAACCCACAACCTTGCGTGACCATTCTCAACGTCCGTGTCCAAAGCAATAAGAACATCATGTGAAATCCCCAGTTTTTCATAATTTTCACCTGAATAATTGTTTGACCATCAGCGACATGCGTGTCTCCGCCCCTAAAACCCAAACCCAGCCCTCGACAGTGTGCATCCGCAACTCTAATTGGTCGGCGGTGAATCCACGTGACCCACAGGCCTCCTACGGCCAGAAAGAAACAAAAACAAGGAGTCCTTACTGTATCCACGGACGCAAACCGTAACAATCGTTTTCTATTTGTACGAGGCGCGGGAACAGAATTCGGTCGCTTTTGCAGGAATACGCGGGTTTTTTGGGGATTTTTGGTGCGGGAATTTTGTGCAAACTTTTGGGATTTTGTGTGATTTGTGATGGTGGTTTATAGTGGTGAATGGTGGCTGGAGGAGACATTTAGTTAATAGTCAATGAGGTAAATATTGTACTTCATATCCTCTATTTGATACCATACAACTAAAAACTCTAAAAATATATTGTGTTGAGAGTTCTTTGATAATGGATTTGCTGTGAACTCCTCAAATCAGTACTTAGAGATCTCAAATTTGAATTGAGTACTACTATATTTCCTTGATTGACTCAAATGTGTAACTTTTTGGGGTCTCAACACCATGATGAAAACTAGAATCAAAACTCAAAAATTAAATTTCTTGGCGTACCATCTATTTCCGGATCACTGGGAGGTCTCGAATTTCAACTGAGTACCCCTCCATGTCTCCTTGATCAGATAATTTTAAGAGGATCTATTCAATTCTGCACTAATAAAAATTCAATTGGACTCAAGGGCTTACCAATTTTTGTCCAGACCACTTGGAGGTCTCAAATTTGTACTGAGTACTCCCTAATGTATTTCTAATTGACTCAAAAGCCACATAAATCTTGAAAAATATCACTTTTAGCATCAAAGACTCTCAACAAACTCCATGTGGAGACATATTTTATTTAAGCAGAAAATGATGGCAAGTTTTTCCTCAGGAACATAAGACTAACCACGTATCAAACTAAAAGTTGACCAGTACTTTTCTGTACCTCCTCTCCATGAAAACCACTTTTCCATGATGGTTGTGATAAGTATGATACACTTTTGAAAAGAGTTGGGAACGAGGCAAAGCACATTAATTACTAATAATTTCCTCCTCTCTCTGATGGTGCTGACCTCACCTCAATATCTCTGGTAGTTTTTGATTTATAAGACCAAATATAGAGTAACTACATCAGGCGTAAGTTGTTTTGAAAGCTATGAGGGCGTTTTGACCTTTGCCAGGTAATTTTTCAGAAGAGTTGTGGGTTGTGCAACTTACTGTTAAAAAAGCAAATTTCCTACTCTTTCCAATGAATCTAAGATTTTCTCAATATTTCTGATAGGGTTTGAGCTATAGAGCCGAATATAGAGTAACTACACGAGACATAAGGTGCTCTTGGAGGCTATGAGGTGATTTCAGCCTCCGACAGGTAATTTTTGAGAAGAATTGTGAGTGGTGCAATGTACACTTATTATCAAGCATTTTCTCCCCTTTCTCATAAATCTAACCTCAGCTCAATATCCATAGTAGTTTTTGAGATATTAAACCAAATATGAAGTGACTACATCAGGCGTGATTTTTTTTTAAAGCTTAAGGGCGTTTTCAGGAGTTGTGAGAGGCTTCAACCAACACTTATAAACGCAAACTCTCTTCTCTTTGTACAAATCTAAGTTCACCTTGATATCTCTGGTAGTGTCTGAGCTATAGAGCCGAATATAGAGTAAATACATGAGGCTCTTGGAAGCTAAGAATCTATTTTGGCATTTTGCACAAGTTTTTTTAAATGAGTTGTGAGTGGCCCAGCCCTTATTATTCAAAGCAAATTTCCTTCTCTTTTTCATAAACATGAGCTTACCTCAATATCTTCGCGGCATCATTGAACTAAATTAATAAAAATATATGGACTTTTGATACAGATTTTTAATAACAAAGTTCCTGCCAAATTTCTGATGTATGAATCCTGAGAGAAGCACACTCCATCGAAAAAGTCAGTTTTAACATCTATACAAACGTGTACAAATAAATGACAATCATAAACTATCAAATTATGAAAGATGATGCAAAAATATACAGAAAGTAATGCAGCGGAACAGATAAAAAAAATTAATAGAGGCCTGTGATGAAAAAGAACATCAGCGAGAAAACAAAATACTGGAAGCAAATTCAAAAACTATCTATATACAAGGAAAAGCCACCAAAAAGTGATCGCATGGTGAGTGGTGTGGAATAATCAGGACATCAACACTTTAAAGGTGCTTCGTAAAAAAATTTTTTGCCAGGGTATGATGCCGATCAATGATATCAATGATCAACATTTGAACATTCTTATCCTGGAAACTTGAAGTGTCAAGAAATTCTGCAACAATCATAACCAAAAAAAAGAGACAAAGTATTAAAACAACTTATACATCCATAAATATTAGACTACTACCGGAAAGAGAGTTACTCTTCTTCAAAATGGAAAGAAGGAGTAATTGTTGAGACCTATATATTTTTTATGCAGAAACGCCTAATTCAAACATTATTATAACAAATGTGATTGTTTTCTTCTTTTAATCAATTAATTTTTAAAAATAACCCTATCATATGATTTATCGTTAGAATTCCATATTCAATAAAACTCTGCTGGTATAAGAAAATTTCTCGATGATGTACACAAAACAATAAGTTCTTTTAATAAAACTACCCCTCATTGAATTTAATGTCAAAACACATATTCCACACCAAATAATAGAAATATCTATTTAGCTTAAACCCACGCCAACACATTTTCCAGAGTGACACATTTGATAGATGTCAGGAAACTCATTTATCTTCGTCGTTGACGGTCGCCTAGTTAGCTAGACACATATTCAAACAATTCGTTATTTCCCGTATTTTTCATTTATCAAGTTTTTACTTTGTTTCCAGATTAAACCAAGACCTAATGCCTACTGTTGGTCAACTGGAAGACGACGTTGACTTTGTTCCAGTCAAAACGCGTTCGACCACTCCAGACGAAGCCTCTGGCACGCCCTACTGGATGCCCCCCAGTGGGGCCAATGTGGGGGGCACGCCCAGACATCCCATGGAAGGTTGCGGGGAGACTGGGTTTATTAATAGTCAACCTTCTATGGCCGAGGTAGGTTAAGTTTTGTCTGGATACTTCATATTTAAATCCTAAATTCGACCAGTTGTGAACTAAGAGCTTATTCTTAAGCCTGTAATCATGGAAAATGGTTGTGAATTCCTCATTGTGTACGTTCAAAGCAGCTTCTGAAATCTTTATTCTTCTCCAGAACAGAACCCTTTTTTAATTTGAAGAAACATAGTTTTCCATACGTTTTTGTTTTTCCTGGCAAGCCCCAAGGGGCATACTTTCTGTAGATGCAGAATCAATTGTTCTTGGCGCATCCTTAATATACTATCGAACTTGTGGATTCCTATCATTATGCCACCCTAGACATAATGAAATGATGTTTTCATCATTAGACTCTTAGCATAGTGGATGTGAAGTTAACCATCCTAGGAAAAAACATCCTAAACACTATGCTACCGAGCTTGTGAATTCCTATCATGAAGTCACCCTAGGCATAATGAAATGATGATTCCATCAATAAATTTTATATCAGATATAAAATATACCACCCCAGGTAAATGTCCTTGACACGATATCGCAAGTGAATTCTTCTCATTAGATCACCCTAGGCATAATGAAATGATGTTCCTAATGTGAAATCTATATTGGATGTGAAATTAACAGCCCTAGGTAGATATATGTTTGACAATTCATCGCACAAGTGAATTTTCATCATTGGACCACCGGTATATTGAACTTCTGGTAAAAATAAACTCAAAAAAGTTTCTAGCAGAGCGTGGTTTCGATCCACGGACCTCTGGGTTATGGGCCCAGCACGCTTCCACTGCGCCACTCTGCTCTTAGTCCATTCCATGACTTGATATATCTAATTATTTCAGTTCATGACCGCTCTTCCCCACCTATCAGCCGACATGCCCCCCCACAGTACCACCATGTCTCCCCAACACACACCTCCAGCAGGTTATCCCATGGAGGTGCCCCATGGGTTAGGATCTCCCGGGGTTAACATGCCCGAGTATCCGTGGATGAAAGAGAAGAAAACCACAAGAAAAAACAGCCAACAAGGTTAGTGAACATTGCATACTACTAGGAGTACTTACGACAGTATTTTCAGTTTATAAGAAAAAGCGGCCACAACTTTATGATACTGCGGAAGGTATGATTTATGTTAAATTGTGCACTTAAGGGTGGGTTTTGTATGACCTTGATTGTTTCATGTTAAGTCGGTTCCCGCCTTTTTATAAAGTTGTTGTCCGGTGTCGCCACTGTCAAATAAAAAATGATGACAAACAATTTTTTTATTTGATAGTTGAATGATTAACAGACAATCTCCCATCATATGGCATCCTTGAGAACTAGTTTTCATAAAATTACGATAACAAAAATGTCTTATCACGCTGTTTTTGGCGGAGTTTTATAGATAATGTCGGTGAGTCAGTTCCATTTTTTTTTTTTTATAGATGAAAGATTAACAGATAATTTCCAATCCTAGTTGATTTTCATAAAATGACGATAAAAAATGTTTTATTTACGCTGTTTTTGGTGATGTTTTATAAAAAATTTAAGTGAGTCAGTTCCACATTTTTTTATTTGATGGATGAATGATCAATGGCATCCTAAAAAGTTAGTTTTCATAAAATTACGGTAACAAAATGTCTCATTCACGCTGTTTTTGGCGGAGTTTTATAAATAATGTTGGTGAGTCAGTTCCATTTTTTTTTCTCCTTTTTTTTTGAAAGATTTATGATCATCAGACAATTTCCATTTCTACTTGGTTTTCATAAAATGGCGATAACAATAAAAGGTTCCATTCACGCTGTTTTTGGTGGTGTTTCATAGAAAATGTGAGTCAGTTCCGCAATTCTTTTCATTTGATAGGGACATGATTTACAGACGACTTCCTATCATATGGCACCCTATAAAATTAGTTTTCACAAAACTATGGCAACAATATTTCTCACTTACTCCTTGTTGGGTGATGTTTTATTTTATAGAAAATGTAGGTGAGTCAGTTCCACAATTTTTTCATCAAATATTTTTGGTTGATAAACAGATAAATCAATCTTGCCACGTCATCAATCTTTAGAGGGCTCCAGCTCGTTTATTTATGGACCGATTCTGATCAGAAAAAAATAGTCCAAGGACTATAGCTATAGCGTCACAGCACACCGATTCCAATGAGAAAAAAAATACCTCGAAGGTTTTAAAATTTTCTATAAAAAAATTTTGATTTTGTCAAAATCCGTTGATAAACAATGAAATTGATGTTGCCACGTCATCAACCCAATATCGCTATAGCTCGTCTGTTAATGCTACGATTTTGATGAAAAAAAATCACTTCAAACCATTCATGAGCTATCACAAAAATGTATTTTAGGTTAAAAATAAGCAAACAAAACATACTTCATCATTTCTTTTTTTTATCACATGGGCAGAAACCTGCCAATCATCCAAAATCCATCTCAATCATCTCCGAAGCCAAATTAATGATAGTTGGTTTTAAAACTTAATCAAAACAATCGATACCCTGCTACCGGATTATTACTTTCCAAAATGGCAATTCATCGTGACGCACCTCAACTTGCATTTTCGCCCTCTATTGTATGCGGAATGACTCAACATTTTTTTTCTTTCAGCGAAAAATCCGTGCGTGCGAGTTGTGATATGCAATATTTTATCGGACGATATTTTTTTGTTTTGTAATTATGTATTTCATTCAAATAACAAAATCCGCATTTAAGTACAGGGTCGGCAACGTTGACAAGAAGTGTCAATTAGGTCAGTGCGACGTTGACAGTTTTGGCAAAATGTAAGCTTGTTTATGATATGCGTTAAGAAATATGTTGATTTTATCGCAGACGAATTTGTTGTGTTATTTGTTATGAGGCGTGTTATCCCGGACGATATTTTGGTGAGCATTTGCGGTAAAACTAGATCATTGCGACGTTGCCATATTCACGTTTTTCACCAATTTTTATGGATAGGGATGTATGAGACGTATTGAATATATCGGACGATATTTTTAGTGTCCATTTGACGTAGCACTAGATTTGCGCGACGTTGCCATATGGATATGTATCCCATTCGGACGATATGTTTTATGGCTATTTGAGGATAAACCAGACCACTTCAACGTTGCCATATCGACTTTTTGCACCAATTTTTATATGTAGGAATGTTGTTTATATGCGTTATATGAGCCGTGTTGATTATATTAAACGATATTTTTTGTGGTGATTTTCAATTAAATAGTTCCGAGTTTTCAAAAAATTCTTCTCTAATTGATTCGTTGCATGGGGCGGAGCTGCAATTAAACCAGTGCGATGTAGCCAGATTGACTTCTATTACGTTTTTTTGAGTGCGGATGAGAATCTGTTTAGATGGGCGATGTTGATCATATCGGACGATACTTTTTGTGGTCACTCAAGTTTTTTTTCCCAAATTAGTACAAAGGTGGCAACGTTGCATGGGGTGGAGGGTCAATTGTGCCAGTGCAACGTTGCCAGGGTGACTATTTCCACATACTTTAAGGGTGAGGATGTGAATCTATGTTTGACATGCGTTATGGTAGTTTTTATCGCTCTATATTTTCATAATTTGAAATTCCGCATATATGAAGACATTTCTCCAAATAAGTTCAACGACGGCAACGTTGTATCAATGTAAGTCTATTATTACGTTTTTTTGGGCACGGATGTGGATCTGTAATTAGAGATTTTCATTTCAACGATATTTTTCGTGGCTATTTTAAAGTTTTTTTTCCAAATAAAACAACGGCGGCAACGTTGATCAGGGCGGAGTGTCAATTGGGTCAGTGCGACGTTGCCTGGGTGACTATTATCACATACTTTGAGGGAGAGGATGTGGTTTTGTGTACGATAATATGTATTGTGTTATAGTAGATTTTATCGTACAATATTTTTTGTGGTTTTGTAATTATTTTATTTGATTATTGGGCCAGTGCGATGTAGTCAGGTTGACCATTTTCTTACTTAAGGGTGGGTGTGGATGTACTCGTATTTATGATAATATGCTTCAATTTCTTGATGTCATTTGATTTTTTATCAATGGAGATTTTGGATATTCGATAAAATTTTCATACATTGAAACGACGGCAACGTTGCATGTGGAATAATTATATTGGTGCGACGTAGTAGAACCTGTGGATTCTACCGGACATTAATTTTGTTGTGGTAATTCATTAAATGATTCCGCATATTCAAAAAAAAAGTCTCAAATTCATCGACGGCAACATTGCTAGGGGTGGAGTCCATTGAGCTAGTGCCACGTAGCCAGGTTGAATTTATTTTTGTAATTTATGAGTGTGGATATGATCAATCATTCTAATGCAAGATTTTGCATAGTCAAGAAAATTTTCTCAAATTAGAACGACGGCAACGTTGCATGGGTGGAGCAAAAATACAATCTCTTTTCTTTCGCGCATGACATACCTAGATTGCTAATTGACATGACACCGCCCGACGCACGGTCGTCAGTCATTTGCCTCATGCTATCCATGCGGTCCTTGTCATGCGCACTTTGTCTGCAACTGATTGCAAGATCTGGCAACACTGTCGATCGTGGGGTCTTGTGAATCTATGGTAAGGTGTTTGAAGCTACATTTGGACAAGTACGACGTAGCCAGATTTACTTTTATTACGTAATTTATGGATGTGGATATCAATTTTGTTTACGATATGCATAATGGGAGCTGTTCATTTAATCACGGTTTTTTTTTGAATTTTTTAAATTATTCCAATGGAAAAATTTGCAAACTCAACTAAATCAGTACGATAGCGGCAATATTGCAAGGGGCGGAGCTACAATAGGACCAGTGCGTCGTTGCCAGATTGACTTCAATTATGTATTTTATGTGCGGATGTCAAGTTGGTTTGTCAAATACTCGCGGAATATCTTTTGAGGTTCTTTAACCATTTCAATAAAAAACTGTGCATTTTTATGGAAGTCAGTACAATATCGGCAACGTTGCTTTATAACGTCTTCCATGGTTGCGGATGATGGTCTGTTTATATGCGTTTTGGAAGCTGTTGATTCAAACACAGGATATGTGATTAAGTTTTTCGATCATTTTCATAAAAAATCAGCACAATATCGGCAACGTCGCGAAAGGCGGAGCTACAATTAGACCAGTGCGACGAAGCTTTTACGTATCCTTTGAATGTAGATGTGTATTTGTGCACCTGAAATCACAATTCCCAATTTTTGAACATCAAGATATTTCTTCGATAAGTCTATTGATTGGATACACAACCATTTCAATTTTCCAACAATATTATGTCACCTTATCAGATCCATAGGTTATCGTATAGACATCTGGAGAGAAATTGTCAAAAATGTGTTTGGTAAATATAACGGTAAATAACCTAATTCCTGTCATTCTGTCATGAACTTCATATGCTAAGCCACATATCAGAGTGATTCTCGGAAATGTTTTGTTATTGTGCAGTTTTATCATGAATTTTATGGATAATTCAATGTCCAAGATGGTATCTTTAGAGATGGCTCGTATTGCCGTCTGGTTTGAACTAATTGAACTCACAAGAGTGGTCGGATAACTAGTAATTGGCTCAATAGTGACCGGGCATAAGGACCAAAAAATCAAATAACTGGAAATTCATAATTTTTTATTCAAAGTTCTCGAATCGAAATTCAAACGGATACAAAGCTGTCATAAAGACAGTGCTAATGATACAAAGTGGCACAACGGGGGACGATATCATTCAATTAACAGCCACCATAATGCATAATGGTCTCCTGTCGTGAATTAATAACACGAATCCACAGGTCCATTTGTATGTTTGGATTGTCGGAGAAAGATATGACTTTGTTTTACATTAAACTGGAAAATCTTCATTTGAGATAAATAATTCAACGCTCTTGTATCATTATGGACTTTTCGTTAGATAATAATTCATTCATATTGAGCATCCAAGCACGCGATAGAAGGTCGCGTGTAACACAGTTTTGTCTTGAAATAACCAGTGAACAAATAAAGTATTGAAAGTTCAATGTTTGTATCGTTCAGTAGACAGAAACCAATAACATTTATTTGCGGTTCAACTCCTTTATTCAAATCAAAATTCAAACATACAGTTGCCCTGCTACCTCTGTGGCTAGCTATGATTTGGTACGTTGCCCTTCTTGCCTCTTTTTCTAGCACAATGTCTAGAGGAGGAAAAATTAGCAGGAACTCTAGCGCTGCGGATGGTGTGGTGCTGGTAGCTTCACAGAAGGCAGTACATCTGTTTGGGGTCCCCAGGTTTTTCCACAGATGCGTTTGCATGTCCAGAAAGACATATTTGCTTTGCGAATGCCTAGATATTTCACCTCTGTCTCAAATGGAACAGATATCCCATCAAGAATAGGAGGAAGTAGGAAGCTTAGCTTCCTTCTTCTAGTGAAGGGTATCATGATTGTTTTGGCAAGGTTAACAGACATTTGCTCTTTCCTTCACCAATCATTCACAAGGTTGATGAACTCTTGTGTCTTCGTACGTCCACCCCCTAAAACTTCACCATGACTAGCAGGTCGTCAATAAAAAGGGACCACAAGAGGGGTGTGGGCATCCTCTCGCGGCTCTGAAACGTACCTCTGAGCAGTTTAGAGAGGTCATGCTTAATTAGTTAACGATGTTCTGGTGTCCTCTGAAACAACACTTCTTCATAATGATTATACTGTTCACTGAAAGGATATATCCTGAGAAACAAGCACCTCCAGAGGTATTAACAGAATAAAATCAAAACATCCTCCTTCCCCTCAAAATATCAAGCATCTCTTTGATCGGGATGGTTTTCCCCGAAGAGGCCAGCTGCCAATTGACAGACTTTTAGTGTTACTATCGACAGATTGAGTGATGAGTATCGTAATGATCAATTCTGCATTTTGGGTGACTTCAACTGGAATATGAGTCAACTCAATTGATAAAGTGAAATCCTCCCGGGATTTGAGTTCACAGTGCTTTCACCAGAACTCAATGAATCTGATCAGGCAGTCTGAGCTAATACCCTGAAAATTCGTAATTATTTAGTCGTTACCTTGTAATTTCCGGACACTCTGTATTTAAACCACAAATGATCAGTGGTCGTTCGATACTTCCCTAAACATTTACTCGAATTTACTTGTCCACTTTGAAGCGTATAAAGAGAACATGAGTTATTAGATTCTCCCTGTTGGGGTGAGCCACTGACGGCAGCCACTCCATCTTTCTCGCTGTTAAGCACGTCATTAATGCCCGACGTCTTGATAACATTCTTACGAGTTGCGATACTCTATTTGTTACCACTCGTTTGATAAGCGATTTGTCTGGGAAACTCCATGTTGGCGTTAGTCATACATCTACTTTTCAATACACACGGTTTCCAAGGTTTCTGTTGTGATTGTCGAAAAATATGGCGATTTGTATCGGGTTTCCGAATTGACTGCCCGGTTTCGTGTTACTGTCTTCCGTCAGTTGGCAGATCATGTCGAAAGACATTAAAATAATATGGCCGTGTATCATGCGAACTGGCAGTAGGCGGTGACAAAACTGCACGCTATAGGCATTTGTTCGGAGTAATTTTTCTTTTGTTGGTTTTTTACTTTTGCGAAAACATTAGACGTGGTTTGTTGAAAAAATGAATCACCTTATTCCTAGCTTCCGCAATTATAGCTTACATTTCTCTTAAACCTTAGTATCCTGGTCTATCAACCACAATAAAAGTTGCTACAAAATGATCCATCAAATTGAAAAATCCCTCAACACGTTGAGGAGTTATAGCACTCGAAAGATCCCAGTGACCTTGATCGTTGACAAACTTAACATGGGCATCACCTCATTCATAGCTGGCGCAACTATAGCTACAATTTTTCTAGAAACTTGGCAACCTAGTCTAATATCCACAATTGAAGTTGCTACAAAATGGTCCATCAAACTTATAAATGTCTCAATCTGTTGAGGAGTTATAGCCATCGAAAGATCCCAGTTACCTTGGTCGTTGACAAACTTAACATGGACATCACCTCATTCATAGCTGCCGCAACAATAGCTACAATTTTTCTAGAAACTTGGCAACCTAGTACAACATCCACATATAAAATTGCTACAAAATGAACAATCGAACATGAAAATCCCGTAATCCACTGAGGAGGTATAGCCCTCAAAATATCCCGATTACCTTGGTCGTTGACAAACTTTACATGGACATCACCTCACTCATAGCTGCCGCAACTATAGCTACAATTTTTCTAGATACTTGACAACCTAGTGTAACATCCTCATATAAAATTGCTACAAAATGAACTATCAGACATAAAAATCCCCTGATCCGTCGGGGAGGTATAGCCCTCGAAAGATCTCAATTACCTTGGTCGTTGAAAAACTTCACTCGGACATCACCTCATTCATAGCTGCCGCAACTATAGCTATAATTTTTCTAGAACCTAGGCAACCTAGTCTAACATCCTCATATAAAATTGCTATAAAATGAACTATCGAACATAAAAATCCCTTGATCTGTTGAGGAGTTATAGCCCTCGAAAGATCCCAGTTACCTTGGTCGTTGACAAACTCAACATGGTCATCACCTGATTCAAAGCTGCCGCAACTATAGCTTCAATTTTTCTAGAAACTTGGCAACCTAGTCTAACATCTTCATAAAAAATTGCTACAAGATGAACTATTGAACATGAAAATCCCTTGATCCGTTGAGGAGGTATAGCCCTCGAAAGATCCAAATTACCTTGGTCGTTGACAAACTTAACATGGACATCACCTCATTCAAAGCTGCCGCAACAATAGCTACAATTTTTCTAGAAACTTGGCAACCCAGTACAACATCCACATATAAAATTGCTACAAAATGAATAATCGAACATGAAAATCCCGTAATCCACTGAAGAGGTATAGCCCTCAAAATATCCCGATTACTTTGGTCGTTGACAAACTTTACATGGACATCACCTCATTCATAGCTGCCGCGACCATAGCTACAATTTTTCTAGATACTTGACAACCTAGTGTAACATCCTCATATAAAATTGCTACAAAATGAACTATCAAACATAGAAATCTCCTGATCCGTTGAGAAGGTATAGCCCTCGAAAGATCCCAATTACCTTGGTCGTTGAAAAACTTCACTCGGACATCGCCTCATTCAAAGCTGCCGCAACTATAGCTACAATTTTTCAAGAAACCAGGAAACCTAGTCTTACATCCTCATATAAAATTGCTACAAAATGAACTATCGAACATAAAAATCCCTTGATCCGTTGAGGAGTAATAGCCCTCGAAAGATCCCAGTTACCTTGGTCGTTGACAAACTTAACATGGACATCACCTAATTCATAGCTGCCGCAACTATAGCTACAATTTTTCTAAAAACTTGACAACCAAGTGTAACATCCTCATATAAAATTGCTACAAAATGAACTATCAAACATAAAAATCCCCTGATCCGTCGAGGAGGTATAGCCCTCGAAAGATCTCAATTACCTTGGTCGTTGAAAAACTTTACTTGGACATCACCTCATTCATAGCTGCCGCAACTATAGCTATAATTTTTCTAGAACCTAGGCAACCTAGTCTAACATCCTCATATAAAATTGCTACAAAATGAACCATCGAACATAAAAATCGCTTGATCCGTTGAGGAGTTATAGCCCTCGAAAAATCCCAGTTACCTTGGTCGTTGACAAACTCAACATGGTCATCACCTGATTCAAAGCTGCCGCAACTATAGCTTCAATTTTTCTAGAAACTTGGCAACCTAGTCTAACATCCTCATAAGAAATTGCTACAAGATGAACTATTGAACATGAAAATCCCTTAATCCGTCGAGGAGGTATAGCCCTCGAAAGATCCAAATTACCTTGGTCGTTGACAAACTTAACATGGACATCACCTCATTCAAAGCTGCCGCAACAATGGCTACAATTTTTCTAGAAACTTGGCAACCTAGTACAACATCCACATATAAAATTGCTACAAAATAAACAATCGAACATGAAAATCCCGTAATCCACTGAGGAGGTATAGCCCTCAAAATATCCCGATCACTTTGGTCGTTGACAAACTCTACATGGACATCACCTCATTCATAGCTGCCGCAACTATAGCTTCAATTTTTCTAGAAACTTGGCAACCTTGTCTAACATCCACATATAAAATTGCTACAAAATGAACAATCGAACATAAAAATCCCGTAATCCAGTGAGGAGGTATAGCCCTCAAAATATCCCGATTACCTTGGTCGTTGACAAACTTTACATGGACATCACCTCATTCATAGCTGCCGCAACTATAGCTACAATTTTTCTAGAAACTTGACAACCTAGTGTAACATCCTCATATAAAATTGCTACAAAATGAACTATTGATCATGAAAATCCCTTAATCCGTTGAGGAGGTAAAGCCCTCGAAAGATTCAAATTACCTTGGTCGTTGACAAACTTTACATGGACATCACCTCATTCATAGCTGTCAAGACTATAGCTACAATTTTTCTAGAAACTTGGCAACCTAGTCTCACATCCACATATAAAATTGCTTCAAAATAAACCATGGAACATAAAAATCCCTTGATCCGTTGAGGAGGTATAGCCCTCGAAAGATCCCAGTTACCTTGGTCGTTGACAAACTTAACATGGACATCACCCAATTAATAGCTGCCGCAACTATAGCTACAATTTTTCTAGAAACTTGGCAACCTAGTCTAACACTCTCATATGAAATTGCTACAAAATGAACTATTGAACATGAGAATTCCTTAATCCGTTGAGGAGGTATAGCCCTCGAAAAATTCAAATTACCTTGGTCGTTGACAAACTTTACATGGACATCCTCATTCATAGCTGCCAAGACTATAGCTACAATTTTTCTAGAAACTTGGCAACCTAGTCTCACATCCACATATAAAATTGCTTCAAAATAAACCATGGATCATAAAAATCCCTTGATCCGTTGAGGAGGTATAGCCCTCGAAAGATCCCAGTTACCTTGGTCGTTGACAAACTTAACATGGACATCACCTCATTTATAGCTGCCGCAACAATGGCTACAATTTTTCTAGAAACTTGGCAACCTAGTCCAACATCCACATATAAAATTGCTACAAAATGAACAATCGAACATGAAAATCCCGTAATCCACCGAGGAGGTATAGCCCTCAAAATATTCCAATTACCTTGGTCGGTGACAAACTTTACATGGACATCACCTCATTCATAGCTGCCGCAACTATAGCTTCAATTTTTCTAGAAGCTTGGCAACCTTGTCTAACATCCACATATAAAATTGCTACAAAATGAACAATCGAACATAAAAATCCCGTAATCCACTGAGGAGGTATAGCCCTCAAAATATCCCGATTACCTTGGTCGTTGACAAACTTTACATGGACATCACCTCATTCATAGCTGCCGCAACTATAGCTACAATTTTTCTAGAAACTAGGCAACCTAGTCTAACATCCTCATATAAAATTGCTACAAAATAAACTATCGAACATGAAAATCCCTTGATCTGTTGAGGAGTTATAGCCCTCGAAAGATCCCAGTTACCTTGATCGTTGACAAACTCAACATGGTCATCACCTGATTCAAAGCTGCCGCAACTATAGCTTCAATTTTTCTAGAAACTTGGCAACCTGGTCTAATATCCACAATTGAAGTTGCTACAGAATGGTCCATCAAACTTATAAATGTCTCAATCTGTTGAGGAGTTATAGCCATCGAAAGATCCTAGTTACCTTGGTCGTTGACAAACTTAACATGGACATCACCTCATTCATAGCTGCCGCAACAATAGCTACAATTTTTCTAGAAACTTGGCAACCTAGTTCAACATCTACATATAAAATTGCTACAAAATGAACAATCGAACATGAAAATCCCGTAATCCACTGAGGAGGTATAGCCCTCAAAATATCCCGATTACCTTGGTCGTTGACAAACTTTACATGGACATCACCTCACTCATAGCTGCCGCAACTATAGCTACAAGTTTTCTAGAAACTTGAAAACCTAGTGTAACATCCTCATATAAAATCGCTACAAAATGAACTATCGAACATAAAAATCCCTTGATCCGTTGAGGAGTTATGGCCCTCGAAAGATCCCAGTTACCTTATTCGTTGACAAACTCAACATGGACATCACGTAATTCATAGCTGCCGCAACTATAGCTACAATTTTTCTAGAAACTTGACAACCTAGTTTAACATCCTTATTTAAAATCGCTACAAAATGAACTATCGAACATAAAAATCCCTTGATCCGTTGAGGAGTTATAGCCCTCGAAAGATCCCAGTTACCCTGGTCGTTGACAAACTTTACATGGACATCACCTAATTCATAGCTGCCGCAACTATAGCTACAATTTTTCTAGAAACTTGGCAACCTAGTCTAATATCCACAATTGAAGTTGCTACAAAATGGTCCATCAAACTTATGAATGTCTCAATCCGTTGAGGAGTTATAGCCGTCGAAAGATCCCAGTTACCTTGGTCGTTGACAAACTTACCATGGACATTACCTCATTCATAGCTGCCGCAACAATAGCTACAATTTTTCTAGAAACTTGACAACCTAGTGTAACATCCTCATATAAAATTGCTACAAAATGATCTATCGAACATAGCAATCCCTTTATCTGTTGAGGAGGTATAGCCCTTGAAAGATCTCAATTACCTTGGTCGTTGACAAACTTTACATGGACATCACCTCATTCTTAGCTGCCGCAACTATAGCTACAATTTTTCTAGAAACTTTGCAACCTAGTATTACATCCACAATTGAAAATGCTAGAAAATAAGCTGTCAAACTCAAAAATCCCTCTATGTGTTGAGGAGTTATACCCCTCGAAACATCCTAATTACCTTGGTCGTTGACAAAATTTACATGGACATCACCTCATTCATAGGCGCCGCAACTATAGCTACAATTTTTCTAGAAACTTGGCATCCTAGCCTATCATCCACAATTGAAGTTGCTACAAAATAATTCATCAAACTCAAAAATCCCTCAATCCGTTGATTCAACGAATCGTAAGCCCGAATATTCCACTTTATTAAATTCACAAGTCCTTGAGTTCGGAAAAAAATGTCGAGTGAGAAACCACAGTCCTTAGAAGAGCGGAGCCCAATTTCAAGTTGATATTCAAATAATCTTGTCCAGAGTCACGTACTTGAATCAGCGATTCTTTCTATTTTCTCAAATCTTATACATCCTTAAATTTTCGAAAAATCCATAAAATGAAGCTTCAAGTTCGGGAAAATAACCTCTAGTTCAAAATCATAGTCCTTTAAGAATGCCAGAGCCAAATTTCCAGTTGATACCAGAAACAGTTTGTTCAGGGTAGCGTGTTAAATACAGCACAAGTTTAAAAATTCACAAAATCTTTCTAAAAGCAACAGTTAAATTATGCCAATGCCAAATTTCAAGTTTATATCTACCGCTGATGATTCAGGGCATCGTTAAGGATGTGTGTGATATGAGAAAGGCGGCTTGTACGATATGATAATGATTAATTGATTTTTTCATAGAAAAGTTATGTAGTCTGTTCCAGGTTCCGGGCAGTAATTGAACAATGGATTTCAAAGCGGCGTACGGAAAACGATATTTTAGAAAAAAATACGGGATCGATTGGTAGAAAAATAACCGTGTTACGGAAAAACAATTGATTGAATAAAACCGGGAAAACGAATTTCTAAAAAAAGAATTTTGTTTAGTTTACACTAAAAATGTTACATCTACGTTTCAAAAAGCTCTATATTGTTAAAAAAATCTACTTCAAGCTTATTTTTCATCTTGAGTTCATACCAGAGTCAAATTTGAAGTCAAAGTGTTGATGAAGGATTCAAAGTCAAATAAAAAACAAAAGGTAAGGTTACCTTGAACAAAAGTAATCGAATAATATTTTTTTTAATTTCCTCAAAGCCCCATCGACGTGAAATTAATCAGTTTTAATATTTCACAGTGTGACGGACCCTTTGCCGCATCTTCGAAGACGTAATTTTTCCCGGGAATGCCATACAGACCCTAAAACGGACAAAATGATTGATTGCTGATTTTTCTATAGTCTTGCCGCTCGGGGATTTCAGAAGACTGCGCCGTTGCTTTGTTGTAATTGTGAATTTGCTTAAGTGAATGCTTTTTAATTGGCTTTTTGTGAAGCGATTCAAGGTGAATTGTGCTTCGGAGAAGGATTTTGAATGGTTATGATGTAACTACTGCTTATAGTCTATAACCATTCTAGCATTTCACAAATGTGTTCATTAGGATGTGCTTATTCACATAATACTTCTAAATAGCTAAAACTCGCCTTAATATGACACAAATAAACTCGGATTCAAGTCCATTCACTTCAGAGAAATTTTTAAAATATGAATTTATGTCAATGTAGTTGAAGAAGTAGAAAAGAATACGTTCTGCTGTCAATGGGATTATATATTTTATCGATTTCGTTGAACAACACAAAGAGTTCGGAGTGGAACCAAAAGAATACGGTCTGCTGTCAATGAGATTCTCTATATTTAATCGATTCCGTTGAACATCAAAAATAGTTCAGAGTAGAACCAAGAGAATACCGCGTCTGCTGACATATCTGTCGTCTGTTTTCAATATTTTATGAATTCTGTTAAAACACACCAAGAGTTTGGAGTCGAACCAAAAGAATACGGTCTGCTGTCAATGGGATTTTCTATATTTTATCGATTCCGTTGAACAACACCAAGAGTACAGAGTAGAACCAAAAGAACACGATGTAAGAGGAGTTTCTTTGTCCAAATCATGTAAAGAAGGGGGTTTTTGTGGCGCCTCTAATGGATTGTAACCACCGAAGGTTGCCCTCCATAACCTCAAAACTTACATCCTAGAAGTGGAAAGAGATTGCATTGGGCTGGCTTTGCTCATAGGCATTGGAAGCCCAGTTTATAGAGCGTTGTCCTGGTATGACGAAGGTCGTGGGTTCAAATCCCGCCTGGTGTCAACTTTTCTCATTTTTCTTTCTGTCCCTACGCCACGAAAACCCCCTTCATTTCAAAAGAATATGGACTGTTGACGATTTTGTTGATTATGTTAAGAAAATATCGAGAGTTCGGAGTAGATCCAAAAGAATACGGTCTGCTTTCACTTTTGTCGTTTGTTTTCAATATTTTATCGATTCTGTTAAAACACACCAAGAATTAAAAGTCGAACCAAGGGAATACCGTCTGCTGACGATTTTGATTTTGTTAGAAAACATCAACAGTTCGGAGAGGAACCAAAAGAATACGGCTGAAGATATTGATTTTGTTAAAGAACATCAAGGGCTCCAATTGGAACCAAAAGAATACGGTCTGCTGTCTATGCAATTTTGTCGATTGTTTTCAATATTTAAACAACACCAAGAGTTCGGAGTAGATCCAAAGAATACGGTCTGCTGACAATATCGATTTTGTTAAAAAAACATCATCCAAAAAGGAGAACGAAGTTTAAAAATTTGATCTCTAGAGTGTTACGATTTTTGCTATGTTCATGTGGAAAACGTGAGCTCCAGTTACAGTTCATGAATCCCAGAAACAGATGTTAGGGAAGTTAAAAAAAACTGGCTCAGTTAGGGGAGTTATACCAACTTTTCTGTCGGTGTCCTATCTAAGGAAATCGAAATTTGGCTGAAATATACTTCAAATTATTGCTACATGATAACCTTGAGAGAATTTTTGAAAATATGGATTTTTGGAAATGTATTTGTAGTAGCAGAACCACAAGAATACGGTCTGCTGTCAATGCGATTTTATCATTTATTTTCAATATTTTATCGATTCTGTTAAAACACACCAAGAATCCGGAGTAAAACTAAGACTGATGACGATACCGATTTTGTTAAGTTCGAAGGAGAACCAGAAGAATACGCCGGTCTGCTGTCAATTTTTTAGTTTGTTGTCAATATTTTATCGATTCTGTTTGAACACACCAAGACTCTGGGGTAAAGCCAAGGGAATATGGTCTGCTGACGATTTTTATTTTGTTAAAAAACATCAATAGTCCGGAGAGGAACCAAAAGAAAACGGTCTGCTGACGATATCAATTTTGTTAAAAAACATCAAGGGTTCGAAGTCGAACCAAAAGAATACGGTCCGCTGTCAATGCAATTTTATCGATTCAGTTGAAACATACACGAAGAGTTTGGAGTAGTTCCAAAAGGATACGGTCTGCTGATGATATCGATTTATTTAAAAAAACATCAAGTGTTCGGAAAGAAACCAAAAAAATACGGTCTGCTGACGATATCGATTTTCTTAAAGAACATCAAGGGCTCGAAGTGGAACCAAAAGAATACGGTCTGCTGTCAGTGCAATTTTGTCGATTGATTTGTATATTCTATAGATTTAGTTAAAAATACACGAAAAGTTCGAAGTAGATCCAAAAGAATACGGTCTGCTGACGATATCGATTTTGGTAAATAAATATCAAGAGTTCGGGAAGGAACCAAAAGAGTACGGTCTGCTGACCATATCGATTTTGTTAAAGAACATCAAGGGCTCAAAGCTGAACCAAAAGAATACGGTCTGCTGTCACTGCATTTTTGTCGATTGTTTTCAATATTTTCCGATCCTGTTCAAACACACCAAGACTTCGGGGTAGAGCCAAGGGAATATGGTCTGCTGACGATTTTTATTTTGTTAAAAAACATCAACAGTCCGGAGAGGAACCGAAAGAAAACGGTCTGCTGACGATATCAATTTTGTTAAAAAACATCAATGGTTCGAAGTCGATCCAAAAAAATACGGTCCGCTGACAATGCAATTTTGTCGATTGTTTTGTATATTTTATCGACTCAGTTGTAAAATGCACGAAGGGTTCGAAGTAGTTTCAAAACGATACTGTCTGCTGACGATATCGATTTATTTAAAAAAACATCAAGTGTTCGAAGAGAAACCAAAAGAATACGGTCTGCTGACCATATCGATTTTCTTAAAGAACATCAAGGGCTTGAAGTGGAACCAGAAGAATACGGTCTGCTGTCAATGCAATTTTGTCGATTGATTTGTATATTTTATGGATTTAGTTAAAAAATACACGAAGAGTTCGAAGTAGATCCAAAAGAATACGGTCTGCCGACGATATCGATTTTGTTAAATAAATATCAAGAATTCGGAAAGGAACCAAAAGAATACGGTCTGCTGACCATATCGATTTTGTTAAAGAACATCTCAAGGGCTCAAAGCTGAACCAAAAGAATACGGTCTGCTATCAATGCAATTTTGTCGAATGTTTTCAAAATTTTTCGATTCTGTTAAAAAACACCAAGAGCGAAGAGAAGGTCCAAAAGAATACGGTCTGCTGAAGATATCGCTTTTGTCTAAAAAAAAAACATGAATAGTTCGATGTTGAACCAAAAGAAAACGGTTATCTGGGGCAGCAATAAAATTGAACATTTCACTAAATGTTTCCAGAAAGAAGTTTAAAATTCAATCTCTAAAGTTTTACGAATTTTTCTATATTTATGTGGAAAACGTGAGCTTCAGTTACAGTTCATAAATCCCAAATTTGGCTGAGATAAACTATAAATTATTGCTTCATAAAAACCTTCAGAGAAATTTTGGAAATATGGATTCTTGAAAATGTAGCTGTAGTAGTAGCACCGAAAGAAATATACGGTCTGCTGTAGGACCAAAAGAATACGGTTTGCTGATTTTGTCAAAGAACATCGAACATTTGAACCAAAAGAATACGGTAAGTATCAAGAGATACACGGTCTGCTGTCGATACAATTTCGTCGATTGTTTTCAATATTTCATCGATTCTCCCTTGAGCACACCAAGAGTTCGGAGTAGAACCAAAAGAATACGGTCTGCTGATTTTGTCAAAGAACATCAAGAGTTCGAAGTCGAACCAAAAGAATATGGTCTGCTGTCAATACAATTATGCCGATGGTTTTCAATTTTCAATCGATTCGGTTGAACAACATGAATAGTTCGAAGTGGAACCAAAAGAATACGGTCTGCTGTTGGCTTTGGACTAGAGTTTCCCACTACGAAATGTACATAAAAAATTGATTTTGAAAAAAAAATTTATTTTGAATAAAAAAAAAAAGGAAATCACGATAAATTTACTGAATAATTTTCACGATATCAACTTGAAATTAGGCAGTTTGTCATTCTCGCCCGTTCTGCAGTGCTATGTAAGTCAATCAGTTAAGAGAACTCTAAATTCAAAATAAAAGTGGGTAGTTACCTATAAAAGGTGCATAAGGGCAACAAATTGTTTCCGTACAGCTGATATAGACTTATACATTGATAATTAAACCAACTAATTACGTCGTTTGCTCATCCCAATAGATTCTCGTAATCCAAAAAGAACAGAAGTATTTATCATCAACTAGTGATAGATATTAATGACAAGAAACCTAATTTGGTAGCGCTCTTAAAATTTATAAAATCTGTTACGCCCGTCCAATTCTGTGGCTCTTTCGGCAAAGAAAAAACGACGATTAATTGCTTTAAAACAAAGAAATGGGATTTTATGACGGACTCATTTTGACAGCACGTAGATACTGACGAAATTAATTAAATATAAATTATATGAATTGATAAAACATCAAAAATCAATCTCACTGTTGACGTCGCGTCGCTTTCGTTTTCAGTCCATACAACAAGCAGGAATTGTCTTTTCATTACATTGATTTTCAATAGTTCATTTTGAATAAAAACTTGAAATTAATTCGGCTAAATTTTATTGACCAGCAGCCAAAACAGTCATTTTTCAAAAATCTAATCACTCGATGACGTTGCAGCTTTGACCTACTGCGGATCATAATGAATTGCTCTAAATAGTCTGCAGGGGTGAGAATTATACATGGGGGACCTTTTCATGCTGCTTTAAGCCCTGTGAATTGAGTGCTGCATTTTGTTGAGGGGAACAGAAAATATCCTCTCAGAAATTGAGCTGTTATTGCTCTAAATTGAAGAGAATTTTCTATTTACCGGTGTTAACACAGAATCGAGTCTCTCTACACCACAATAAACCATAAATCGTAAAACCCTTTTCCCAACCCTTCACAACAAAACCACCACGCAGCGTTACACACGACACTCTGGGGATGTTTGCGGAATACTAATCAGCCTCCAAAACACTCTCACCCTGTACATCACACAAAAACTCCGCCGATCTCTCAACAACAATTTGTATATTTTTTCGATTAGACCCCCGCTTGCGGTCGCTGCCGGCAAATCTGGATTTTTTCCTACTCCATTCCCTCTGGATATCGGAAAAAACTCGATGATGGTGGATGGAGTTTTGGTCCACGTTACGTTAAATTCCAGCAATCCGTGCCTGGTAATCCATCAAAACAAAAGTAATAAAAGTCTTGTAAGTATATTTATCTTTTATATTGGGCTATCCGCACTCACGTCCCGTAAGCAGTAAACAAAATTTATTACCGACACATTCAGAGCTCAACAGGTCTTGCAGGGTTAAATGTTGCGTTTCGGGGAGGATAAATATATGTTGGAAAGCTTGTTTTGCACTATAAGGTGACAAATATCTCCTGGAAAGGCTTGCTGTATGTTATATTAGACCAACTCCATCAAAATTGTTCTAAAATCGTTTCTAGAAGGCCCTCAATGAGACATCAGTTAAAGAATCCTACAATTTTGTTCCTGTCAATAATCACTTCACCATTTTTTTTATGAAATGAATCCTCGTCAAAAAATTGAAAGAAAACTAGCTGTCATATCAACAGTGGAATGATAGCAGTGGCTTGAAACTCGGCAGATGTAATCAGGGTCGAAGGACCTTCAAAATAAGGTATCACACTTTTTGGAGTTTTACCCTAGCCAAGGAATTGCTGATAAAGAATTGCTCATAAGCCTTATAAGTAATTATCACTCCAACGGATACTTATCTCCTAGATTTTCGGAATTATCACTTTTGTAATTCCACGAAGTAAACACTCTCGCGGATACGTGGTCTTATTATTTTCCAGATTTGCGGAATTAGTGTCCTCGTGGACTGCGGAGTTGACATATTAGAGAAATTGGGAGTCACTCTAGCGGATCCGCAACCTTATGGTTTTTTCAGCATTGCGGATCCGCAATGATCACTCTCACAGATACCAGTTACTTTTTCTTTTTTAGCTTGTTGAAATTATCGCTTTTGTCATTTCGCAAAATCACTACTTCTGCGGATCCGCAGCATTATCACTTTCTTGGAATTGCGGAATTATCACTGTTGTTGGAATTATTTCTCATGTGGATATGCGAAATTGGAATTTTTGGAAAATAAAGAGATTCTTTAATGAATCCTCAATTTTATCATCCTATTGTATGAGAATCCGCTTTTGTGGTTTCGTGGAATTAGCACCCTTTAGCGAATTCGTGGTTTTATTTTTTTTCTGAATTCGTGGAATTAGTAACCTCGTGGATCTGCGGAATCACCATTTTTGAGGAATCAGGAGTAACTGTAACGGATCCTCAAATTCAATTTTTTTTTTGATTTTCCAAATCAGCGGAATGTTCACTTCGGCCAGTCATCGCTTATACAGTCACCACTTCAGCCTTATCGGATTATCGGTTTCTGAGATCTCCACAATTATCACTATTTTTGTGGATCCGTTTTTTCAGATACGTGGAATTATTGCATCCGCAACTTTATCATCCTTTTGTTTTTGAGAATCCGCGGAATTAACTCTTTTGAGAATTAATCACTGTCCCGGATCTAGATCCTATCACCTTTCCAGCTTCATAAAATAAACTATTTTGTGACTTCGCGAAATAAAAATCTTGGGGAATTACCACTCTTGCGTCTCCGCAGCTCTATCACTTTCTTGGATTTGCGGAATTATCACTTTTGGCGTACAGTGAAAAAAGCACTCTTGCGGATCCGCAGTCTCATTATTATTCCAGATTCGCGGAATTATTGCTCTTGTGGATCTGGTGGATACGCATTTTTGGGATATCAGGACTATGTCATTTTCTTGGTTTTGCAAATCCGTCGCGGA
The DNA here is from genome assembly GCA_958502075.1 of Orchestes rusci. Classification (NCBI taxonomy): domain Eukaryota; kingdom Metazoa; phylum Arthropoda; class Insecta; order Coleoptera; family Curculionidae; genus Orchestes; species Orchestes rusci. Next base: position 3,049,006 of record OY293305.1, read on the forward strand.
ATCAACACTTTGGAGAATTATCACTGTCAGATTCTATCACCTTATAATTTATGTAACTTCGCAAAATTAAAATCTTGGGGAATTACCACTCTTGCGGATCCGCAGCTTCATCACTTTCTTAGATTTGAGGAATTATCACTTTTGGGGTTCCGTGGGGCTAGGACTCCCGTGGATCAGCAGTTTCATTATTATTCCAGATTCGCGGAATTATTGCTCTTGTGGATCTGGTGGATATGCATTTTTGGGATATCAGGACTGTGTCATTTTCAAAGATGTTGCAGATCCGTCGCGAGATTAACACTTCTGAGGAATTGTCACTGTTGTGGATACCAGATCCTATTACCTTACAGCTTATGTAACTTCGCGAAATTCTAATCTTGGGGAATTACCACTCTTGCGGATCTGCAGCTTTATCACTTTCTCAGATTTGCGGAATTATCACTTTTGGGGTTCTGTGGAATTAACACTCTTGCGGATCCGCGGTTTCAATATCATTCCAGATTCACGGAATTATTGCTCTTGTGGAAAAGGTGGATAAGCATTTTTAAAAAATTAGGACTTTGTTATTTTCTTGGTTTTGCATATCTGTCGCAAAATTAACACTTTTGAGGAATTATCACTCCGCGAAAATAAAGTCTTGGGGACTTACCACTCTTGCGAATCCGCAGCTTTATCACTTTCTTAGATTTGCGGAATTATCACTTTTGGGGTTCCGTGGAGTTAGCATTCTCACGGATCCGCAGTTTCAATATTATTCCAGGCTCACGGAAATATTGCTCTTGTGGATCTGGTGGATATGCATTTTTGGGATATCAGGACTTTGTTATTTTCAATAGTGTTGCAAATCCGTAGCGAAATCAACACTTTTGAGGAATTGTCACTGTTGCGGATACCAGATCCTATCACCTTACAGCTTATGTAACTTCGCGAGATTCCAATCTTAAGGAATTACCACTCTTGCGGATCCGCGGCTTTATCGCTTTCTTAGATTTGCGGAATTATTACTTTTGGGGTTCTGTGGAATTAACACTCTTGCGGATCCGCGGTTTCAATATCATTCCAGATTCACGGAATTATTGCTCTTGTGGAAAAGGTGGATGAGCATTTTCAAAAAATTAGGACTTTGTTATTTTCTTGGTTTTGCATATCTGTCGCAAAATTAACACCTTTGAGGAATTATCACTCCGTGAAAATAAAGTCTTGGGGACTTACCACTCTTGCGGATCCGCAGCTTTATCACTTTTTTAGATTTGCGGAATTATCACTTTTGGGGTTTCGTGGAGTTAGCACTCTCACGGATCCGCAGTTTCAATTTTATTCCAGACTCACGGAAATATTGCTCTTGTGGATCTGGTGGATATGCATTTTTGGGATATCAGGACTTTGTCATTTTCAAAAGTGTTGCAGATCCGTAGGGAAATTAACACTTTTGAGGAATTGTCACTGTTGCGGATACCACATCTTTTCACCTTACAGCTTATGTAACTTCGCGAGATTCCAATCTTAAGGAATTACCACTCTTGCGGATCCGCGGCTTTATCACTTTCTCAGATTTGCGGAATTATCACTTTTGAGGTTCCGTGGAATTAACACTCTTGCGGATCCGCGGTTTCAATATCATTCCAGATTCACGGAATTATTGCTTGTGGAAAAAGTGAATCAGCATTTTTAAAAGATTAGGACTTTGTTATTTTCTTGGTTTTGCATATCTGTCGCAAAATTAACACTTTTGAGGAATTATCACTCCGCGAAAATAAAGTCTTGGGGACTTACCACTCTTGCGGATCAGAAGCTTTATCACTTTCTTAGATTTGCGGAATTATCACTTTTGGGGTTCCGTGGAGTTAGCATTCTCACGGATCCGCAGTTTCAATATTATTCCAGACTCACGGAAATATTGCTCTTGTGGATCTGGTGGATACGCATTTTTGGGATATCAAGACTTTGTCATTTTCTTGGTTTTGCAAATCCGTCACGAAATTAACACTTTTGAGGAATTGTCACTGTTGCGGATACCAGATCCTATCACCTTATCTGTCGCGAAATTAACACTTTTGAGGAATTATCACTCCGCGAAATTTTTGGGAAGGACCACTCTTGCGGATCCGCAGCTTTATCGCTTTCTTAGATTTGCGGAATTATCACTTTTGGGGTTCCTTGGAATTAGCACTCTCGCGGATCCGGAGTTTCATCATTATTCCAGATTCACGAAATTATTGCTCTTGTGGATCTGGAAAATTGAAATTTTTGAAAAATTAGGAACAACTGTAATAATGAATCCGTAACTTTATCATTTTCTTGGTTTTGTAAATCCGGCGCGTAATCAACTCTCTGGGGAATTATCACGGTCACGGATACCAAATTCTCACCTTATAATTTATGTGACTCCGCGAAATTGAAATCTTGGGGAATTACCACTATTGCGGATCCGCAGCTCCATCACTTTCGGAATTATCACCTGCTGGGTTCCGTGGAGTAAACACTCTGGCAGATCCGCAGTTTCATTATTATTCCAGATTCGCGAAATTATTGCTCTTTTGGATATGCGAAGTTGAAATTTTTGGGAAATTGAAAACTACTTTGATGTATCCGCAACTTTATCATTTTCTTGGTTTTGCGAATCCGGCGCTTTTGTTACTCCGCGAAATTAAAATTTTGGGGAATTACCACTCTTGCGGATTACATTCTTAGATCTGCGGAATAATTACTTTGGAGGTTTCGTGGCATTAGCACACTTGGGGATCCGCAGTTTCATTATTATTCCAGATTTGCGGAATTATTGCCCTTGTGGAGTTGGAAAATAAGCATTTTTGGAAAATTAATACTTTGTCATTTTCTTGGTTTTGCAAATCCGGATAACAGATTCTATCACCATATTGCTTATGTAGCTCCGCGAAATCAAATTTTGGGGAATTACCACTCTTGCGGATCCGCAGCTTTATCAGTTTCTTAGGTTTTCAGAATTATCACTTTTGGGGTTCCGTGGAGTTAGCACTCTCGCGGATCCGCAGTTGCATGATAATTCCAGATTCGCGAAATTATTGCTCTTGTGGATATGCGAAATTGAAATTTTTGGGAAACTGAAAACTACTTTGATGTATCCGCAACTTTACCATTTTCTTGGTTTTGCGAATCCGGCGCTTTTATTACTCCGCGAAATTAAAATTTTGGGAAATTACCTTTTGATCACTTTCTTAGATTTGCGGAATAATTACTTTGGAGGTTTCGTGGCATTAGCACTCTTGGGGATCCGCAGTTTCATTATTATTCCAGATTTGCGGAATTATTGCCCTTGTGGAGTTGGAAAATAAGCATTTTTGGAAAATTAATACTTTGTCATTTTCTTGGTTTTGCAAATCCGGATAACAGATTCTATCACCATATTGCTTATGTAGCTCCGCGAAATCAAATTTTGAAGAATTACCACTCTTGCGGATCCGCAGCTTTATCTTTTTTTTAAATTTGCGCAATTATCACTTTTGGGATTCCGTGGAATCAGCACACTTGCGGATCCGCAGTTTCATTATTATTTCAGATCTGGAAAATTGATGTTTTTGCGAAATTAGAAACTACTTCAATGGATGCGCAACTTTATCTTTTTTTTGGTTTTGCGGATCCGGTGCGGAGTTGACACTTTTGAGGAATAATCACTGTCGCGGATATCAGATCCTATCACCTTATCTCTAATGTAATTTCGCGAAATTAGAATCTCGGGGAATTACCGCTCATGCGGATCCGCAGCTTTATCATTTTCTTAGATTTGCGGAATTATCACTTTTGGTGTTCCGTGGAGTAAGCACTCTCGCGGATCCGCAGTCTCATTATTAATCCAGATTCGCGGAATAATTGCTCTTGTGGATCTGGGAAAAAGCATTTTTGGAGAAATTAGGATCATGTCATTTTTTTGGTCACGAAATTAACACTTTTGAGGAATTATCATTGTCGCTGATGACAGATTCGATCACCTTATATGTAACTCCGCCAAATTAAAATCTTGAGGAATTATCACCCTTGCGGATCCGCAGCACTTCAGTGAATACGAGGAATTAACACATTATTGTCTGGAATACCATTTCCGCTGACTAATATCATATCAAGTTGATCGTGTGATTATCAACATTTTTGCCAAACCATCATTCTGGTGGATCCCCAGCATTATCGCTCATTTAAATTTGCGGCATTATCACTCTCGCATATCCCGGGTTTTATAACCTTTTTTGAATTATCGCACTCTGGCGAACTCGCAATTCAGTATAACTTTTTTGGTTGATGAATCCGCGGAATAATCACTTTTGCGAAATATGTAACATTTAATAGTTTATTGACTCATGTTGGCAACTTCACACTCATAGAACATAACAATCTAATCAAAATGAATTTTCTCCAGTCATCCGGCGCCAAATATTGATATTCTCCAACCGTCTAAAGCCGAAACAAGATTTTGGTTTATGGTTTAAAGATGACATGAAAATGTCTGCTTGAGGTATCGATCAGAGGGGAAAACAACGACACGAACTGACGTAGAATGACTTGCACATCTCCATCAGACACCAACTATTAATAATGTTTATCCTCCCCCGTTTCAGCACATCCCTCATCGCCGATATTAAACATCATCTGATTCTGATTTTCGCTGACGATGATTTAACATGTTTCGCTTTTCCACATTTTTATTTCCTGCTAAATGCCATTAATAATTAAAAAGTGCAGCTCACCTATATAAATAAGGGTTTCTCGACGTCTTAACGCAACGCTGCTTTGAAATTATTGCCCTTGCTGCAATCAGCACAAGTCATTAAGTCACTGTTTATTCATTGTTTTCTTTTGGATAAAGGGATACAAAAAACTCCCTCTTCGAGCTTTATGGGTACCTACTTTTATAATATTTTCAATCTCCCCGCTACTGTCCAACCAGGGTGGTTTTTCCAACCCTCCTCCATTTCGCAACCCCCTCACAAAACTCGGAAAAGTCTTTGGCGACGATAAAAACATCTTGTAGCCACCGAGATTCAGTCCGCTCGGGCACATATTCAAATTATCAGCGGTTTGTTTTTCGGTTTTTACAACTTTTGCCCTTCATTTATTATCCGCTGGAACTTTTTGATTTATTTTTTTATAATTAGTTTTATTTTTTTGCGGCGGATCCGATTTCTTTGTACAGCTGAGTGGGTTTAGTGGGGTTGGTTTTAAACTGGTCAATATTGACTTGTAAGGGTTTGAGTAAACATTGATTGAAAGATGACCCTTTGTCACCAAAAACAATAGTTATTAATCACAATTAAAACCCAATTATCGCACACGATAACAGAAACTATAGTCAAGCATGGGCCCAGAAGGAAAACTGGAAATTATTAATAAAGTTTGACGTGTTTCCTATTCGTGAGTGATAAAGCACTCTGCCATCTGTCACAGGTGAAATTTAATATCAATGTCGGAGTCTCATCCCTTCGAGTTTTCCGACTGTCTTTTCTTTTCCGCATCTATTGGAAGTTATTTGAATATGGCGCCGAGAGAATCGCGGATTTCTCTGCATGTTCCAAGTTGAATGACAGTTTTTTTTATCTATCCAATTTGGTAAATGATAACTGTCAAACGGACTCAAAATAGTGTTATGACTAAACGATTTTTAAAGGATTGAAAATAGGGCTTTCTCTGGACGGATTAAAAATAGTGCCTTTTTCCAATATTCTCCTAACAAATTTATCAAAAAGTAATGACGTTGACAGCATCTCAAGTGGTTCATTGATTGATGATGATTCTCAAGCTGATTGAAAATAGTGTGTCGTGATATTCTTCAAGCGGATCAAAAAATATGTATCCATGTAATGTTCTCAAACGGATCAATAAAAGAGTTGATCTATTTTCAAAGGCGATCAAAATTTCTCCTTCAAGCGGATTGAAACAGTTCAACTTCAATAGTGCCGATTGATTATCATCATTATATTTGGTACGTTTATTCACTTACTTTTGTTTTATCTATTTTTTTAACGGATTGAAAATAGTGTTTTTACTAAACGAATCAATAATAGTGTCGTTTGATAATCAATTGATTTTTCATTGACTTCTACAAGCTGCTTAATCGGATTAAAAACAGTGATGTTCAAAACTGAAATCAAATAGATTTATGATTTTCTTCAAGCTGATTAAAAATAGTGTCGCCACTGTGAATTTTAGCGATCTATCAGGATGATTGGAAATAGTGTTCCAACTATTTTTTTTCAATCGGATCAAAAATAGTTCCGATTTATTATCACCATACCATAAATGATTGATAAATTTCCTTAGGCGGATTAAAAATAGTGTCTCTTCTTTAAGCGGATTGAAAAAGTTTTACTTCTTCAATTGGATCAAAAATAGTGCGGATTGATTTTATTGCCAATAGTGTCAACTGTATCAGAGTAGCTCCACTGAAAATTATTTGTTTAATTTTTTTTTTGTATCCGACCAAAAATAGTGCTGTTCAATGATCAATGGATTATTCAGTGATTTAACGGTTTAAAAATATTTCCAAAACGAATTTTCTATCGATCGGATCAAAAAACATTGCCGGTTGATGCTTTTTTTATTCATGATTTTCTTCATGCTAATCAGAAATAGTGCCACTGTGAATTTCGATGTCCTATCATTTTCTTCTAGCGGATTGAAAATAGTGTTGCTGGTTTGACTGAGATTAATTTTTCTACGGAGAATATGAAATGTTCAGTGTTTTATAATTTTTTTTAACAGATTGAAAAAAGTATCTTCATTTGATGTTTCTAATGTTGAAATGTGATCAAATATGTCATCATTTTTAAGCGGATTGAAATAGTGTTTCAACTCAAAGGATCAAAAATATTGCCGATTGATTATTTCTCCATCGATTATTTAATAATTTCAACCTTCTTTAGAAGGTAATTTTGATAGGCATTTGAAGTTCTCCTTATAACGGATTGAGAATAGTTTGACTGATATTGTTGATTGTTAATTTTTCTTCGGTGGTTCAAAAATAGTGTCCCCACTACAATGTTCAGTGTTTTATCATTTTTTTTCCAATGGATTGAAAATAGTGTCTTCATTTGATGTTGAAATGTGATCAAACATTCCGTTATTTTCAAGCGGATTGAAAATAGTGTCTTTCATTAGTGTAACGTAATATTCTTCAAGCGGATTGAAAATTATTTTCCCATGTGATGTTCTCAAGCTGAGCAAAAATAGAGTTGGTCTATTTTCAAAGGCGATCAAAATTTCTCCTTCAAGCGGATTGAAATAGTTCAACTTCAATCAATAATAGTGCAATTTGATAACCAATTGATTTTTCATTGACTTCTACAAGCTGCTTAATCGGATTAAAAACAGTGATGTTCGAAACTGAAATCAAATAGATTTATGATTTTCTTCAAGCTGATTAAAAATAGTGTCGCCACTGTGAATTTTAGCGATCTATCAGGATGATTGGAAATACTGTTTCAACTATTTTTTTTCAATCGGATCAAAAATAGTTCCGATTTATTATCACCATACCATAAATGATTGATAAATTTCCTCAGGCGGATTAAAAATAGTGTCTCTTCTTCAAGCGGATTGAAATAGTCCCACTGCTTCAATTGGATCAAAAATAGTGCAGATTGATTTTATTGCCAATAGTGTCAACTGTATTAGAGGAGCTCCACTGAAAGTTATTTGTTTAAATTTTTTTTTGTATCCGACCAAAAAAAGTGCTGTTCAATGATCAATGGATTATTCAGTGATTTGACGGTTTGAAAATATTGCCAAAACGCATTTTTTATTGATCGGATCAAAAAACATCGCCGATTGATGCTTTTTCTTATTTATGATTTTCTTCATCCTTATCAGAAATAGTGTCACTATGAATCTCGATGTCCTATCATTTTCTTCTAGCGGATTGAAAATAGTGTTGACGGTTTGACTATAAGATTAATTTTTCTATAAGGAGAATATGAAATGTTCAGTGTTTTATAATTTTCTTAAACGAATTGAAAATAATGTCTTCATTTGATGTTTCTAATGTTGAGATGTGATCAAATATGCTGTCATTTTGAAGCGGATTGAAATAATGTTTCAATTCAACGGATCAAAAATATTGCCGATTGATTATTTATCAATCGATTATTCAATAATTTCAACCTTCTTTAGAAGGTAATTTTGAAAGGCATTTGAAGTTCTCCTTATAACGGATTGAGAATAGTTTGACTGATATTGTTGATTGTTAATTTTTCTTCGGTGGTTCAAAAATAGTGTCCCCACTACAATGTTCAGTGTTTTATCATTTTTTTTCCAACGGATTGGAAATAGTGTCTTCATTTGATGTTGAAATGTGATCAAACATTCCGTTATTTTCAAGCGGATTGAAAATAGTGTCTTTCATTATTGTTACGTAATATTCTTCAAGCGGATATAGATAATTATTTTTCCATGTAATGTAAAACTTTCTTCAAGCTGATTGGAAATAATGTACACTTTCCACTAGGATAATCATCAGTGTTCTATTATTTTCTTCAAACGGATCGGAAATGGTAGTAGTTTATCAATCGAATCAAAAATGATTGCCGATTGATTGAAATTCCAAAGTAGTTCATTGATCAAGCAGATCAAAAATAGTGCATCAACTGTAATTTTCAGTATTCTATCATTTTCAAGCGGATTAAAAATAGTGTAGTTTTCAAAGGCGTTCAAAGTTCTCCTTCCAACGGATTGAATATAGTGTTAATGGTTTGACTGACATTGTCGATTGTTAATTTTTCAAGCGGATTAAAAATAGTGTCTCCACTAAGATGTTCAGTATTCCAGAATTTTTCCCAACGGATTGAAAATAATGTCACAATTTGATGTTTTAAACCAATGTTGAAATGTGATCAACCATTCCGTTATTTTCAAGCGGATTGAAAATAGTGCTTCAACTCAACGGATTGAAAATAGTGTCACAATTTGATGTTTTTAATCAATGTTGAAATGTGATCAAACATTCCGTAATTTTCAAGCGGATTGAAAATAGTGCTTCAACTCAACGGATTGAAAATAGTGTCACAAATTTGATGTTTTTAATCAATGTTGAAATGTGATCAAACATTCCGTGATTTTCAAGCGGATTGAAAATAGTGCTTCAACTCAACGGATTGAAAATAGTGTCACAATTTGATGTTTTTAATCAATGTTGAAATGTGATCAAACATTCCGTGATTTTCAAGCGGATTGAAAATAGTGCTTCAACTCAACGGATTGAAAATAGTTGCCGATTGATTATTTATCGATCGATTTTTCAATAATTTTACCTTCTTCAAGAGGTTTGAAAATATTTCCCCATTGTCTACAAAAATTTATAAATCGAATCTCAAAATAGTGCTGATTGATGTTCATTGTTTTATAACTTTTTCCAAGCTGATGATAGAAAATAGTGTACCTATCCACTCTAATCATCATCAGTGTTCTATTATTTTCTCCAGACGGATCGAAATTAGTACTTGTTTATCAATCGAATCAAAATAGAGTGCCGATTGATTGAAGTTTCAAAGTAGTTCATCGATCAAGGTGATCAAAAATAGTGCCTAAACTGTAATTTTCTGTGTTCTTCAAGCGGATTGAAAATAGTGTAGTTTTCAAAGGAGTTCAGAGTTCTTGTTCTAACGGATCGAGATTAGTGTTGATGGTTTGACTGGTATTGTTGATTGTTAATTTTTTCAAGCGGATTAAAAATGGTGTCTTCACTAAAATGTTCAGTGTTGAAATGAGAATAGTGTCTTCATTTGATGTTTTCAATGTTGAAATAAAAATAGTGTTTCAACTCAACGGATCAAAAATAGTGCCGGTTTTTCAATGATTTTACCTCATTTAGGAGGTTCAAAAAGATTGCCTTATTGTCTACAAAAATTTTAAATCGGATCTTAAAATAGTGCTGATTTATGTTCATTGATTTAAAACTTTCTTCGAGCTGATTGAAAATAGTGTACCTATCCACTCTAATAATCATCAGTGTTCTATTATCTTCTTCCAACGGATCGAAATTAGTACTAGTTTATCAATCGAATCAAAAAAGAGTGCCGATTGATTGAAGTTCCAAAGTAGTTCATTGATCAAGCTGATCAAAAATATTTAAGTGTTCTATCATCTTCAAGCGTATTGAAAATAGTGTAGTTTTCAAAGGCGTTCCAATTTCTCTTTCTAGCGGATTGAAAATAGTGGTGATTGTTTGACTGATATTGTTAATTTTTCTCAAGCGGATCAAAAATATTGTCTCCACTAAAATGTTCAGTGTTTAAGCATTTTTTCCAACGGATTGAAAATAGTGTCTTCATTTGATGTTTTTGATGTTGGCATGTGATCAAACATTCCGTCACTTTCAAGCGGATTAAAAATAGTGTTTCAACTCAACGGATCAAAAAAAGTGCCTAGACTGTAATTTTCAGTATTCTATCATCTTCAAGCGGATTGAAAATTGTGTAGTTGTGTCTCCACTAAAATGTTCAGTGTTTTAGCATTTTTTCCAACGGATTAAAACAAACATTCAAACATTCGGTCATTTTCAAGCGGATTGAAAATAGTGTTTCAACTCAACGGATCAAAAATAGTGCCGATTGATTATTCATCAATCGATTATTCAATGATTTTAACCATTTCTAAAAGGTTTGAGAACATTGCCTTATTGTCTATAAAAATTTATAAATCGGATCTTAAAATAGTGAGGATTGATGTTCATTGATTTAAAACTTCCTTCAAGCTGATTTAAAATAGTGTCTTCATTAAAATTGTGTTTTCCAGGTATAATTTTCTTGAAGCGAATTGTAAATAATGTTTCCAATCAATGTTCTCGAATCAAAAATATAGCTGATCAGATTCATAGGATCAAAAATAGTGTCGTTAGATTATCAATCGATTATTCAGTGATTTTTACTTTATTCAAGTGATTTAAAAATATATTGTCCTCATAGATGTATCAATCGTAAAAAAACCAGTGAATCGATGTTTTTTTCAAGCTGATTAAAAATAGTGTTTCCACTGTAGATTTTAATTTTTCTCCATTTCCCTGAATCAGATTGAAAATAGTGTTTTCATATAATGCAATATTCTCAGTCGGATCAAATCAACAATCAAAAGACGATCAAAGTTTGTTGTTCAAACGGATTAAAAATAGTGCCGATTCATTATTGTAAATACATGATTTAGTGATTGTTAATTTTTCACGAGCGGATTGAAAATAGTGTCTCGAATAGAATTGTCTGTGTTTTATCATTTTTTCGAACGGATCAAAAATAGTGCTCTCATTTTTTCAAGCCGATTGAAAATAGTTATTTTACAGAACGGATCAAAAATAGTGCCGATAAATTATTAATAATAGATAATTCAGTCATTTTTGATTTTTTTCAAACGGATTGGAAATAGTGTTTCGATTGAAAATTTTTAATGTGATAAAAAATACAGATAATCCATATATTATTGATTTTTTTTCAAGTTGATTCAAAATTGTAACTTGGTGTCATATTTTTTTGGATTGAAAATAGTGTTTCCAATAATAAAAATATTGCTAATAATCAATTTTGAATCAATATTCAATTATCTTATTTTCTTTTAATCGGATTGAGGCCAGTGTTTCCCATCAATACTCTAAATCGGATCAAATATAGACTTTATTGAGTTTAAATGAGGATTCAAATTTTCTTGAATATGATCAAGCGGATTGAAAATAATTGTTTTCACTTGAATTAAAAATAGTGCCGATATATTCTGAATTGATCTTCAGTGTTTACCTTTTTTTCATGCGGATTGAAAATAGTGACGGCATTAATATTTTAAGTTTTGATAAAAGTAATGTGTTTTGATGCCCATTTTTTTGAATACTTCAAACATTGTTTTCATAATGACAAAGAAGTCAAAAAGTGGTGAGTTGCGAATTCTCAAAGCAGTCAAAAATTCAAATTTATCAAAAAATGATAAATTAAAAACTATGAAAGGATTGACCTTTAAAATCCCTCCTCCATACAATAATGTAACATTTTGCTACAGCTTAACAATGACAAAATACTTTTTTGTCAAGCTTTAATCCGGCATTACTTGGGACTTTAATTCCAATTTCACAAACCTCTCAATAAATCACAATCCTTTGAAGAATAACAGGTAATAAGTCATTAGGATCACAGGTACATAGAAATTTGTTAAGATGATGAAATTACGTAATTAGAATGTTTTTTTAAGAAACAACTTCACGGCGATATGGGACCAGAATTAAGTAAAATATTATCGTGAAGGGCGGCCTGCATGAGATTTATGTGAGTGGGGGAGAGAGGAGAAAAGACCATTTAGCTCCCAATGCTGGATTTTAATCTACATGCACTAGAGCAGAGGCGTAGGGGAATTTAATTTTTGTTTTGACAATAATTTTTCTTCAAGCTGATCAAAAATAGTCAAAAATTATCAAATTTCGTGGTATTATATTTTTATGTTGAATGTCTTTACGAGCTGTTACAGTATCTTACCATCCCATAAATTTTCAACAGATGGTAAGATTCAATACATCAAGCAGAGCAGAATATATTCACCCTACAAAAGACAGTGTTATGGCTTACTAACAACGTCATAAAGAACTAAAATGGCGCATAGGGAGAGCACACTACTTATCCATATCGCTGGCGCTTGCATAAAATATTAATTTCGAAGCAGCAGTTTTTAATTTTTATGGGTCTCGGAAGACGCTTTGGCAATTCCGAGACATTGTGCTCGGCGATCGGTGTTTTTTCGGCTGACAGCCGAAGCCGTCCTTTTATCGGCTTGCTGACATTTTTCTGCTTTTGAGCTACTTAATTACCCAGCAAATTTTCTTACTTCCTTTCGAGGGCCATAAGAGGCATTTGTGGGGTTGGTAATGATGAATGTGTCTTCGAAATTGTAGATAATGTTTTTTATGCAGATTCAAAAATAAGAAAGCTGGCTTCCACTTATTGGATAAAACATTGAATGCCACTCGTGCGTTATGTTTACCAAGTCACTTGAGAATCTCGCGTGACTTATTCTCAATATAATGCACTAGTATCATAAATATAATCTATTTACATTGGTTTCAGTTCCATCCAAAAATCGCAAACCTTCTGCAAATATATTTTTCCCAAGCCATTAATTAGACAACTTTATATTCCCCTTATCGCAATCTAAAGTTCTCTCCGACAACGGACATGGCACGAACAAAAAGGAAACATATCCATTTTGGTTGTTTTTGCTTCCGGCCGGTCCAGGGAGCAGGTCCTGCGGTCATTCTATTAGCATCTACAATCTAGATCGGACATTTCTTGTCCAGCCTGACCCTAAGGGCCTTACTTCACCACTTCACACGTTATTATGCCGCTCTCTTATCGTGGCCCCAAAGCATTAAGTCCGCTCTAATGTGTAAAATACTGCTCTGACACTTTGTTCCCGAGTGGCTCTTTTGAATTTGTTGTGGGGGATTGAGTTTGATGGAATATGCGCTATCATTGATTGTTTAAAAAATTCGAATTATGCTCATCATGCAGTGGCAGAATCGTCGGATTAAGTGGTTTTGAAATAAGCCGCATGTGCAAGTCATGTTCGGACCACCTGTGTCCTTTTTGTTGGGTATTTTGTCAAAACCGGTAGCAGTCGGCATGAATATGTATGTTACTGATTGTGATTCTAAAAAAAAGAATTTTTGAAAGCTACGTAAAATATGAGTTGAGTTGACCATCAATGGTCAGAAATTTTTTAGAATTTTTTCAGCGTTAATCGTCACAGCCGCACGTGAATTGGTGTGTTGTTTGACAACGGATCAATATAACTCCCTTTTCCAGAAACGTAGATGAATCGGAGGTTTCGAAAGTGTCGCTTTGACAAGACGAAAAATTACGGCGGCCATTTTCGGCCTTATTTATCATGTCATTGTCGCCACTGTCTTGTATATAGTGACTGTAGGCAGAGGTTCAGATCACCGATCACCAACGGCACACTTGAAGACCACAACATGATCGAAGTATAGGGTTGCCGATTCTGGGATCCCCTTCATATACTTCTCCGTTAACTTCTCTCGATATGACCGTTCTATTGGTCCCAGAATCGACACCCAACAGAACCAGCTGTCCTTGATTTTGTGGATTCTCTGATTCCTTAATTTTTGGTATTTTTGGATCTTCAGTTAATTCCTTCGCTGGTTCCTTAATTTTCCGGTTTTTTGATTCCTTGATTCCTGGGATTTTTAGTTCTTTCGCTTCTTAGTTTCTGTTTTTTTTTGGTTCCTTGATTACTTTGTTCCTGATTTCCTGGGTTCTTTGACCATTTGATTTTCTTATGTCTGGTATTTTTCAATTCAGTTATCTAAATACTAAGCTGTTGTCTTGATCCCTAGGTTTTTGGAATCCTGAAATTTTTTATCCTTACTTTATCCTTGGTTCGCGAATTCTTTGGATTGTATTGTTCCTGATTATCTGAATTCTCTGATTTCTTCGCTAGTTTCTTGATCTCTGAGATTTTTGGTCCCTGATTAACATTTTGATGATTTTCAGGAATCTTTGATTATTTAATTTTCAAATTCCTGAGATCTTTAGATTTTTAGTTATTTGATTTCTGTCTTCCTGAAATTCCTAATTTTTTGCCTTCTTTGATTATTTGATTTTACATTTTCTGAACTTTTTAAATTTTAGGTTTTCAGTTGATGGATGATTTGATTTCTTAGCTCCTGAGGTTTTTGGATCTTTGGTTATCTGATTCATTTGCTGGTTCCTTGATTCCTGGGATTTTAAGTTCCTTCGCTTCTTAGTTTTCGGTTTTTTATTTTGGTTCCTCGATTACTTTGTTTCTGATTTCCAAAGTTCTTTGACCATTTAATTTCCTATTTTCTGGAATTTTTCAAATTAGTTATCCAAATACTTCGCTGCATGTTGTCTTTATTCCTCGAATTTTGGAATTCTGAAATCTTTATCCTCATTTGGTTCCTTGGTTCGCGAATTCTTTGGATTTTATGGTTCCTGATTTTTTGGATTCTCTGATTCCTTCGCTGGTTCCTTGATCTCTGAGATTTTTGGTTCCTGGTTCACCCTTTGATGATTTTCAGGGCTCTTTGATTATTCAATTTTCAAATTTCTGTGATCTTTGAATCTTTAGTTATTGGATTTCTGTCTTCCTGAGGTTTCTGATTTTTTGCCTTCTTTGATTATTTGATTTCACATTCTCTGAACTTTTTAAATTTCAGTTGATGGATGATTTTGGATCTTTGGTTATCTGATTCCTTTGCTGGTTTCTTTATTTCTGGGATTCTTAGTTCCTTCGCTTCTTAGTTTCTTTTTTTTGGTTCCTCGATTACTTTGTTCCTGACTTCCTGGGTTCTTTGACGATTTGATTTCCTTATTCCTGGGATTTTTCAATTCGGTTATCTGAATACTTCGCTGTTGTCTTGATTCCTAGGATTTTGGAATCCTGAATTTGTTTATCCTTACTTTATCCTTGGTTCGCGAATTCTTTGGATTTTATGATTCCTGATTTCCTGGATTCTTTCGCCAGTTCCTTGATCCCTGATATTTTTGGTTCCTGGTTTACCCTTTGATGATTTTCAGGGTTCTTTGATCATTTAATTTTCAAATTTCTTAGATTTTTGAATCTTTAGTTAGTTGATTTCTGGCTTCTTTGATCATTTGATTTCACATATCCTGAACTTTTTGAATTTGAGGTTTTCGGTTGATGGATTATTTGATTCCTGGGGTTTTTGGATCGTTGGTTATCTGATTCCTTTGCTGGTTCCTTGTTTTCTGGGATTTTTGTTTCCTTCTCTAAGTTCTATTTATTTGAAGGATTGGGGACTCTCGGATCTTTGTACTTTCTGGGTTCTATGTCTTCTTGAATTTTGGTTCCACAATTCATCAGTTCACAAGTTCCCAAGATTTATGGAACCTTAGTTCCCCTGGTTGCTGGCTTCCTGAAATTTTTCTTTTCTTGGTTTGCGGTGTTTTTTGGTTCCTCGATTATATAATCACTGATGATTTTCAGGGTTCTTTGATTATTTAATTTTCAAATTCCTGAGATCTTTGAATCTTTAGTTATTTGATTTTTGTCTTCCTTGGGTTTCTGAATTTTTGCCTTCTTTGATTATTTGATTTCACATTTTCTGAACTTTTTAAATTTTAGGTTTTCAGTTGATGGATGATTTGATTTCTTAGCTCCTGAGGTTTTTGGATCTTTGGTCATCTGATTCCTTTGCTGTTTCCTTGATTCCTGGAATTTTTAGTTCCTTCACTTCTTAGTTTTCTATTTTCTATTTTGGTTCCTTGACTATTTTGTCTCTGATTTCCAGGGTTCTTTGACCATTTCATTTCCTATTTTCTGGGATTTTTCAAATTAGTTATCCAAATACTTCGCTGCATGTTGTCTTTATTCCTAGGATTTTGGAATGCTGAAATCTTTATCCTCATTTGGTTCCTTGGTTAGCGAATTCTTTGAATTTTATGGTTCCTGATTTTTTGGATTCTCTGCTTCCTTCGCTAGTTCCTTGATCTCAGAGATTTTTGGTTTCTGGTTCACCTTTTGATGATTTTTAGGGCTGTTTGATTATTCAATTTTCAAATTTCTGTGATCTTTGAATCTTTAGTTATTGGATTTCTGTCTTCCTGAGGTTTCTGATTTTTTGCCTTCTTTGATTATTTGATTTCACATTTTCTGAACTTTTTAAATTTTAGGTTTTCAGTTGATGGATGATTTTGGATCTTTGGTTATCTGATTCCTTTGCTGGTTTCTTTATTTCTGGGATTTTTAGTTCCTTCGCTTCTTAGTTTCTTTTTTTTGATTCCTCGATTACTTTGTTCCTGACTTCCTGGGTTCTTTGACGATTTGATTTCCTTATTCCTGGGATTTTTCAATTCGGTTATCTGAATACTTCGCTGTTGTCTTGATTCCTAGGATTTTGGAATCCTGAATTTGTTTATCCTTACTTTATCCTTGGTTCGCGAATTCTTTGGATTTTATGATTCCTGATTTCCTGGATTCTTTCGCCAGTTCCTTGATCCCTGATATTTTTGGTTCCTGGTTTACCCTTTGATGATTTTCAGGGTTCTTTGATCATTTAATTTTCAAATTTCTTAGATTTTTGAATCTTTAGTTAGTTGATTTCTGGCTTCTTTGATCATTTGATTTCACATATCCTGAACTTTTTGGATTTGAGGTTTTCGGTTGATGGATTATTTGATTCCTGGGGTTTTTGGATCGTTGGTTATCTGATTCCTTTGCTGGTTCCTTGTTTTCTGGGATTTTTGTTTCCTTCTCTAAGTAAGTTCTATTTATTTGAAGGATTGGGGACTCTCGGATCTTTGTACTTTCTGGGTTCTTTGTCTTCTTGAATTCGTGGTTCCTCAATTCATCAGTTCACAAGTTCCCAAGATTTATGGAACCTTAGTTCCCCTGGTTGCTGGCTTCCTGTAATTTTTCATTTCTTGGTTTGCGGTTTCTTTTGGTTCCTCGATTATATAATCACTCAAATAAGACCAAATGAAATTCTATTTCCTATGAATACTATAGTTATAATCAAAAAAGCCCTTTGTCCTATGATAGCAATAAACAACTCATTCATATAAACATTATGATAAACAATACTCTCAGCGTTAAGTAATATTTTTTCTGTTTCCCAACGTTTCTGGACACTCGCTTGTGATCGAGGTACTTGTCGTTGATTTTTACAGTCAAAACCCAGTCAATTTACCCGTCGTAATCCGTAACGGTGTCTCACACTTGACTGTTCTTGAACTTCACTTCCATGTCTTCAACATTTCACACTTCCTTCATTATAATTCATGAAATTATGAGTCAACTCTCAACCACCATGTACTGGTCGGTGAGTTGTTTGGTGTTGGAGGCCAAGAAGTTGGGGTTCATAAGATCAAACTACAGCAAATGCCAAACCACTTTCTATTCACGTCATAATTGCCACCAAGCAAGTTATTATGTGATTTGCTGGTGACCAAATTTGACCACCAGCAAACTTCATAACAACGTGCTTGGTGACAATTATGACGTAGATCGAAAGTTGTTGGCATTTTTGCTGTATTTTCCTAGAAAAATGATATGGTTCAAAACCGGACACGATATATATATTCATTGTATCAAAGCTTGAGTATGAGAAGCCAATTAAGACGATTGCTCACGTTATTGCAGGCAAAACGCGCTGATATCCACTTCTCATTCAGAAAGTGAACATCACCTGGAGTGAAATCGGTGAACTTGTAATTTAATTGATGAACTTGAAATCATCTTGTTTCCGCACTGCCTGCAGTATGTAATTTTTTTTATTCTGATGATATGAAACAAGGAACTTGGAGTTGTTTACGTTATTGCAACCAAAACGTGTTGATATCCATTTTCTATTCAGGAAATGGACAACAGTTGAGGTGCGCACTCTTGGTGCACTTGAAATTTAATTGATGAACTTGACCTCAACTTGTCTCCGCTTTGCTTGCGATAAGCAATGTTGAGTTGATGTTATTTACAGAGGAAGTACTAAAGTGATGAATGAATTACCTAATTAGGTGATTGACGACCTCAAAAAATATGAATACTCTCATGATCGGATAAGAAAGATTTAAACCACTTCAGAAGGATAAGAAAGATTTGAACCACTCACGAAAACCGTAAACCGAGAACTATTTGAATAAGAATTAAAACAATAATAAAAACGTAGATAAATTTCATGTACCGGAAAGGTGTTGATAACTGTAGAACAGCAATTATTGGTTTATCAAGCAATATGTATAAAAAAAGCAAGAATTTAAATAAAAAAATCAAACTTAAAACAAAAAAAAAGTTAAAAATAATTATTGGGGATGCGAATAGGTATTTTTTATCAACAATTCCCACTTTCCATCTTTATCAAATTTCCATCAAACAAAAACCATTTTTCCCATTCAAAAACACTCAATCATCAACCACACATCCCTCTATTTGCCAGACATCCAATATGGAAATAATGTTAAGCTTACTGATCGGATTCAATTATTTATTTAATTAACTTTCGAATCCCCTGTTTGTGCATGTTTCATGCGGACAAACCGAAATTTCAAAACAAAAACACGATAAACCGTTGCCATGGTTACGGTGGGGTGGCGTATATGCATGGTTAAGGGCGGCACGTAAACTTTGTGATTGACAGCCAAGTTTTTGTCCAATCGCCACGTTGGAATACTGATGAGGAACACGTCAATCAATGGGGTGGATTAAAGGGGTGGTCAAATGGCTCTTTTTTTGTGAAGTTTATTTTTAATTTTTTTTGTCGTGGTAACTGATCAACTTCCTTATTTGTAGATCCTTGATGTTTTTACCAATTTTTTTTTCCTTCTTATTTCAATTGCGCTTATTCATTGAAAACTTTAGTTGTTTTTTATTTTTATCTTATAATAATTTTAAATTTTTTAATTTTCTTTCATGTCTTATTAATTGATCAAGATTTGTTTTTTTTTCTAATTCTTCCGTGATCTGTCTTCTTTTTATCGTTTTATTTCTTTTTAATTTCTCATATTAATGTTATTTATCCTTATTTGTTATAGTAGGTACATTGATATACAGGGTGTTCCGCGAGGTAAGGGACAAAATTTCACTATGTGTATTTTAGGTAAATGTGTAATCGTTTATTAAGCAGAAAAAAAATCATAAAAGTGTTGGGGGGTACACAAATCTCTTATGGGGATAGTGGTGGGGGATCTCTTTTTGAGGGTGATGATGGAAGGGATAGTGTGGGGGAATCTCTCTTATGAAAGTTTTGGAGGTTCATTTTGTGCTCTGGAAATATCAAGATCGTCATTTTTACTCTCATTTTATATATTTGCCTTTTATTGCGTAGGTACCCTTTATTATTTCTTTTTTTCTCGACCTAAATTGTAGTTTTTCTTTGTTGTACGACAATAATAATTATTTGAATTCCATTATTTTATGACTTTATACTTCTTTCTATAACTTTAACCACTTTTTAAATAGTGTTTGTAGTTTTCTAAATACCTACTTACTTTTTTCAACACTTTCTTTTTTTTACTTATTTTGTTTTATTCAATTTTCCTAATTTTGTCAGCATTCTCTTTGTATGATTTTGTTTATACCTTCGAGTGTTGATTTTTCTTCTTTACTCGATTCATCATTCACTCTATTTAATAGAAAAGTGACTTTTTGAGAACTCATAAGAAAGTTTCGTTTATTAACATTATAGGTTGACAACTGACTTTGATGACAGCCAAACAAACTTCAAAAAAACAATATCGATCAAAACTCTGTCAAGGATTGAGTCCGATTCATATAAATGTCATGAAACAGCCTTTTCTTATGCTATACCAAATTGACAAGTGGATGTGATGACAGCCAAACAAGCTTCACTTCAAAAAGACAATGTCAAATGAAAATCTGTCAAGGATTGAGTCCAGTTCATATGATGTCACAAGAAAGCCTGTCATTTCAAACAAAAATCTTTCGAGGATTGAGTCCGGTTCGTATAATGTCATAGAACCACAATTTTATGACATACTAAATTGACAAGTGAATGTGATGACAGCCAAACAAGCTTTAAAAAGACAATGTCAAGTGAAAATCTGTAACGGATTGAGTCCGGTTCATATAAATATCATGAAACAGCCTTTTTCATGACATACTGAACTGACAAGTGAATGTCATCACAAACAAACAAGCTTCACAATGAGAATGTCAAATGAAAATCTGTTAAGGATCTACTCCGGATCGTATAATGTCATAAAACCGCTTTTTTATGACATACCAAGTTGACAAGTGAATGTGATGACACTGACGACAGGCAAACATGCTTCAAAAAGATAATGTCAAATAAAAATCTGTCGAGGATTGAGTCCGGTTCGTATAATGTCATAAAACCGCTTTTTTTATGACATACCAAGTTGACAAGTGAATGTGATGACACTGATGACAGGCAAACAAGCTTCAAAAAGACAATGTCAAATAAAAATCTGTCAAGGATTGAGTCCGGTTCATATAATGTCATAAGAAAGCCTGTCATTTCAAACAAAAATCTTTCGAGGATTGAGTCCGGTTCGTATAATGCTAAAAAACCGCTTTTTTTTTGACATAGCAAGTTGACAAGTGGAAGTGATGACACTGATGACAGGCAAACAAACTTCAAAAAGACAATGTCAATTAAAAATGTGTCAAGGATTGAGTCCGGTTCATATAATGTCATATGAAAGCCTGTTATTTCAAATAAAAATCAGTCGAGGATTGAGTCCGGTGCGTATAATGTCATAAAACCGCCTTTTTTATGACACACTAAATTGACAAGTGAATGTGATGACAGCCAAACAAGCTTTAAAAAGACAATGTCAAGTAAAAATCTGTCACGGATTGAGTCCGGTGCATATAAATATCATAAAACATCCTTTTTCATGACATACTGAACTGACAAGTGAATGTCATCACAGGCAAACAAGCTTCACAATGACAATGTCAAATGAAAATCTGTCAAGGATTGAGTCCGGTTCGTATAATGTCATGAAACCGCTTTTTTTATGACATACCAAGTTGACAAGTTGATGTGATGACACTGATGACAGGCAAACAAGCTTCAAAAAGACAATGTCAAATACAAATCTGTCAAGGATTGAGTCCGGTTCATATAATTTCATAAGTAAGCCTGTCATTTTATACAAAAATCTTTCGAGGATTGAGTCAGGTTCGTATTATGTCATAGAACCGTCTTTTTTATGACAAACTAAATTGACAAGTGAATGTGATGACAGCCAAACAAGCTTTAAAAAGACAATGTCAAGTAAAAATCTGTCACGGATTGAGTCCGGTTCATATAAATATCATAAAACAGCCTTCTTCATGACATACTGAACTGATAAGTGAATGTCATCACAGGCAAACAAGCTTCACAATGACAATGTCAAATGAAAATCTTTCGAGGATTGAGTTTGGTTCGTATAATGTCATGAAACCTTTTTTTTTCATGACATACCAAGTGGACAAGTTGATGTGATGACAGGAAAACAAGCTTCAAAAAGACAATGTCAAATGAAAATCTGTCAAGGATTGAGTCCGGTTCATATAATGTCATGAGAAAGCCTGTCATTTCAAACAAAAATCTTTCGAGGATTGAGTCCGGTTCGTATAATGTCATAGAACCGCCTTTTTTATGACATACTAAATTGACAAGTGAATGTGATGACAGCCAAACAAGCTTCAAAAAGACAATGTCAAGTAAAAATCTGTCACGGATTGAGTCCGGTTCATATGAATATCATAAAACAGCCTTTTTCATGACATACTGGAATGACATCACAGGCAAACAAGCTTCAGAATGACAATGTCAAATGAAAATCTGTCAAGGATTGAGTCCGGTTCGTATAATGTCATAAAACCGCTTTTTTATGACATACCAAGTTGACAAGTGAATGTGATGACACTGACGACAGGCAAACAAGCTTCAAAAAGACAATGTCAAATGAAAATCTGTCAAGGATTGAGTCCGGTTCATATAATGTCATGAGAAAGCCTGTCATTTCAAATAAAAATCTTTCGAGGATTGAGTCCGGTTCGTATAATGTCATAGAACCGCCTTTTTATGACATACTTGATTGACATGTGAATGT
This sequence comes from Orchestes rusci, assembly GCA_958502075.1. Taxonomy (NCBI): domain Eukaryota; kingdom Metazoa; phylum Arthropoda; class Insecta; order Coleoptera; family Curculionidae; genus Orchestes; species Orchestes rusci. Next base: position 3,071,574 of record OY293305.1, read on the forward strand.
GATGACAGTCAAATAAGATTCAAAAAGACAATGTCAAATAAAAATCTGTCAAGGATTGAGTCCGGTTCATTTAAATATATTCAAACCGCCTTTTTTATGACATACTGAACTGACAAGTGGATGTCATCACAGGCAAACAAGCTTCACAATGACAATGTCAAATAAAAATCTGTCAAGGATTGAGTCCGGTTCGTACAATGTCATTAAACCGCTTTTTTATGACATACCAAGTTGACAAGTTGATGTGATGACACACTGATGACAGGCAAACAAGCTTCAGAAAGACAATGTCAAATAAAAATTTGTCAAGGATTGAGTCCGGTTCATACAATGGCATAAGAAAGTCTGTCATCTCGAACAAAAATCTTTCGAGGATTGAGTCCGGTTCGTATAATGTCATAGAACCGCCTTTTTTGACAAGTGAATGTGATGACAGCCAAACAAGCTTTAAAAAGACAATGTCAAGTAAAAATCTGTCACGGATTGAGTCCGGTTCATATAAATATCATAAAACTGCCTTTTTCATGACATACTGAACTGACGAGTGAATGTCATCACAGGCAAACAAGCTTCACAATGACAATGTCAAATGAAAATCGGTCAAGGATTGAGTCCGGTTCGTATAATGTCATGAAACCGCTTTTTTCATGACATACCAAGTTGACAAGTTGATGTGATGACACTGATGACAGGCAAACAAGCTTCAGAAAGACAATGTCAAATGAAAATTTGTCAAGGATTGAGTCCGGTTCATATAATGGCATAAGAAAGTCTGTCATTTTGAACAAAAATCTTTCGAGGATTGAGTCCGGTTCGTATAATGTCATAGAACCGCCTTTTTAATGACATACCAAATTGACAAGTGAATGTGATGACAGCCAAACAAGCTTTAAAAAGACAATGTCAAGTAAAAATCTGTCACGGATTGAGTCCGGTTCATATAAATATCATAAAACTGCCTTTTTCATGACATACTGAACTGACAAGTGAATGTCATCACAGGCAAACAAGCTTCACAATGACAATGTCAAATGAAAATCTGTCAAGGATTGAGTCCGGTTCATATAATGTCATAAGAAAGCCTGTTATTTCAAATAAAAATCTGTCGAGGATTGAGTCCGGAGCGTATAATGTCATAGAATCGCCTTTTTATGACATACCAAATTGACAAGTGAATGTGATGACAGCCAAACAAGCTTTAAAAAGACAATATCAAGTAAAAATCTGTCACGGATTGAGTCCGGTTCGTATAATGTCATAAAACCGCTTTTTCATGACATACCAAGTTGACAAGTTAATGTTATGACACTGACGACAGGCAAACAAGCTTCAAAAAGACAATGTCAAATAAGAATTTGTCAAGGATTGAGTCCGGTTCATATGTCATGAGAAAGCCTGTCATTTCAAATGAAAATATGTCGACGCTTGAGTCCGGTGCGTATAATGTCATAGAACCGCCTTTTTATGACCTACTTAATTGACATGTGATTGTGATGACAGTCAAATAAGCTTCAAAAAGACAATGTCAAATAAAAATCTGTCAAGGATTGAGTCCGGTTCTTATAATGTCAGTTCTGTATATTATTTATACTCATAATGACAGTAATTTTTTAAGAGAAAAACTCTTTTGGCGATCAATTAAAAACCGAACATCTGCGCAGCGAAAACACACGAATAACTCAAATAATGCGAAGTTATTTAAAGTGATTTAAAAAGCGTTTAAACTAAAATTGAAATTCACCCCCGCAAGCTTGAGAGTGGAGTTGCAGACGCGCCGGTGAATTTCCATTTAATTTTTATACCGCGCGAATTAAACCCCACTGACAAAGAAGTTCTCCCTTCTCGGGATAGAATGAAAATATTCCAATACGGGGGATATGACGGGCTTGCTACTTTTTTGATTGACAGCTGGCTGCGATCCAATCAAATTTCGATCGGGGATGAAAGCCCGATATGGAAATGTGTTTCGGTTTTTTTTTGCGAATGGAGATTGAAATGGGCGAGTTTCATATTTGGGCTGGTTATTTTTGGAATACTTCAACAAAAAAAATCAATGGTATGGAAAAATATTAAGATTTTGAAGTAACAATGCCATAATTGTTCGAAATAGAAAATGTGGTAATCAATTATTGTATATTATACCTGACTCCACTCACCAGAATCGCAAGTTTTCCTTGACAGAGGAGTACAAGTTTAAAAAAAAAAATAAATATATGTATTTATTTTGAAAATCGCTCGACCGATTTTGATTTTTGGGTTCAAATAATGAATGGCATTGCATGTTTTGAAAGTATTTGAAAAAAAAAACCTCGTCCAGGGCCGGAGCTGGACAACCTGTGTGCATTATTTAAAAAAAAAAAAATGGTATAACATAATTTTTTCAGCAGAAAATCCTACTGTTCTGCTCGCCGGGGAAGAAGAAGGAGCATATAATTTTTGCTCTCTCGAATAACAAAACACCCTGTATCTTGGAAACGGGGCACTTCCGGCCATGGGTTCCTGATCTCAAACTTCTTATTCAAAAATTCACTCGACTCACTCGATTTCCTTGCAATTTTTAGCTTTTTGTGAATATCTCAAAAACTATCGAGTTTGTGGAAAATAATGTGATCACCAAAATTGAAGAACGTTCAATTTCTCACAAAAAAGTAACATACTTTTTTCTCGTAGTGTTCTTATTTTTCGAGATACGCAGGCATGTATTTGAAAAAAAAAATTTATTCGATTTCTTTGCAATTTTTAGTTTTTTTGTAAATATCTTGAAATATATTGAGTTTTTGTAAAAAAATGTGATCACCAAAATCAAAGAATGATTAATTTCCTACAAAAAAGTCCCATACATTTTTCTCGTAGTGTTCTTATTTCTCGAGATACGGAGGCATGAATTTGAACAGAAAAATTTACTTTTTTTCCTTGCAATATTTAGTTTTTTGTAAGTATCTCAAAAACTAATGAGTTTGTGTCAAAAACTCTTATTACCAAAATTAAAAAACAATCAATTTTCTACAAAAAAGTCACAACGTTTTTTCCCGTAGTGTTCTTATTTCTCGAGATACGGAGGCATGAATAGAATTTACTCGATTTCCTCGAAATTTTTAGTTTTTTGTAAATATCTCAAAAACTATTGAGTTTGTGTCAAAAACTCTCATCACGAAAATTAAAGAACAATCAATTTTCTACAAACAAGTTTTCTACTTTTTTCTTGTTATGATTTTATTTCTCGAGATACGGAGGCATGAATTGAAATAAAAAAAATCACTCGATTTCCTTGCAATTTTTAGTTTTTTGTAAATATCTCAAAAACTATTGAGTTTGTGTCCAAAGCTCTAATCACCAAAATTGAAGAACAATCATTTTCCTACAAAAAAAGGAACATACTTTTTTCTCGTAGTGTTCTTATTTCTCGAGTTACGGAGACATAAATTTGAAAATAAAAATTCACTCGATTTCCTTGCAATTTTTAGTTTTTTGTAAGTATCTCAAAAACGATTGAGTTTGTTTCAAAAACTCTCATCACAAAAATTAAAGAACAATCAATTTTCTACAAAAAAGTTCTCTACTTTTTTCTTGTAGTGTTTTTATTTCTCGAGATACGGAGGCATGAATTGAAATAAAAAAAATCACTCGATTTCCTTGCAATTTTTAGTTTTTTGTAAATATCTCAAAAACTATTGAGTTTGTGTCAAAAGCTCTGATCACCAAAATTAAAAAACAAACATTTTTTTACAAAAAAAGTAACATACTTTTTTCTCGTAGTGTTCTCATTTCTCGAGTTACGGAGACATGAATTTGAAAATAAAAATTCACTCGATTTCCTTGCAATTTTTAGTTTTTTGTAAGTATCTCAAAAACTATTGAGTTTGTGTCAAAAACTCTGATCACAAAAATGAAAGAACAATCAATTTTCTACAAAAAAGTTTTCCACTTTTTTCTTGTAGTGTCTTTATTTCTCGAGATACGGAGGCATGAATTGAAATAAAAAAAATCACTCGATTTCCTTGCAATTTTTAGTTTTTTGTAAATATCTCAAAAACTATTGAGTTTGTGTCAAAAGCTCTGATCACCAAAATTAAAAAACAAACATTTTTCTACAAAAAAAGTAACATACTTTTTTCTCGTAGTGTTCTTATTTCTCGAGTTACGGAGACATGAATTTGAAAATAAAAATTCACTCGATTTCCTTGCAATTTTTAGTTTTTTGTAAGTATCTCAAAAACTGTTGAGTTTGTGTCAAAAACTCTCATCATGAGAATTAAAGAACAATCAATTTTCTACAAAAAAGTTCGCCACTTTTTTCTTGTAGTGTTTTTATTTCTCGAGATACGGAGGCATGAATTGAAATAAAAAAATCACTCGATTTCCTTGCAATTTTTAGTTTTTTGTAAATATCTCAAAAACTATTGAGTTTGTGTCAAAAGCTCTGATCACCAAAATTAAAAAACAAACATTTTTTTACAAAAAAAGTAACATACTTTTTTCTCGTAGTGTTCTCATTTCTCGAGTTACGGAGACATGAATTTGAAAATAAAAATTCACTCGATTTCCTTGCAATTTTTAGTTTTTTGTAAGTATCTCAAAAACTATTGAGTTTGTGTCAAAAACTCTGATCACAAAAATGAAAGAACAATCAATTTTCTACAAAAAAGTTTTCCACTTTTTTCTTGTAGTGTCTTTATTTCTCGAGATACGGAGGCATGAATTGAAATAAAAAAAATCACTCGATTTCCTTGCAATTTTTAGTTTTTTGTAAATATCTCAAAAACTATTGAGTTTGTGTCAAAAGCTCTGATCACCAAAATTAAAAAACAAACATTTTTCTACAAAAAAAGTAACATACTTTTTTCTCGTAGTGTTCTTATTTCTCGAGTTACGGAGACATGAATTTGAAAATAAAAATTCACTCGATTTCCTTGCAATTTTTAGTTTTTTGTAAGTATCTCAAAAACTGTTGAGTTTGTGTCAAAAACTCTCATCATGAGAATTAAAGAACAATCAATTTTCTACAAAAAAGTTCGCCACTTTTTTCTTGTAGTGTTTTTATTTCTCGAGATACGGAGGCATGAATTGAAATAAAAAAATCACTCGATTTCCTTGCAATTTTTAAGTTTTTTGTAAGTATCTCAAGAACTATTGAGTTTGTGTCAAAAAATCTAATCACCAAAATTAAAGAACAATCAATTTTCTACAAAAAAGTTACATCCTTTTTCCCGTAGTGTTCCTATTTCTCGTGATACGGAGGCATGAATTGAATTAAAAAAAATCACTCGATTTCCTTGCAATTTTTAGTTTAGTTTTAAATATCTCAAAAACTATCGGTTTTGTGAAAAAGAAGGTTGTTACCAAAATTGAAGAACAATCAATTTACTACAAAAAAGATCAATACTTTTTTCTTGTAGTGTCTCTATTCCTCGAGATACGGAGGCATGAATTGAATAAAAAAAAATCACTCGATTTCCTTGCAATTTTTACTTTTTTGTAAGTATCTCAAAAACTATTGAGTTTGTGTCAAAAACTCTGATCACAAAAATTAAAGAACAATCAATTTTCTACAAAAAAGTTTTTTCTTTTTTCTTGTAGTGTTTTTATTTCTCGAGATACGGAGGCATGAATTTGAAAAGAAAAATTCACTCGATTTCCTTGCAATTTTTAGTTTTTTGTAAGTATCTCAAAAACTATTGAGTTTGTGTCAAAAACTCTGATCACGAAAATGAAAGAACAATCCATTTTCTACAAAAAAGTTTTGAACTTTTTTCTTGTAGTGTCTTTATTTCTCGAGATACGGAGGCATGAATTGAAATAAAAAAAATTCACTCGATTTCCTTGCAATTTTTAGTTTTTTGTAAGTATCTCAAAAACCCATGAGTTTGTGTCAAAAACTCTGATCACCAAAATTAAAGAACAATTGATTTCCTACAAGAAAGTTGCATTTTTTTGTCCCGTAGTGTTCTTATTCCTCGAGATACGGAGGCATGAATTGAATTGAAAAAAAATCACTCGATTTCCTTGAAATTCTTAGTTTTTTGTAAATATCTCGAAAACTATCGAGTTTGTGAAAAAGAATGTGATCACCAAAATTAAAGAACAATCAATTTTATACAAAAAAGTTTCCCACTTTTTTCTTGTAGTGTCTTTATTTCTCGAGATACGGAGGCATGAATTGAATTAAAAAAAAATCACTCGATTTCCTTGCAATTTTTAGTTTTTTGTAAATATCTCAAAAACTATCGAGTTTGTGTAAAAAATGTGATTACCAAAATTGAAGAAATATCAATTTTATACAAAAAAGTTCTCAACATTTTTCTCGTAGTGTTCGTATTTCTCGAGATAGAAGGCAATAATTTAAAAAAAAAATGATTTTTTTTTTGTAAATATCTCAAAATCTATTGGACTTCTGTAAAATTTGTTATAAAGATAATTCAAGACTAGTTGGTAACTTCGAAAAAACTCTTCCACACATCTTCTGTATAGCATCAGTAGTTTTGTTTTTGTAAAATTACAGTATGAATTTTGAAAAAAAAAGTCTTACTATTTCTTGTTTTTTTTTTCATTGTTTCGCAAATATTGTCAATGATAATGAGTTTTTTAGTAAAATTGTAATACAAGAAGTAACCATAGGTTATTATCATAGAAAAAATATTAATTAATTCATATTTTTTTTAGATTTTGTAGAATAAGTTGGTATATCAATCTCTTTGCACATTTTGGATTTTTGTAAATATCCCAAAAAGAACAGGTTTGCAAGAAATATTGTTACAAATAAATTTGAAGACTGTCTTTTGTCCATTAAAAAGTTAACAACACTTTTTCCATAAAATCAATTTTTAGAAAAAATCGAGGCTAGATTGGTAAAATTTCTTTGTTTCTACTCATCAAAAAATCGTAGATAATCAGACACAATTATAGCTGAATCCTAAAATAACAGTTGAAATTATAAAAAGGAAAAAATATCTTTATCATTATTTTGATGGTTCATGTGAAAACTGCCGGATTCACCAGACTAGTCTTGGTTGCATAAATTACAGTTTCCAAGTTGATTAATATTTTTGAAAATTTACAGTTAAAAAAAGGATTATGAGTCAGCCCCACTACGACTTGCTTTGCAACATGAAAATTTTTAACCAAATTCAAATTTCGATATTTTCGAAACGAAAAGAGACATCGAGATGCGGTCTTCGGGAGGTCCTCGACAAATTCTTCGAGAACACGTACATGCTTGCAGCAGTGTATCAATTTTATTTATTCACCTACAGAGTGGCCAGAGTGGATTGATTTCCAGCTTTTTTTTATACTCAAAATAACAAACCACAGCAAAATATTAATAAATCTTATCTTCACCATCAATCACAAAAAATACAAAATTCCCCCGCAATTACCCGGTATGTAAAAACGCAACAAACGAAACAAAAAACCCCATACAATGTAGATATAAATTGCCGTTATTATTTTAATGACACCCTCGTCCGTGGTATGGAAATAATGGTTGACTAGATGCAACCATTGTTCGCTGTTGGTACTTTTGTACCATGGGAAACCATCCATCGGAAAAAACAATCGGCCAACCGGTACTGGGTATTTATGAGCGATGTAAACGTGTAAGCTGGAAGGTATTGTTAGCAAATGGAGCCATTTTGGTGGGATAATTAGAAATGGGTTAAGTATTTTGACCATTGTTTAGTGGAATATGATATAATAAGCTTTTTTTTAATTTCTGGTATTCAGTGTTTTTTGAATCTAAATATGTAATTCAATTTTTTTATATACTTTTTTTTTACTTAATTTTGTTTACGCATTCCATTTTATTCTTCATCCTCATTTTTTTCTCGAATGTTCACTTTTTATGACATATTTTTTTTATTTGTTTTTGCGGTTTTTGAAAGAATACCTTTATTTAGCCAGTGCTATACAAAAAACATTAATATAAATATAATAAAAAGAGGACATTTTTACTCAGTTTTTTATTCATTCTGTGCACTTCACGCTTTCAAATTATATTTTTTATTTCTTTGATTTTTTGTATCAAAATGTATCAATTTTTGTTTTCATTTTATTTCCTTAAATGTTCTTTTATTTCAACTTCAATCGGTTGTCGATATTTTTTATGTCTTTTTATGTTTTTTAACGCGGTTTTATTTTTTGTCACATTTCCAATGGACATTCATTACCAACTATAAGCAATGTTATCTTTGAAGTTAAACATTAAAACATTAAAAAGTCAAATAAATTGAAAAAAAACCTCAAATAGAGAATTTAGAGTAATAAATAAAATTTACAAAGGATGCAAAAATCACCTGATACATAATATAGGAAAATACAAAAGAATTAATATAGTTCACTTTTGATTAATAGCCCTGACTAATCAAGATGAGAATATAATAAATTTAAATTAATTTAAAAGAGAAGGATTATACAATCAACTAGAATAAGAAACATACAAGAAAACTGTATGAAATCAAACCCCTGTTCTAAACACAATAATGTTGAAAAAATTAAAAAAGTGAACGAAAATGAGAATTAAAGATGATTGAATATTTTTAAGAAACGTTAAAAAATAAAGATGTACAAAACTAAGAAATAAGTCGAGGAATAATCCAAAAATCAACGATCATCTATCTACAAGTGAAAAAGAAAACCGCACAAAATCAACTTATATTGTGAAAAAAATAAAGAAACTTTTCAAAATCACATCTTGTTGAGATACTCTATTCGAAACAAAAATTATTTTAAAATTAATAAAAACCGAACAAAAATAAAGAAATGTAAATAATTTTAAAGGTAAAAAAGACTATCAAATAGATAAAAAAAAATAATATGCAATAATTCTAACTTGTAGAATAAAAAGAAGCAAAAAACAAATATTGAACAAAAAAAATCAGAGTATTTAGAAATGGTACAGAAGACACTTGTTAGGAAATACATTCAATTGAGAATTATTGAAAAATATGACGGAAAGTATAAGCAAAATCATCATAAGTATAGTGAAAACTGTCAAATGAAAAAAAAAAAAAAAAAATGAACTTTAATAGATCACGAATTAGAAATGACGAAAAACACAAAAATAGGGAAACTTGGTTAGAAATCTCATTTTCCAGTATCGATCAGCTTAAAGACATTCATGTTGTTTTGGCGACGCTATTTATGGCATTCGTACACAGTTTTTAAATCGGGGACAACTTTAAAACTATTTTTTCTCGTGCTCAATTTTTATTTTCGAATTATATATTCCTGATATAAGTTGGGTATGTTTTCTACTTATTCAAAATAAAAGTGTCACAACTTCTTTTTTTAAAGATCTTTTTTTTCCACTTTCAACCATTTTGTTGATTTTTATTTTCTTGTTTAGTTTGTTCTTCATTAGACGTAGGTACATATTTTATATTTTTGTGCTTCAATGGTTTTTTTCATATTTTTGCTTTTATTTTTTGATGATTAACTCTTTTGGTAGCCCTCTTTTTACTTTTGTTATTTTTTTCAATTGGATTTTTTGGCGTGCTCAAATATCAGTTTCATCTCAATTTTATTTCTCCTTTCATTGGTTTATATTTTTACTTTTATACTTTTTAACCATTTGGTCCTCATATTCAGTGATTTTTTTTTAAGTTTGTTCGTCATTAATATGTCTTACTTCTCCGTTGATCTTTTTCATCTCTAATTGTATTTTTTTTCCAAGTGAGTTTTTTTCTTCACATTCAATTTTTTTTTTCTGCATACGATCAACTTTGGGATTCGATTCCTGTAGACAGAATTTATTTGACGATTCAAAAAAAAAACAACATTCATAATTCACTATATTTGTTTGAAATGATCAATTCAATCTATTTTTGTTTTTATTATAATTTTATTTTTCTCCACAGTTTCAAACAAAATCATTTTGTCAAAATATTGAAGATTTTTTATACTTTTTTTGAAAAGCTCACCAACCTTTTACCTTCCAGAAAACGGCCTTCCAAGACGTCTCAGAACCGCCTATACCAACACCCAACTCCTCGAACTAGAAAAGGAGTTCCACTTCAACAAATACCTATGCCGGCCACGAAGAATCGAAATTGCAGCATCCCTAGACCTAACAGAACGACAGGTAATTCTCCCACAAAAACCTGATTAATGTCCAAGAACAATTCATTCCGGTGTCGTCCACGATAGCCGTCAATCTCTAACCTCTTATTTCGTATAAGAAGTCGAATGTAATATGTTGTTCTCGGTGCGATCATTAATCAGACCGAAATCCATTAAGACCAGACTGTTGGATCTATTAAGTGGGTTTTACACACCGCAAATTATAGGTCAAAGTATGGTTCCAAAACCGCCGAATGAAGCACAAAAGGCAAACCTTGGGCAAGCAGGGGGAAGATGGGGACGATAAGGACTCGGTTACAAGTGAAGGGGGCAAAAGTGCAAAACTATCTGATAAATTCCTCGACGACGAAATGTCTAAAAAGAGTTGCCAGGGTTGCGAAATGCCATCTGCTGGTAAGTTACCAGTTGTAAAACTCAAATCCACCTTATAAGTTTATAGGCCTATGCATTCCTGAGGATGTACCAGACATAACTGCATCTAGAGGCAACAACAACAACACACCCAGTGCCACCAACAACAACACAGGTGGTTTCAGCAGTGGCAACTCTTCGGGTGGCAGCAGTATAGGCAGCGCCGGCTCCTTTGACAAGATACTTGAAGAAGACTCTAGGTCCAACGAAGACTGCGGAAAGCCCAAGAAGAACCCCGCTGTTAAAGTCGAAGCCTCTTGTGATAGAAAAGTCAGTTTAGCTAAAGCTTCCCCTAATGGGCTAGTGGAGGGAGCTACATCTCCAACAGTCAACGTTAAGCTGTCACCAAAGCCTCCGGTACCAGCAAACATGTTGTATACGTCCCACTTGCAACGGTCGTCTCCCACCACAGCAACAGCGATAGCTTCAGCTACAATTACCATTCAAAACACATCAATACCGCCCTTTGCCACAAGGGGGGCAGCTCCTTTTGCCAATCAGTATCAGGTCAGCACTCACACTCAGGTGAAAGGGTATGGGATGAACCAGCAAATGTATAATAGTGATGGTAAGCCTGGTAGGTTATTGTGACTTAATCTAATCAGCTTAAAAAGGGATGTACAATCCTGAACACCCCACAGTTACAGATACTCCTCCGTACAACAGATGTCAGCCTGCAAGGCCTAGCAGGGCAAGGGGCCACAATTATGCGCAGACTTATGCCCAACAGCATGCTTATAACTATGGTTATGGTAAGGGACAGGCAGCGGAAGGGTATGGTCAGAGTGGTTATCAGGGATATCACTCCTCTGATCCAGCTAATTACAATCAATATCCATACTCTGGCCCCAACATGTACAATACGGATGCAACAGAGAACCAACAAATGCACAATTCAGTCCCAGAAACCAACTACTACGCCAACACACACCAGCATCAAAACAAGGTAAGTCCTTGCTTTTCTAACCAAAACACCATGGGTTTTATTCTTTCGGCCATTACAAAAGTCATCTCTTTTGGCAGGCTACACAAAATACAGGACATTCCTTATAAAGCAACAAAAATCAAATCTGTTTGCTCGCTGGAACATTTACCAAAAAATCACACAAACACCATAACACTTAACATTTCACCCTCTTTGGAAGTCTTTCAACACTATAAAACTAAAGTCACTTAATCTGAACCGAAAACGGGCATACCTTGGTGATGTGTCTCGTCTGCTTGCACGAGGAATGACATCAGGTCCATTGAATATCTTCTGGATTCTTCCCAACTTCCTTTGGCATGGATGTAGGTTGTCCTCCTTGATAACAACCATCATTTTCACCTTTACGCATGGAACTGCCATGAAACAATCAGTAGTCAATGTGTAGAGCCTTGGTAATGGTAATGGTAATGGTAAAAGTAGGTCTAGTGGCCCTTTTCGCCATCCCCGCTTGGCCAATCCAACCGTTAGACCATCCCAGCTCTGGTACCTCAACTCTTCCCTGGAGATGATGGCTGCTCCTAAAACCTGCCTTCTCAAGCGACCCTACCTGTCGCAAACTCCCAGAAGGTGGTTGGAGGTTTTCTCCGCACCTGTCCTCTCTCACGCCCATTCGTTGAGAGTACGTGAGATAAGTTGTTTACTAAGTCCTAGGTTCCGGTCCGGACAGTCGCGTGGCAGATCCCCGTTTGGCCAGCTTGTCAGCTTGCTCCTTGCCGATGATCTTCGCGTGCCCCGGAACCCCTACTAGTTTGACCCTCTTGTTCTCACCCAGCACCTGCATCGCGTCCCTACAATCTTAGACCAGCAGGCAGCTTATCCTTGGTTTGGTGATTGCTTCAAGTACCGCTTGACTGTCGTAGTAGATAACAATTCTCAGTTCCTCTTTTTACCTCATCTCTGGAAGCAACCTCTATGATAGCGGATATTTCCGCCTTGAAGACTGTTGCAAGTCTTTCAAGGGAAAGACATGAGTGTTGACAGGCGCTTCCATCGGTTTGGTGAGCCACTCTTTCCTCGTTGGTACGTGCACCTCAAAGCTCCTTGGAGTCCGAGACGACCATCCGTGGGTGTCAACCCGGCCGATAGAAGCGGTAACTCGCACCGCACCAGTGGTGATATTCTGGTGTGGCCAACTTCCATGCCCATGTTCCTCCATGCCATCTGGGCAACCATCCTACTATAGGAGATCATCGCTTCCCTTTTCACCCAGAGTCCTAGCTCTGGCAGTCCGAGAAGGATGTTCATTGTTCAGTGCTGCTCCAGGAGTTGTCCTCATTGCGCCTGGTTGTACCCAAACAAGCCATCCTTTGCAGTCGCTCTTGCTTGACTACATAAGTAGTCTTATCGGTCGCCGGCCATCAGACCACGGATCCTTGGCCTGATGACAGCCTGGTAGAGCTAATGCATGACCTGGGGTTCTAGGCTCCACTGCCTTTCGACCACTCGACGCAGTAGCCACAGTGTGGTAGTTCCATTTTCTATGGTCCTTTCAACGTGGGGTTTCCACGTCAGCCTGCTGTCCAACACCACCTCGAGGTACTTAACCTCCTGCATGAGTGACAGTGTGGTCCCGTACATCATGGGTGGCTTGAATTCCCGGATATTCCTTCTGTTGGTTAAGAGAATGAGCTCTCTTTTGGAGGGGTTAACTGACAGCCCCATTGTGTAGAGCCTTAGTCAGAAAGCGAACATTAACAGCTATGTGTGCCTTGATCACTTTCAAGGGTTTAGATTTTCGCTGCAAAGTCGATGTCAGTTATTTGGAAAGGGCAAGATCCGACTAATCGCTACCTTGGCAAGGCTCCCATGATCTATTCTAAAGGTTAAGGTTTTGCTTGCTGTAGAGTACTGATGATGGTTGAAATTTGCTAGACCTACACTTCCCTTTTCATGATAGGAAAGACTAATATTCTTGTTTGAGGTCTGGATTATTGAAGAGTTTCTTCTCAAAGCCCAAAAAATGCTTCAAAGCCCAAGTTGCTGATTTCTGATTTGAAAGATATCCTCACTACAAATCTGCCAGTGTCTGTCCTTGTCACACCCACAAAGAATTGATCAACAAGTCTATCCTCCTTGTTGATGGGCTTGGAGTATGGAGCTTCTTCTAGCTCCCAGAAGTCGGTTATCGAATCCTCAATGGACGCTATGGTAAGACAAAGTTGTGTTACCCCCTTCAGGTTCATAAAAATACCTGATACAATCCAGACAAACTTGTCTTGCTCAGGATGGGCTTGTTTTCTCCTCCACACATGCATTTCCAAACTCACTGAGAAGCGTATGTTACTGGGATCTTCAAACTGCAAGCGCTCGTAGTTTTGACCTTGAGGTGATGGTTGTTGGATTGGCGACCACTATCCAGGAGTGCACGACATGGTATTTGGAAGCTTGTCCTTGACTAGCACTATGTTGGTTGCTCATTGGTTTTGATACATAGTGAGATGCTGGATTGCTGTATTGAAGAATTTCTTGTCAAAATGGAGCTCTAGATGGGTCCTCCACTTGTTTGGGTTCAGCTTGAAGATGAAGTAGCCTGTGGGGCTTCTTTATAAACTTTTTGCAGCGCAATTTTTTAAAATAAGATTCTCCATCAAGTTATAGCAGAGTTTAAGTTTCTCCACGTTAGAAATGCGTACATTCACAATAACACTTATACCTCACCAATTCATTTCCAGATGGGCTACTACGAACCCACCTACCCCCCAACCCAAGTGCCCCCCACTCCTGAAACAACTTATGGCATCCAAACGGAGATTTTTACCACCAACAACAGTAATCCCGCAGGAGTAATGACGCCGCCGTCTAGTGTCCAAACAGATACAAGTGAGAGTTACAACAATTTCCATCAGTACTACCAAGGGGACGCCACTGCTGCCAATCAGCAACAAGTTGCTGCTCCCGAAAACAGCAATGGCTCATCTGATTTCAACTTTCTGAGTAATCTGGCCAACGACTATATTCCGGAGTACTATCAGATCTGATGTGCGCATGCGTCGTAGCCGTGTCATACTTGTCAGTGTTTGTATAGAGTTTTTAGACAATCTTGAATTTGTTGATATGTATATATGAACGTTTAACAATCATGTTAGGGACTAATGAGCACGTTTACGTATAATCAGGCAGCTCTTTTGTAAATATGAGGATTTAGATTAGTGTTGGTTATTTTGTTAATTGATTTGTTGTGCTTATTAATGTAAAAAGATGTACAGTCCAATCGACACATTCATTTATAACTAGTACTGGTTCATGAATATATGACTTTAGCTTTGCCAGAGTTTTATTTCAATATTCACTACGCGATGGTGAAGGTGAGATTAGGCATCATATTTATTTTTTTAAGTGTATACTGTTGTATATCTTTGAAAAGTAAAAAAAAGAAAAAATTATTTTTAAACGTCTTGTCAGATTGTTGGAATATATTGAATGTTTATTTTTCTTTGAATTTATACTTTCATTGTATGATGTATAAGCAAACATAGTAAATAGAATATTGTGCCAACAAAATATAGGTCCAATGATATATAGATGACATTGGTAGAATATCAGCATTTCCATGTTAGAACAATAATGATAGTCAAATATAGAGCCAACATCGGTTAATTTATATTGCAGAAATTTTACTATTTTTTATTGTAACAATATTGCACAATGTCCACATTTTTTTTGGGCCAGTATATCTTCAATATTGTTCCAATATTGGCACAATAAATGTGTGCTACTTGCTACTTAATTGCATTGACACCTTGCTGGGTCTTTCCATATTTTTAAATCAGTGGCGCCCTCTCTAACAATCCCTTCAATATTTTTTAATGAAAAATGATATGCCAATGCTTTTTTCAAAATAACAATCACTATTCTACTCTCCTGTTAAATTTTGTTAAATTTTAACAACCTCTTTGAATAAAAACGACTACAGGATCTACATAATTGGACAAATGTTCCAGTCATAAAAAAATAAAATACCCATTATAAATGGCGGAGATGAAAGAATAAAAATATTTTTTTTTAATCATCATCTGGTAACAAAATTTGTAAAAAAATTAACGATAGCCCTTTTTATAAAAAAAAATGGAAATTATTTATCTTGCTGCTAAGGCGAAGGAAGAATAAGAAATCAATAAACAATAATAATCAATATATCACAAGAAAAACTTTTCGGATTAAGCCAAAATGATGAAAAAATTTCATAAGTGGTAAGATTTAATAACAAGACTAATCATTATACACCAAGGGATAAAGTTTAAGTTTGTTTTCAACAAAAAAAGTCATATTTACTGAAATTTCATAGGTAAATGATTCTAAAGATATGGGGAAGTGAACAATAACTATTGTCATCGAGGACTTTATCCAGGTTTTGGAGGAAAATTATTGATGGTTTGAGTTTGAGAAAACCTTGAATAAAAAGTAGGTTTCCACTCAGAATTCTATTGAAGATCATACACAGTCGGTTACAGATTTTATATTTCTTCGGCTTACCATCAAGAATAGCTTTTATGAGAAAAATCGAAGACATATATTATGGACAGTTCCAAGCTATCGAGCCGTTCAGCATTCAGTACAATATGGTGAAGGTTTGTTAAAAAGATTCAATCCAACCAATAAATAAATCAACAATCCTCAGGCACAGCTAATAGTCAGAATCGATTGTCTGAATTCAATGAAGTATGATCATTTATTTGTTCCAAATCCATCGTGAAGTACCATAATAATGAAGATAAAATGGGGTGAGTTTGAGTTTGTATGGTGCTAAAGAGTTAGGATCTAATGTGGGTTTTTTTGGGAATTTTATGTCCAGCAGATCGTCTTTCTCGTGATGGATAAAATTTGTGCCACATAGTATTTTTTTCCTGCTGAGCATACCAACACTCAATCGTCTGGTGTAAGCGGTTATCTAGTGAACAGAAGGTTTCAAAATGTGTTTTCTATTTTTGAAAGGAACGGGATCATATTGTCATAGTAGGAAAAAATACCCCCCTATAAAATCTATTTTTCAAAAATAGTTTTTGTTTTTCTTTCAACTTATTACTTATTTCTTTAAGCAGATGAACTGTGATATAAACTGTTCCAAATAATTATTAAGCCATTCATCATTCAACATGAGGTGGTTTCAGTCACCATTTTATTGTAAAAAAACTCCAATCTAACCAATGAAGTTCAATAATATGATCATTAATTTGTCCAAATCGTTCGACGAAATAGTTCAGGTTTTTAAATGAGTGGAATGTCAAGAAAATATAGAATATCAGTTAGTTTCCAAAAATATTTAACAGGGGTTAAATGTGGATTCAAAAATCTCTAGAAAATTATGCAGGAATCATTGAAATCTGTAAATCTTGTACACAATGAAAACAGATGACACTTGGCAAGCGTCTGACTGCGTTGACGTGTTAAAACTGTCATAAATGTCAGTAGTCAGTCATATCTAGTGATTTCTTGTGAGGACGCGACAGCATTTCCAGACTTGGATCAATGTGATTATGTTGAACAAATTCATTTCATTAAAATTGTTCATTAATTAAAAAAAAAATCTGTTCAACCATTCAAATGTTACTGTGCTGGAAACTGTCATTATTGTTAGAAGACAGTCTAGACGTAGTTGTACGGAAAGAATATGGCGCGTGAAAATCACGTGACCATCAAAGGCCAGTGTCTATTTACCGGCTAAGCAGTGAATTTGAATGTTTTTCCATTGAAAATTTCCTACCAGTCAATTCCAACCAATCATAGGCTTGCATTTTATTATGTTGCTATGGCAACGACCTAATTTTATCGGAAATCACCCTGCTCATAATCACGTGACTGAAAGATTAATAAGTGGAAATCTCCCTGGCTTTTCATCTTTGCATGTAGCTCCCATATGATTACAGTGTTGCCGTCCCCACTCTCCCTAACAATCCCAACCCAACTTTCACAGACAGAGATAAGGCAAATGGCAACACTGTGGTTGGTGCATGGGAGCTACATCCAGCCGCGAGTGCTTGACAGCTGTTAAAAACACTGACAAATATTTTTGATAAATGATTTATTTTCAACTTCCAATACAAACTTCCAAATGTTTTATAAGATCCTGATTCCCTTCTTTCTTCCTCAATGGCGAGTAGAGTGAGGAGCCGTTGGTTTCTTCCACTAACTGCGAAGTAAGTCCTGGATTATGTTTTTTTCAATGATCAGTTTTGACATGAAATTTTCTTGCCGAATCTCCCGCGAGCTCGAATTAGAAATCCGGAAATTTGTTCTCGTTGCGAATTTTTCAAGAAAATTCGCAACTCGACAAAATTTCCGGAAATAATTCGAGATGCGGAAAGATTATTAGTGAAAATTTCCTACCAGTCCATTCTAACCAATCATAGGCTTGCATTTTATTATGTTGCTATGTCAACGACCTAATTTTATCGGAAATCACCCTGCTCATAATCACGTGACTGAAAGATTAATAAGTGGAAATCTCCCTGGCGCTTTGCATCTGGATGTAGCTCCCATATGATTACAGTGTTGCCGTCCCCACTCTCCCTAACAATCCCAACCCAACCCAACTTTCACAGACAGAGATAAGGCAAACGGCAACACTGTGGTTGGTGCATGGGAGCTACATCCAGCCGCGAGTGCTTGACAGCTGTTGAAAACACTGACAAATATTTTTGATAAATGATTTGTTTTCAACTTCCAATACAAAGTTGCAATGTTATCAATTATGGACAAGATTGGTTATAACTTCCAAATGTTTTATAAAATCCTGATTCCCTTCTTTCTTCCTCAATGGCGAGTAGAGTAAGGAGCCGTTGGTTTCTTCCACTAAATGCGAGGTGAGTCCTGGGTTATGTTTTTTCCAATGATCAGTTTTGGCATGAAATTTTCTTGCCGAATCTCCCGCGATCTCGAATTAAAAATCCGGAAATAATTCGAGCTCCTGGGAGATTATAAGTGACAAAAAATGCACTTTTGATGTGAACCATAGTTTTTTTTTCGATATTGAAAGAGTAGTATTCTAGATAATAGGTGAGAAACTGCATAAGGTTTTTCAAAAATAACGTGTATTATACCGGGCGTTACAAATTTGAGTGTATGCATGGGGATTTCGTAAACCGTTACAGATACAAGGTTGGTTAAATTAAGGCAAAGTGGTGAAATTTCAATCTCAAAAAAATTACGAAAAATCAAAAAATTCTGAAGATATCCGATAATAACCGATTTATTCGAGATTTGTTTTTATTTTGTCCTGAATTTATTTGGAAAAATAATTGAAAAAGAATGATACGTTTTCATAGCCACTTTTTCTGCTCTTCAATATACAGGGTTTTTCATTATTATTGCGAAAAAATTCAGAAGAAGTTTTCACGCTTGAAAATAAGAAGAAAACTTCCCATAAACATGTGTCCGGAAATGCTTCATTGCAGAGCTACAGGGTGTTGAAGTTTTATTTTCATTTTTGTTTTTTTTAAATAGTATTTGCACTAATGTCGATCTTTTGATAAAAATTGGTGTTTGCGGTTTTTTTGTCATGCGACATTTGAATTTTATCTTAGAATGGCTCTAACTTCTAGAGGGCGCTACCAACACTTATTTTTCCTATTATTAACCTTTTTGGGCGTGCCTGAATTATATTTTTAAGTGAAAAATTGGATTTTTTTATCATTTTTACGCAGAAAAAGTATACTTGTTGAAAGCCACCATAATCGTGATATTTGCATTTGAAATAAAAAATAAATGTGACTTTGAGATTATGGTAAAGCATGGTTTTGCATTTTTTTTAGAACAAAAATCAGGATGAGTCCCTTGTTGAAAATAAGAAGAAAACTTCCCATAAACATGTGTCCGAAAATGCTCCGTAACAAAGCTACAGGGTGTTGAATTTTTTTTTTTTATTTTTTTTTTATAATATTTTAATAAAAATTGTTGTTCACATCACTCAATAGTTGAATTTTATTTTTTTACTGAAAATATGTAGCAATCATACAAAAGATTTTGAAAAAACCCTTAAACACCAATTTTTATCAAAATATCAACATTGCTTCAAATATTATTAAGAAAAAACAAAAATAAAAATAATTCTTCAACACCCTCTTGCTCTGTTATAAAGCATTTCCGGATGCGTGTTAATGGGAAGTTTTCTTCTTATTTTTAGGCAGGAAAACTCAAACTGGATTTTTTTTTTAGCATGGTCCAAATTGAAATTCGACGTTTCGAGTTCTCACAACAATCTTATTTTTTTTCTCAAATATGAACCCAACTTTTTGAATAAGTTTTTGCTTTCTGAAAACAATGATATATCACACTAGCCATTTTGAAACAACGCAGAGTTATCAAAATTCAAAGTTATTGATCCTTCCAGAACGCGTCACGAGAATTGATGATGATTGTGAGAATTCGAAACGACGTATGTCAATTTCGACCATGATATCTTGAAGAGCAAAAAAAGTGGCCATGCATAGTTTCGAAGTGGTATTTTTTTGAAATAAAAATTGCGCAACTTTGCCTCCCTTTAAATGATCTTGTATCTTTCACGGTTTACGAGATCGCCATTTAACACCCGAACTTGTTACACCCTGTATAATATTTACCTAACCAAACTTTCCCCAAGATTATGTGAAGCTACTTTGGTTTTTTTACGGGATTTGACAGATGACGACTATCAGGTCTCGAGCGCCACCCTCTGGATTAAAGTGCGTGGTCAGTTACGACGAGGAACTTTTTGGTTTTTAAATAGTTTATTCCTCCCCATTAATTATTTGTGAAGAACTAAAATGCGATGTACCAGGGAAAATAAACAATGTATTTTTCCTATCAAAAGAACACGTCACATCAAAATCAGATTATTTTGTATTTTGTTCAAGAAAACGGTCAAATCTAGTTTTCTTCGACCCCTAATATCAATTTCTTTTATGAAGACGAGTACCTACCGAGATGGATAAAACCCTCTGGAAATGGACTTTATTTAAGGACCGAAAAGATTTCAGTATTCTTTTATATGAGCCTTGACTATATGCTATGAGTTTTATACAGAGCGTCCAAGCTCGTCTGAAAAACGTTCAATAAAACTGGAACAATATTTTGTCCCTTATCATATTCTCTGGATGAAAAGATGCTTGTGATTATTTATTAATCTATAATATTGAACATGTTTCAAAAATACTATATTGTCCTGACTTTGGAGTGCGAGTTCTGGAAACTCGAATCTGACTTCATCGCACTACAAAAAAACTAATAAGAAACTGTTTATATATATTTATATATATATGTCACGGCTAAAGCCCTAATATTGGGTAATTCGCGAATTATCCGGATGATGTTAGAATTATCCATACAGAGTGGATAAAGCCAGTTATTCAAAGGAAGCACGTTGCTTTTTGGGCATTAACCGGTTCATACTGGAATTATCCAACCTCCCTTGGATAAAACCAGAAATATGAAATAGTCCGCATTTGGGTTAGTGTGTGTTAGTTTGGGTTATTTTGGGTTAGTTTGTGTTGGTTAGGGTTAGTTAGGGTAAGTTTGGGTTAGTACAATTATACCAAATTGTTAGAATTGTCACCTTATGTTTGTTTCAGTGAATAATAAAAATTGATTCTATCAGAGTCTAAAGTTATTTCGAGAATATTGCAGAATACTTCACTTATTGTGGAATGAGTTCTTTTTCTTTTCGTGATTAAGCCATTGCTTCCTGGCTAAAACTAGAACTACCCGGATAACGCCCGAAGTCATTCAGTTCTTCGCGCTTCTTCCAGCAGATTTGGATAAAACGCGAAGTATCTGGTCAATACTAGATCTATCCAATTACGGGCTTTAGCCGTAACATATATATATATATATATATAGAAAGAACTAGAGGTTAGTGGGGATGCAGTCTTGTAGTCCACTAACCTCTAGTTCTTTCTTAACTAGCCAGTCGTGCTACCCTTCTGCTTATATATATATATATATATATATATATATATATATATATATATAACTAAGTCTAGTGGGGATGCAGTCTAGTTTAGAGGCCTTAAACTAGACTGCATCCCCACTAGACTTAGTTATTCTATTTCTAACTAGTCAGTCGCGACTACTTTTCCACTTATATATATATATATATTTTTTTTCAAATGCACTAGTATTGGAAGATAAACGGCGTAACCAACACGGATTGCATGATTGAACTTACCATGCAGGCTGGATAATGGAAATGTTTAGGCTTATTGAACACACCACACCCTAATGGAGACTTCCTGCATATAAATTGGTTTTAGTAGCAGGATTATAAATATTCCCATGCAAAATTTCCATAAATTTTGGCTGTGTAATGGCTCGAAAGGTGCATTGTTGTCGAGTAAACTTGCTATGAATCTTTGTTCTAGTTTGATAGAACGCACATTGTTTGGATAGGGAGAACCTCATTCACCATCGCACACTATGCCGGAAATTGTTGGTTCACTATTACAAATTGATTATAGTAGATTTTGATTAACCTTCACGTTGACCTTATCTTGCCATAATTCATGCCGACAAATCCTAAGTGGTTTGACCATCATCTGAGGAGGATAAAGACTTGCTTTATAGACGTCCCAAGAAATTTGGGTCCTTGAATTTATGTGAACCAGAAAAGTAACGTGAAGTACCAAATACCAACAGAACTCCTCATTCCTAGTATAACATCAAGGATTTCTGGTTGTACATCAATAACTCAAGAATACTTTGTATTATACTGTGGGAAAAATCAGTTCAGTCGATTCTGTTCCATTCGTTACCTTCCTAGCTACTCACCAAAAGCCTGAAAGTCTGCTGGTCCTGACGGTATACATCCATTACTTCTTAACCTGGAAGTCTAGCAGCACTTCTTGGTGGTACCCATAAAGCATAATTGATGTGATCTAGAGATTCATCTAAAGCCTTTGCCTCTGTCACAAAAAAGTTCAACTGGATAGGATTGTAACCTGCCAGTTTGTGATTTCATCGATGATGTTTCCGCAATTCTCATCCAAGCTGACGACCTCAAATTCTTCTCAACAGAGGATTCTAGTTCGACACTTCACTCTGACTTGAGACCATTTGATGTCATGGTAGGACAGAAAAAGATTAAAGTTGGACATCTCTAAATGGAAGACAATGAGCGTCTCCCAAAGCAGTAAGTAGCCTGTTCAACCACAAATGCTTTATACACAGCTAATGACTAGCGCGCAGCACTTTAAGCTCCAATTTACACATCAAGAACAACATGAGCATCGCGTCAAGGACTTCAAGGTTACTGGGCCCTGTGTAAAGAAACACCAGGAACTCTGATACTACAGCAATACATCTTTTTGTTGAATAATCGACGAAGTTATTGGATAAGATTGAAGAACTGTCCGGGACATCTCCAATGAGGTTACCACCACGAGCCACAGTTTTCTCCAAGGTGATGGTCCCCTCACCTACAGCTACGGGGTAAAAAAAAAGAATTTCCTCTGAATCCTCTTGAATTCCTAGTTTCCTGTGAATTCACCATACCTTGTAATCAATGTATCTGTTTAATACATAGTCCATGGTAGTTTCTCTATTTCTGTGTTCTTTCTTCCACTTCGAGTTATGTTTTGAATCTGAGGGCATGAAGAAAGTGTGAAATCTTCCAGAATTTATCAATCCTGCCAGTATCCGATTCCGGGAGATCTCTTTGAAATTTGGAAACCCAGTTTCAATTTCTCAAAAAGTTTTAAGTATTTGGCAGGATCTCCTGACCCTCTGTAAAGTGAACCCCATCATCAGACTCTGCCCAAAATTGATGAGTCTCCTTTGACGTCAGCCTTGTCGCGGCGAATTTCTCTTGTCTTTATCTTCCACGTGTCTGTAGCTATCCGTTCCGCATTTACACCCGTGCTTTCCATACTGGTCTTTATTAAGATGTTATCTTGAGGGTGAGACGCTTACCTTTCCCTTGGCATTCAAATCAGACTTTGACAACAAACAACTAGTCTAGGAAAAGAAGTTCTTGGACTCAACACGTCCGTAATGGTGAGGTTAGGTTGGGTTACGGAAGGTTTTTCCTGCCCCGCAGCTTCCTGCTCCACATTGCCTTTACTCGAAGGCTTAATGGCCCATTGTGTTCCCTTGATTGGAGAGGTGGCCCTCGTTCTTAACCTGCAGCCTTTCTCCTCTTCGTTCAAAACCCCATCTCATGGTTTTCACGAAGTTCAAAATCAGCACAATGTCCACATCTGCGGCTTCCTTCTAGTCTTCAAGGTAGTATTGTCCCATATTTCTAAGGCGTCTTTGTTTAAGAGTTGTTGCGTCCTTCTTTAAGAGTTGTTCTATTGTTTCATCCTTCTCGATGCGAGGATCATTGGTCCCTAGGCCCTATTTTTGGTGCATGGTTCCAATTTCACAGTGTCCTGTGATGACTCTAACAAGGGTGCTCACAGAAGATTTGCTCTCCAGATCGAGCGGAACTGTCATTATTTTTTTTGACCCAGTCCTCAAAGCTGAGAATCTGGATACAGACACCACAGCATGTTGTGTGAGGTTCGACTTACTAAATCTAGCCTCCGTACAGGTCTCTCGCATTTAGTGACGCTTTGAGTTCTCGTTGCACCGGCTTTGCATGAGTAGTGACTCAAAAACTCTCCATACTCAAAGGTCCTTCCTAAAAAGAAAAACAAACAAAAAAGGACGGGTGTCTGGTGCCGCTTTAGATTTTTTGGAAGACTTATGTCTTTTGGACTTATCTAGTTTATATTACTCGGGCGCATCTTCCAGATATGGATGCAAAACGTCTAGCTATAGTTGGTTCCTTGGTAGCTTTCTTGCTGCCCTTGGGTTCCGCATGTCCTCATTGGTCCGATCCATTCGTTCCAGATCATCCTCTTCTCTATTGTGACCAGTGAGCCCGATTTCTGATGAGGAAACTTCTCCACAAGCACACCAAACGCAGAGTGCAACTGAGTCATTTTGCGTAAGACCTCCAGTAAAATCCCTTGAGTAGAGACCATCAGCAGAGAAAACCAATAAATCATACGCCAGGGAGGGTACAAGAGAAAATCTTCGATCAGGAAGTCGATATTGTAACCATCAAACTTATCGCAACATCAGATAGGATTTTATGGCTATCTGAAGTTCAACTGGGGGTTAACTCTCAAACTATCATATTGGGCTTCAGAAAAGACAAAAAAATCCCCATCGTTGTTGGCTCAATAACTCAAATCTTATCGAGAAAACCATTTCTCATTGTAGTGAGCTTCAAATAAGTTGCATTTTATGCTTAGTTTGCCAGACAAATTCATTTCTATTAATGTCGGTAGCATTGTGAACCTTTCAAGTCGACGAACTAAGTCGACATGAACAAACTCAGCCTCGCTCTATTTTCTTGTTTTTCTGCAAAATCTAACTTGTGAAGCTTTTCATTCGAAAGGTCTAATGATTTGTAATCCGTTAAGTTCACGATTGCTGCTGGCTGTAAAAATAATTCTCTTTATTTGCAGCTAGAGATAATTTGTCTTGTTTATTGACAATGGAAATATAAACACTTCCATAATTGATGATTATATGATCGTCCTTTTATCCATGGGATTTTATCTGGTAATTGGGGTCACGTTCTTGTCTTTTCCAAACGATTTTGTGTGGGAAAATCCAACAAACTGGCCACTTGTATGGTGTATGTAATGTAATCCGTACTCATGATCTATCAACTGGGAGCTTGATGTTGGATGTTGTCTTGTCAAAGCTAGGAAAAAAACAGCAGTGCGAAAAATAAATTAGTTCCAAAAATTGGAACTTTTTGTGAGAAAACTGTTGTGGTTTATGCTGTAGTATGAGGCGCTAGGGGAAGGAGGGCAAAGCTATTTGACAAATGACAGTTTCGCGCTTTCTTACCAAAATAGACTTTACCCAAATGAATCCTGAACGCTTCATTTTTAAACGTAAACAGAACTCCACAGTGAATTTTTTATACTATGCAAAGCACACCTCCAAGGATTTATATTCTTACACCAACTCAGATTCGTGTGACCTCGCCAACGTTTTATTCGCCGTGACAAAATTTGGTTTCTTCATTCAATCTCACTGATCGGATTATATTTGTTTGTACGAAAAACGTTTCTTGAATATTTTCCATTGAATTTCATGTCTAGGAAGAATTTATTTTATATTCTTAGCTTGTTGTTCCGCGGTCATATTATTTATACACCTACATGTGAAGTAGGTGTATAAATTTATATATTGTGAAACACACTCTGAAGCTGACTCCTCGCATAATATGAATAAGTAATCGCCACTTTTGCATATTTGCGCGTGGTAAAGCGACATTGGGGTTTTTGTTTCCAAGAGACAGTTTGGTCGTATTAAGTGGATTCAACAACTTCAATGCTTGGTCGGTGTTGCACCTTATTAACTAGTTTTAGAGAAAATACCAAGCTTGAGAAACTCAAAAACAGATGGCGGCAAAAGACCTTAGAAGATCTTCCCAATAGTAACTATATTGAAAGATGAAAAGAAAAAAGTAGGGAGTCATTCTTCCGAAAACAAAGCAAAATCTGGCACCACTAAAGAAGGCTAGACCATCAAAAACAAACTTGGAGAATTAAGTTTAGAATCCAGTGACATATATCAAAGAGATAACAATTTCTAAGGAAATTTTAGGGAGTGTGCTCACCATCAGACATTTTACTGTGGTCCATATTCTTGTCCACGGTCTTGACTAGCTCTACGCTTCCTACAGGTGGTGGAGGCGCCAGATATTTGTTCCACAACATTCTATCAGCCACCACTGCATGGATTCTGATGTGTTCCAGTCTGAAATATCTGATCCCAACGCAGTGGAGAAATTGTCTAAAAACCTGAAAGATGAGCTGAAGGATAAACTTCAAGAAAACTCTAGAAAATTGAAAAAAATCCGAAGAATCTTCCAGAGCCAAGGAAGAGAAGCTCGACGAATATTCTAGAGCTATGGAAGAGAACTCGAGGAAATTGGAGAAGTTGAAAGAATCTTCTTGAGCGTTGGAAGAAAAGTTCAAAGAATCCCATAGAGCTATAAAAGAGAAATTGGAAGAGAAGCTCAAAGAAACTTCTAGAGCTATGAAGGAGAAAATCAAGGAACTGCTGGTGGACAACTACAACTACTTGAAGGATCAGAAGCAGAAAAGAGCTAGGAGATACAGTGAAGACTCTGGAAGAAGAAATGGAGCGAATGAGGGGGCAGCCAGACGTCACAGCTGAGAGCAAAGACGCTGGCGCTAAAATGGTCTTATACCATCTGAGTTCACATGAAAGCCCCTTAGCTTTATGGCAAGCTGTCATGGAACAACTATCATCGCCAGTTCGAGGCAGCAGCAAGGGCAAATGGATGGACTGGACCGGAAAAGACCCTGGCATTAACAATGGAACTTCATGGGGAGGCTACAGAGATCCTGCAGACGCTGAACACCTAGAAGCAGGAGACCTACAATGTTCTGGTCAAGCATTTGGAGCTGGCGCTAAAATGAAGTCTTGTACCATCCGAGTTCACATGAAAGTCCCTAAGATTGATGGCAAGCTGTCACGGAACAACTACAATCGCCAGTTCGAGGCAGCAGCAAAGGCAAAATAGATGGACTGGACCGGAAAAAGCCCTGGCATTAACTCTGGAACTTTATGGGGAGGCTACAGAGATCCTGCGGACGCTGAACACCCAGAAGCAGGAGACCCACGATGTTCTGGTCAAGCATTTGGAGCTGCGATATGGAGAAACTCATTTGGAGCACGTCTACCACTCTCAGCTGAAGAAACGCTCTCAGGAGACAAACGAGAGCCTACAGGAGTTTCAAGCTGATGTAGCTCGTCTTGCACGACTGGCTTATCCAACTACGCCAGAGAATGTGATGGAAAGGCTTGCTGTACAGGCCAGCCAGGACCAGCAGATTAGGATGTTCTTGATTCTTCATCGTCCTGCTAATCTGGTGGATGTGCACTGGAACTAGAAGCGGTGCTGCAAGCTTCCTGCGCTCGAGCAAAGGATGGATGAATAGTATCTCGCAAAGAAAAACACCTTCGAATAAACTGTGAGAAAGATCATCAAAGTGAGTCCTCCAAGCCAAGGGAGCAACGGTGCATGGATCGTGAGCTCCGGCTGCCCTGCGACCTGAAGTTTGGCTGTCAACCTGGTAAAGATGTTGCTGGAGAAGATTACGCAAGCAATCTTTGACAAAAGATGGACGACATTTATCAAAGTGTCCGTTCGAACATCCAGAGTGCCAGTGACCGGAGAAAGGAGGTCAATGACATGAACGCCAAGAAAGGCGGGTTTCAGGAAGGGGATTTTGTTTGGCTGCACAACTCACAGAGGCGACCTTCAAACTGCAAAGTTCTTGGAATGAGATTGTTAGTTGTAGAGGGAGTAGATTCCGCCATCAATATCACGTGATTTGTACGCTCCGCCCACTAATACAACGACATCTGTCTTTTCTGATTGACATTAGCTGAAATCTATATATCATTACATTAACCTGTTATAAGGGTTTGTGTGTACTGCAAAATCTTGAAGAGTTCTTGAGCTCAATTTTTGATATGATATGCAATTCGACGTAGTTTGAAGCATTGAGCATTCTAAAAGCACTCTTACCACAGTTTCCGTCAATATATTTTTGAAAAAAAAACTTGTTATTTTTACGTATATTAAAACTGTATCGCTTTAATCCATCAATGTTACATAATCATTCTACGCCCCTCATTTGAGTGTCATTTAATTCGAGTACAGTAACAGCCCACTTCAGTTTATTGAGAATCGCGACCGCAGTCTCAGTGAGATAGAAAAAATTATAGGATAATTCTCGTGAAAACTGGTGTTCTGGTTTTGTTATACAGTACAGTAAGTAATTTTGATAAAAATGCATCCTATAGTGAATGAGTGTACTCGAGTGAGGAGTTGTCAAGCATAAATTGTTAATTTTGAACCATTCTCTGTATCGGAACTCTCAATATGCAGGAGATTCAACGTTTTGGAAAATACTCGTTATATAATCAGAGCGTATCTTTATATTTACAAACTGAAGGGTGATTTATTACAGCATCCGGAATAGAGGTTGAGTGGAGCTCATGGTACACGGGTCCATTTACACCGTAGCCACGTATAGGGTTATTGTGCTCCCTCAAGTTTTAACTAGAGTGATAACTGATCTATATTATCATGTTTTTATAGTGGGGCAAAAACTCGGGCGCCACCTTGTGGATTTATGTGATAGGGGGCCCACGCTGGTAGACCGTGGAAAAAATAATCCTAGCGTCACAGATGATTGCGCTCTGAAGTGGCTACAGGCCACTCAAACACTGGCGAACGAAAAAAAAATCTACTTTTTGTTGTTGAATTGAACTATTTAATGGTTTTCAGACCAAAGAATTGACTGAAAATTCACCACAATTATTGTAAATAAAAAAGAATTATTCGACAGTGATAGAAGATGGACTACATGAAGCGTTTGAAGTGATAAAAAACGGCATGAATAGTCGATATACCAAATGACGTTGTAAAAATAAAGCGGACGGAAACGGCGCGGGTTTCTGGTGAAAAAATTGGCGCAACACCACCATACTCTAGATTGTCGAAATTCTCTCAAATAAGATGATTGAGAACTTTGATAATACTTCCGCGGTTTTGAAAACTCACGGAGAACTATCCTACCTTGCAATTGTTGGGTTCCCCCGATTTAACGGAAATAGAATAAAGCACAAGCCCCGGTAATAGATGAAAAGATCTTCCAAAAAATCCCCCAAGATTGATCCTTTTCACAGGGCGTCGATCAACTGGACTGATCTTAGAAATAATCCAGGATCAGATAAATAGGAATCTGGTATCTCACCCTCGGTGTTGCTTTGAAGAATGTTACGCAGTAAACTTGAAAAGATTTCAGATCTGAGACCGGGGAAGAGTATTATCTTTTGGCCATGGGTAGTCGGAAATGGTAGTTTGAACGGAAATAAACGGTAACAGACGGTTGCTGACGGTCAAGTGCTCTCGATTCAGAAATGAATTGATCTCAGCTACAAGCGGTTCTTTCTCTCCACTTGAGCGGTGCTGAAGCGGTAAAAATAATCGTTAATCACGTGCTCCCATGGGCTTCACCCCATGATAGAACAAAATCTGTGTGCTCTTTAGTTTACTCGGACAATCTTCTGATGAATATGTTGTCATGACTGAAAAATAGTAGCAAAATAGTCAGTGTTCACATTCATTATCAAATTGCGAACTCAAATTGAAAAAGTCAACAAATTCATAGACTACAATACAACCAATATTGAAAAAAAAACAATATTTCAGTATAAAATAAACAATTCCAATTCAATTATTAAAACAGTTTCTGTACATATGTATATTTTCCATTAAACCAAGAGATTTTATCAGAACTGGACCGCAACGTTGTAAACGATATTTCCAATTCCCCTTTGTTCTAGTCACAAATTTATCAATACAATCTCTTTGACACCACGCCCATCATCACAAACTCAATTTATTTAATCGTTTTTTTTTTAGTGTGAATTATATTTAGAACTCACTTGAGGTTGGGGAGGATTGCCGTATTGCCTGGAGGGCTTGAGAAAATAAGGGAGTTAACGTGAAAGTTGTGTCGCTTGAGAATAGGATTAACTAAGGATTTTCGCGGTTTAGAATGTGGAAAGGGCGTTTCTAGAGTTTCATTAGGAAAGACCATTAATCTGGAGTTCTGGAGTATGTTGAAAAATTCCTTCATTCTCAATTTACTTTTGGTTCCAAGCGCCAGAGTAAGGGGAAAGGGCCATCAAATAAGAATTTTGAACATAATTCACTCGAGGGAAGGAGTTTGGTGTACTTCGTCGGTGAAGTTTCTAGTTATGATTGACTCAAACTCATTCATAGTACTAGTAGCAACGCAATCTCTCAAAACGATCTCATATTTCCTCCATTCGGGCAATCATTTTCATAATATAGTAACTTGTTTATCAAAAAAAATGACTTCCAACACTTCTCAATAACGATGATCAACTTCATTGCACATCGTTATTCTATGTAGTGTAGACTATCCAAGTTGAGGCGATTTTTAATATATTGCATTTTTCACAACTTGTCAAAGTATGATTGTCATCTTTTAATATTTTTTCAAAATTGAAGCTGTAATCTTTCACCGTGGAAAATTAAAAAAAAAATAGCATAGTTTGAGAAAGAAATAGGCTGTGATGATTATTTTTAAAGAATCACTTTGATATAAGAAAATGAATGAATGGAAGGCTCAAGCACCTTTATATAAGTTCAAAATTGCTTTTATTGACATGTGGATGAAGTATGTAGCGATTTATCACCGTTTCATACTGCATAACGTGCTATTGGTCAGTGTACTGTCTGTTACGTACTGTCCATGCCCTGTGCATATACCATTCTTTGTCTGTAACTCACTCTAACTGACCTCTGAACCTATTTGCCCTTGCCCCTTCCATCCACAAATGGTATTTCCACCACTACGATCACCTAGGCTAACACCAACGAATACTAGGACAATTGAAAAAGATATCAAAGCAACCCTTTCTACCTTGTTTGTGTCACAAAAATAACCCTTATTTGGTGAGGCCTTTCCATTTTATCGTTTGAGAGACATCAAGTTACATCGGGAATCAATAGTTATAGCTTTTGTCCGGTACCCCGGTTGGTGTGATATTGTACATATTTTTGATTGACTGTCATTCACTTACGTTTCACTGTCACACGCAACGCAACACATAACCGGCACAATATTATTGCACGCCTAGTGATCACTTAGCGGTATTTGACATCAACTTGGTGTATTTTTTAACGAGTGAATACGCATTTTGTCCCGATTGAGACGTCTGTACTGTGAGGGTATTTCTATTTATAAAAACCCGCGTCATTTGCTTATCGATCTATTTTTCAGTTATTTTTGGAGCTGGACCCGACATGTAATATTAACTTATTCTAGTAATGGTCAAGTTATATCGATATCGACAAGTGTTTATTTTGTTCATGAAACCTATTTGTAAAAAATCGTACTTTCAGGGCAATTTTGGTTTTTGGCGTACGCAGCAGTTTTACCTTTTTGTTTCAGGTTGAAGGACTTGGGTTTCAAGGCGAACGTGTGAGAGTCAAAACAGCTTTCTTGAGAGTGTCTATGATCATTTTGAATTTAATCCTAATTAATACATCCTAAACTTTCCAACTGCGTTGATCACTGCTTACACCTCAGGCTCGAAACTAATGTATCGCGCTTCTGCTGAAGACGTCTTTCTGCTCATTTAATAAATAGGATAAAAGATTTTGAAGTGAATCACTAGAAGGTCTTGCTACCTAAGTAAATGCTTCAATAAACTTTCGCGATTTCATTTGTTCAACATTCTTCTGTTCCGCAAATCTTCTTATTGCTTGAGACTTCTCACCAGAGGGTTGAACTTCTCCGTCTTCAGTTATAAAGCCAGAAACCTACACCCTCGTCTTACTCTCAAGAAACCAATTTCTAATACAAATGAATTTGTAACGTCCAAAATTTTTTTCTAGGTTCCTAAGTCCTTGTTCTTCAGTTGAACTTAACATTAATATGTCGCTCATTTGATATAACGCAATATTTACCAGTGAAAAGTCAGAGAATCTCTAGCGAAACGTGATATCAAAAACAATAAAAAGTGACAATCATGGCCCTTGAAGTTGTGAAAAACCAAATCAAAATCACATTTCTGTATTAATGTCGAAAGAAGGATTCCGGAATATAAATTTTTCAATGTATTTGAACCCACGTCGTATATTCTTGTTATCATTGAAGTGCACAAGCTCAAAAAATGTGCGACTTATTTTTAGAAAATGACAATCATGACCTCTCAAATTGTGAAAAATCAAATTTATCGAGAGTGCCTTGTTCTCTGATATACAGCTTACAGTGCATGAATCAACCAGGGAATTTTTCTGATCCCTCATTATCCCTGAGATTTTTTCTCTTTCTGTAGTCCGAGTCCAAGTTTTTTTTACCATGACTGAACCTGAGGCTACCCGATCATAGCTGTCGGCCCTCTACAACAAAAATCCAGAGGGTGGCGCCCGAGTTTCTGGAAAATATGATGAAGTCTCTCCGTAGAAATGTGAAATTATTGATGAATGTGGCTATAGCGTTCATAACAGGTATTTTCTTCATATGGTAAAAGATGGTTCCATCAACTGCGGAAAATCCCATTACAATCCTGCCAACAAAATCCATAGCTGTTGAACTTATAATCACCACTTTGCTGCAGGTGTCTCCTAATTTAAATACAAAACTATCGCTACAATGATCACCAAATACTCAGATAATGCAGTCTAGACAAATCACGTAAAAATAACAAGGCTCCTACGCTCATCCTAACTTCCAATTTCCGGAAAATATGATAATCAGAATTTAACACTTGCAACATCGCGCGCCGATAAGAGAGCTTAAATATTATGGACAACATCAGCTGCTCTCATTCGGACTTGTGCTGCTCCGGTTACTGTTTCGCTCAGCTTCGGATAGCGGTGAAGCTGTTGCGCTTGAAGTTGGTTAGTTTCGCGCGAACTGTGAAAGTTTTTTGGATGTTCTTCTTGTTTGAACGTGAGGTGAGATTTGAGTGGATTGTGGTCATGAGGTTTATGAATGAGGTGAGTTTTTTTATAGCAGGTTGTGTAGATGATTTGAAGAAAGATGTTCGATTTGAAAAATCTGAAAAAAAAATATGATTTTTTTCCTTTTTGTTCTTAGAGTTAATTGTGGAAAATTTTTCATCCAACTATTTTGAAGTCGCTTGAAAAATTCCTGAAAACAAATCTAGGGAACGGAATAATGTTCTAGTGGTCAAATAATTTCCTTTTGTTGAGATAAATTGACCACGATCGTCACTTTCTTTATGTTATCAAGCCATAGAATATAAACAGAGAGCTCCAACTTCTTGAAAACAGATTCAAAATCTATTGGTTGAAATAATTGTTCATTTTAATAATTTTTGACAAATAAGCAGATAAGAGGGCACTTTGAACAAATTCATTTTTCACAATTCCAGAGGTCATGATTGTCACTTTCTAAAAACCAACTTCAAGACAAGGTTTCTGAATTTGTGCACTTTATTGAAGACAAAAATTTACAACGTGAGTTAATCCATTGCAAAATATCAATATAAATAATTATGAAACACAAATAATTTTTTTGATGAACTACTTTTCTTGACATATTTGATAAAACTGATTTAGTTCTTCACAACTTCAAGGGTCATGATTGTCACTTTTTATTTTGGATTTGGAATTTGAAATTGGACTGGAGTATACCCTGTTTCACAACTGCATATTTTTATGATGAGAATTTTGAAAACTCATTTCCACATCAAATTTTTGACAGATTTTGAATTTTTTAGAAAAATAAAATTGTCAAAGCAATTAAAAATCGCCCTTGTATGTTTGCTGTTGAATCAAAAGTATACAGAGTGATTAATGATCAAATAAAAACTATTTAGAATGGGGAAACCAATGTCAGGTCTTATTTAAAAATCTTATTTAAAAAATAATTTCTCAGTATGTTTTTGACAGATTTTGAAGTTTCTTGATACCACCAATAGTAGCTAAATCTTCCTTGAATGACCCTGTATAGAAAGGATCATCGAATTTGCAAACTTTATAACAAGATCATTTCGGAACTGGGATATAGAATAAAATAAACAAGGTCCTCAACAAAAAATATATTTTCTGGTATTCTTTACCCTAATTCTTGACATATTTGGGTAATAAGACTATATTGTAGTTTTTCACAACTTCAAGGAGCACGACTGTCACTTATTAAATAGCTCAAATTGATTATCAAAAAATGGTTCAAAATATACCTGATCATATTTAAAGGCTGAAAAGTCCAGAACACATATTAGCGCTGTATTAAAAAAAAAATGCCTACGCCGAAGGATTTTCTTTCCCCTGAAATGGATCTGCACCAAATTTCATGAAAATATATCTGAAAACCCTAAAATTCACCTTTTGATTCTCCACATTTCAAATTAAATTTCGACAAAATCACTCCATAAATAAAAATGTTATGGGGCTGGCACGCTTTCAAATGGGTAACAAAAAACAATATTGTAAAAAGATGACAATCATATACCCTCAAGTTGTGAAAAATGCGATATTTGGAAAAAACTGTTGACATTATTTTATCACATGATATTTCACTACATGATACAAAGACGATATTCATTGTGATGAATCGATAGTATCTCAATCATTGACCAGTGAAATTACTTGAAAACTCGAAATTTTGGTCTGGCGACAAAAATCCTGACAAAATTTTTGAAAGTGATTGTTGCCTTGATAACGTCACACATATTGGATAAAAATTCCTTATCTTTATGGAAAATGAGGATTTTTATTGATGAGAAATGAAACAAAAGTAGTCATTGATAGCTAACATTTAATAATTATTATAAAATGAGAACGATTCAAGCAAAGTAGACATTTATTTTATACTGTGATGTATTAATTACCGGACTTAAAACCAGTTTAGTGTATGGGACTTCACATCATCACAGAGTGTAAGAGTGGATTGGGAGAATACATAATTTGATCAACTTTAGGTAAGTTGTAGCATTCTTACGCTGGCGCCATCTCATGGTAAGAATGTGGGACGGACTGCCACCACCGTCTTCTCAATGTGTAGTTGGACAAGACAGCACTACCCCCTTTTTAAACGATCGAAAAATATCGTCACATCGTGAAATAAAACATTGTACGTTGAATGTTAATCAAACATCTTGACTCGAAACTTAATAAGTCATTTCCTGGACTAGAAGCGTGATTTACCATCGACTTATAACTAGCGATCCATCATGAAATTGCACTTAATCAAACGGAACGTCAAAAATATTTTTGTAGACGAAGTTAACCACACTATCTTCAATGTAGCAAACATTTCCAGAAAGCTACTCCGCTTAAACTTCACAGCTTTGACTGAAACTCTTTCCAAAAAGTTTTGAGCATTTGGGCTGGAAAAGATTGATGAGGTTACTGTGGAAAATATTTGAGTTGCTGGAGTTTTATATGATTTGATGAGTAGATTACTGTACGTAAAATGCATTTGTAATGTTGAAGTTGACGCTAAGCTTCATTTACATCACTTTATCATCATTTTGATTCTTGTTTGACTTGCTAAAATAGAGTTTTTGATAATGATAGAATGGGTAAAAGAATTAACTTGAAATTTATAAAGTGCGAATCATGAACGGTGAAGTTATGAATAGAACAGTTCGATATGATTTTATGGACAGCACTTGGCAAATTCGTACTATTTTTTGTGATATTTACACATGATGAGAAAAAAAAGTTTTCATGTTATCCAGAGGTAACGATGTTGACTAATATATAGACAAAGAAGGATTTGTGAAAATATTCAATATGGTATACTGAAGCATAAGAGAAAATGTGTGTCATATCCTCACGAGTTGTGTATGCAATGTGGTTGGTCGTTTTCAATTTCCTTGATTTGAATCCACGAGGGATTATTAATTCGGATGTACACGCTGAAATCACAGGGGACTCCACAGCGGATACGAACGTCAAAGATAATCACTGGTTGCTTAATGCAGTAAATAATGCCATTTCCCGTTCTCCCTTGAGGGCTTATATCTTCAGAGAATACGCTCTCAAATTAATTCTACATTAATGAAGTGAAATTAACTGATCGATATAATAAGGATTCGTTTCTTACATACATCCGCGCAACCTCAAGAAACCTAATAATCGCACAAGTTCCTCCCGTATAATTCCTGATTTCCTGCTTTAATATCTAACGGAGCATCGCATCTCGTTAAGCTCCAGACTAAATGGTAATCTATGGGAAAACATTTGCAATTTTGATTCACATTAATTTTCTTCTTGTTCCTTGATGCCAGTCCGACACCGGGTCTGAGAAACAGAAATGGCTGGTAGTTATCATTTTTATTTTAATTTGGTGCAGGTTGCACGGGAAGTTTTATTAAAGTTTGTGACGAGGGCGTCTCGTTATAATTTATAGGGAATAGGGAAATATTCGACACCACCACATTTTGTTCACTCCATTATTGTTGACATGACTATTATATTGTTTTACTTGTTATCAGTATAACTAGAAGTGTCTCTTTGTTTGTCATTGTAGTCTATGGTCATTTTCCATTTAGAATTGACCACAAACATCGAAAATATTTGTACTGTTCCTATGTTATGTACTTAGTGATGTGGTATTGCGTAATGTTTTGTATTGTTTTTTACTTTAACATTTTATATTCGCTTTAACCATTTAACCCGAAAAAATATAAAAAATTGGAGACGTTAACAGGGTGGGCCAGTTTTATTTGGCAATTTTCAGAATTCAGACTAAACTAATCAAAATGAACAATTTTTATTTTGAAAAGAGTTTTTTGATCCCTTCAAAGATTTGAGTTGAAACAGTCTGATAATTACATTTTTCTATGAACCAAATTAAGTTGAGACTTACGACATTTTAAATATTGCCGGATAACTGGGCCACCCTGTATATCAAACCAATGCAAAAACTCATACCAACCTAAGCTTATGAAAAAACTCATCATACCCAATATAATCCGCTCTTTTGTTTACGGAAACCAAGAATTATTAAATCACCTGATTTAAAAAAAAATGAGAAATGACTGTAAAGTTGAAACAAAAATTTGAAAATTAGCACAAAAAAACACTAACTCGAATAAAAAATGTATATAAACAGAAAGAAGATCAAAAAAAATCTAAAGACGCTAACAAACACAAAAAAAAAACGAAAAAACAGAAGAAACATAAAAATATAAGTACAAACCCAAATAAACTCATGAAGAAAATAAAAAAAGATGAGTGAGGTTATTCAGGAGTAATATGACAAAAATCATCCATATCTTGAAAAATCACGCTTGAATAATAAAAAACAAAATGAAGATTCAAAATTGGCCACAAAAAATGAATTTAATCACTTGATGAGTGGAAACAACTCAGCAAATTTAAATAAACGAAAATAAACCCAAACAAACTCAAACAAAAGAAAAACCGATGCTAAATTCTAAAAAAAATCGAAATATTCAAAATAAAATGAAGTATGGAAAATTAAAAGCATCTCAATAAACGTTAAAAAAAAAAACATTCGAAACAAGCAGAAATACCCAAAAAAATATCTTGTACAGTTCCAAACGATAAAATCGTCTAAGATTTAAAAAAAAGAGCTAAGAAATTATCCAAAAATACGAAATGTCCTATACATATAGACTCAAACTACATATAGATCCAACTTGAACTAAATTTAAAAAAAAGTCAAATACCTGAATAAAAAAAAAATAAGTTAATGCCAATTTGCACTAACACAGATAAACCTCAATGAACCCAAACCACACCATTTTTTGTATAGAAAAATGCGAAATTCAGAAGTTTTTTAAAAGTAATTATGCATAAGACAATTCAAAAACATAGGAAAGTATAGTGTAGATTCAAAAATCTCAAAAATGAGCATGACAAAACGAAAAAGTCTATCCAGGCTGAAAACGCCAAAGAAAAAGATTCAAATCAAACAAATACAAATAAACCTTTTATTAAAATTTGAAAAAAAACTTACAATTTCATACAATCATGCTTAAGTTTAAAAAAAAAATTAATCGATGATTACAAGATGAACATATACTTTATGATTGCAAACAACCCATAACATCTAAATAAAGTGAGGTAGTGAAAAATGAACAAATATGAAATAAAAAGATCTTAATAAACGCTAAATGAAATAAAAACATTTTGAACAAGCAGGATTGACCCAGCAAAAAAGTGGTGAAGTAATCACGCCCGGTTCTAAACGAGGAAATTGATCTAGAAAAACCTAAAAAACCTCAAACAAATCCAAATGAACCTTTGCTCGAACCTAAATAACTTAAATTATCAAAAAAAAATGAAAAAGGCAACAGACGCAAAAAGAGTTGAAAAAACCAAATCGAACAAACCCAAATTAACACACATGAAAAAAACCAATACGTTCACAGTTTTCCACATACAGTTTCTGATCAACATAAAGTCGATAAACGCAGACCCAGTCAGAACAAAGCAGACAATTAAACATTCCGTGACATTCCAGAAACTAATAAACTTTTTGCTGTTTTGGAAATGTTGAGTAGCCACGGAAAGTTTTACATATCCATCATAACCCATTTCCGGCTAGGCCCTAAAAAGTGGTATGAAAAAGTAAAAATGTTGTACAGAATAGTCCAATAATGAAGATCTCCGGATATTATGTTGTCTGCCAAGTTTGATGATGAATAATGTCTATACAGATATGTTTAAGGAGGTATTACATACCTATATAAAAATCTGAGATGATTGATGAGCAAGTTTCGCGGCCCGGCCTATAAGAATGTTTTTAACTAGAGTCTTATGTTCATGATTCTCCTCAAGCCTCAATTGAAAAAAAACACTCTGGATCTTGTCCCACAAGCCCTGAATGAACACTATCCCCATATTCTGGAACCTTTGGGAAATGTTGTCCTTATTGTAAAGGTCATCTAGGTCAGAACTCCAGATGTCAAATTAAGTGTGATGCCAATGTCACTTGATGATAATTCAAAGTCTCTGTTGTTGATTTTTAAGTTTGGAAGAAGAAGGGAAGATCAATAATTCTTGGAACATCTAGCTGTCCAAAGTCCCAAGAGCCACATTGTCTTATAAGTCTTCAGTAGATTTATCCTTACGAATGAATTCAGGAGGACTCCACTCCCACTCTTCAACCATCATCATCATCAACCATCCAGAACATACCATCAACCAAAGTGGAGGCTGCTGACGAACGAACAGAATAATCCCCCAGAATCTGTACTCTACATCAAAGAGACTACATCAAAAAAATTTTCATGAGAGGTCAATGAAGCCATACGGGCAACAGAAAATCATCTTTTGGAAATTTGAACATCAGTAGAATGTGCATTCCGACGTACAACGAAATGATTTGAGTTGATGATTGACAATAATTATTGTTTCACGTGGACTAGATAGATAAATAGAGATATGGTGGGGTAGCATGCGCCATCCTTCTACTCAGGCCACTCAGGTGGGCCCATTGTAACCTCCTTCGGGGTTTACCCGTGGAGCCAGCCGACAGCGTTGATAGAGTTCAGGAGTGTGGCGGCCGAGCAGCCCCCGATAGAGGTCAAATCTGGTCAATTCTTCCTCATAATTGATTCTCTAATATTCACGAGAGCTGGACAGTGGCAAAGGACATTCTCGTCATCCCCGTGACGCCCTCTACAAGCCGCATCTGTAACCACACCCAAGGGGTTGAGGCGCTTACAATGTCCCGTTAGCATTCCTGTCAGTTTTTCAAGGTTGCTCTGCGAGAGTCCAAGGGAAAACCGGGTTCCCGTGGCCTCGGGGCCGTGTATAGCGGCACTCGAGTGCCTCAACCCCCTTTGTCCATTAATTCGGCGATTGATGGCTTTTGAGGACAGTTGAACGAATGGCTCTGGGCCACACGGTTCACCCTTTGCTTCCTTTCGCGCCAAACTGTCAGCTCTTTCATTTCCACCGATACTGTGACCGAGTTCTCGTTGGAGACCGACTGCAGAATCTGATGACGCTGTAGAATCAGTTTTGATGTTATTTTATTTTTGTTCAAGGATTGCTAAACTTGTTTGCTATCGGTGAGGAGGATAATGTTTTTGCCCACTATTTTTCTCTCCACTCTTTGTGTGGCCCCTTTCATTATGCCTTGAAGTTCTGTTTGGAAGACAGTTGCCTTCGAGCCAAGGGCCCTACTGATTTTTAGGTTGAGCTCCGGTATGAACACACCCAGCCCAGCACCACATCAACTTTGTGAACCGTATGTGTAGATGTGTATATCCGTCGCTCTATCCTCTTCTGTTGAGCCGTCTGTGTTGATTTTGTAGGCTCTGTTAAAGATGTAGTGCGGAAACAGGGCATTAGTTAGTGTTTGTGACAGCCTCCAGAAATATACGAGCATGTCCTAGACTCCACTTTCTTACGCACCAGAGATGGATGGCAGGCAGCCTGATTGCTGCTGTGTCTGCCTTACCTCTCAAGAAAGCATCAAGAGGCGGCAGGCTCAGCAGCACCTGCATTGCCATCTAGTCTAGAATGATTCCAAGGTATTTAACCTCTTTAGAAATGCCAAGTTGCACACCACACAGAAGAGGTGGTTTTAGGTTGGCCAATTTCTATTTCCTTGTCAAAAGCCTGTATGGTTTCCACCAGGATGCCTTCTAATGTTCCAGTCAGCAAAACAGTGATGCCATCGGCAGAACCAGTAATGTGGAATCCCTGTTCGTTGAAATTCTTTATAAGGCCGTTGACTACCATGTTTCATTGAAGCGTTGACAGCATGCAACAGATTCAGCTAGCAATGGCTGGGTCTACGTTATACCTATCTGGAGCAAGTTCTACACTTTCAAAAGTCGTTTTGTCAAAGGCACCTTCTATGTCTAGGAAAGCCCCTAGTGCCGACTGCTTGAGAGAGTGCTTTTTTCTATTCTTTGAACCACACAGTGTAGAGCAGTTTCTGTCGATTTACTAGATTGATACGCATGTTGATTTGGGTAAATTTTCCACAGAGGCTGGTGAACGTCCCTTATCTGTCTGTCGTGGAGCCTCTCCCGAGTCTTCATCAGAAATGATGTTAGACTGATAGGGTGAGTGTAGTCGTCCTTACCAGGTTTGGGGATAAACGCGACTCTGACCTCTCTCCATCTTAACGGAATAAGGCTTAGAGCTAGACATGCCTTGAACAAAAGTTCTAGGTCTTTTCTCACTTTACTCGGATCTGTTTTTGTAAAAAATTCAAGTAGTGACGTACCTCTATTATTGGTGTCCTAGTTTCCCCACACTTTATGGTGTGCATTAGCATCGCAGCCAATGATGAGGTTCGACTTATACTTCTCACATTGGCTCACGGTCTTGCAAGCTCGGCTGAGGGGACCGGTTCCCAAGGATCTTGTAGGAGAACGGGGGATTAATTGACTGAAAAATAACCGATCAACAGAAAAACGGGAATTACTTGATTTAAACTGGCAAAACAAATTCGAAAATTCTCTAACTTTGTAACCGCAACAGACAGAGCTACTCAGCTACACCAAGTCAAGAAAAACTTTTTGACTGAGAAACCAACACATTGGAATTTATATTTCTAACATGTCTGAACTATCTTTTCTGTACGTGATTCGATTAAAATAGTTCTGTTTGATTTATGAAGTTTGCAAACTTCAGGAAAGACTGATATTCTTTGCAGTCGGTTGAAAACTCCAAACCAAATATATGTCTTCATATTCGTCAGTTGATATTTCAGGTCCGATCTCTTTTCCAGCTTTATTCCTTGGCCTACTATTGCCAACTCTCAATTGATTATTTTGATAATCCTTGATTGAAACAGTTAATTCTCCCATAGTTAAGCGATTATCTTGTTAGTCTTCACCGTTCAATTTCCGGATTGTATTATTTCCTGCAGGAGATGGTTACATAGGCGCCTAAAACAAATCAATCTATCAACGTCAGCTTAGTTAGCCTCTCTCCTCTGCGCTTCTATTAATGTTACATGCATTTTTTGCAAGCAAGTCAATTCGATTATATTTTTCACAATTAAAACTAGAGTGATAAATGCTGCAGGAGGGTCTCCGTCATCATTAATCATTTTTCCCGCATTCTGGCACGACTCCATCTAACGGAGACGAATGTGCGCGTGATTGTTCAATCACATTCGAATTGTATGCTTGTGTGTTTTTCATTTTGTGGAAAAATATATCGAATCATGGATTTTATAGGTTTAATCCATTAAACCCAAATGCAATGTTTCACCTAGTGATCCGTTGGGAGGTAAACATCAATCATTCATCTCATCTCTTTCACTCATCTATCGTGAAGTGGGTCTGGTCCTCCTTTCGTGACCGCCAAGTGAAAGCGTCCTTAGGAGGCTGCCAGGTTGAGGCAAAAGTCCCAAGCCAGCTGCCTCTCCCCCAGACTATGGATGCAGGAGGATTTCACACTCAGGATCACGCGGACGATGGAATGGTGCTGGTGAGGGGCAAACACCTGAGGATCGTCTGTGAGCGGATGAAGCTAGCCTGAGAAATAGTAGAAACATGGTGTGGAGACATGGGGCTGTCAGTGAACCTCTCACCAACAGAAGGAAAATCCGAAAATTCAAGCCACCCACGATGTACGGGACCACACTGTCTGGCAGGAGGTCAATTACATTGGGATGGTGTTGGACAGCAGGCTAACGTGAAAACACCACGTTGAAAAGACAATAAAAAAAGGACCGTGGTCGGAAGGCAGTGACGCCTAAATCCCCAGGTGATTCATTGGCACTACCAGGCTGTCATCAGGCCAAGGATCTCATACGAATCCGTGGTCTGGAGGACGTCAACCGATAAGACTACTCATATACTCAAGCTAGATCGACTGCAAAACATGGCTTGTTTTGGAACAGCAGGCGCAATGAGTGCAACTCCTGGAGCAGCACTAAAAATCCTCCTCGGACTGCCAGAGCTAGGACTCTGGGTAAAGAGGAAAGCTCTGTCTTCCTTCAGAAGGATGGTTGGTAGAGAAGACATGGAGGAACATGGGAATGGAAGTTGGCAACACCAGAGAATCATCACTGGTGCGGTGCGAGTTACCGCTTCATTTGGCCGGGTTGACACCCAGGGATGGTCGTCTCAGATTCCGAAGGAGCTTCGCGATGCACCATACCGATGAAGGCTCATGTCAACACTCAAGCCTGGTTCACAGATGGCTCCAAGGCTGGACGCATGGGTTCGACTGGAGCCGGAGTGTTCAGGGCTGACAGGAAGACAGTCAAGCGGCACTTGAAGCAATCACCAAACCAAAGATAAGTCGCTCACTGGTCCAAGAGTATAGGGATGCGTTGCAGGTGCTGGGTAATAACAAGAAGGTCAAACTAGTATGGGTTTTGGGGCACGCGGGGATCACAGGCATTGGGACAAGCTGGACGCACGGGGATCTGCCACGCGACTGTCCGGATCGGAACCATTTCGAGGCCTCAGTGGACAACTAATCTCATGCACTCTCTACGTATGAGCGTCAGAGAGGAAAGTCGAGAACTGGAACAGTAACCCATCATACGG
This sequence comes from Orchestes rusci, assembly GCA_958502075.1. Classification (NCBI taxonomy): domain Eukaryota; kingdom Metazoa; phylum Arthropoda; class Insecta; order Coleoptera; family Curculionidae; genus Orchestes; species Orchestes rusci. The sequence goes on from OY293305.1 coordinate 3,115,078, forward strand.
GCAGGCCAAAGAAACGATATCAGAACCTCACAGGCCAAGAACGGCCGAATTGATGAATGAGAGCAGGAATGCACTGAGCATCATCGTTGGCATACTGACAGGTCATTGCAGGCACAACAGACACCTGAATCGGTTAGTTATGCCTCTATGCCCCCACTGCAAAAGAGCGGCGGAAATTTTCTACCACCTGCTGGCGTCGCTTCAGAAGGAAGGTCCTAGGAACAGCCACCCAGGAAAGAGTTTAAGTACCTGAGCCAGGATGGGATCGGATATGCTTGCCTTGTTCCATTTTGAAAATGTCGTCCTCTACCATTTCGCGGGTAACCTCTGTAATGACTTCTGAATGGTGGCACACTTCATTTTAAGGAAAATCTTTCAAAAAATGTCCCCTTCATCACATCCATAACATTGTGAAATGATAAAGTCTGACTCTGTACAAATATTATTTTGTCAGCATACGAAAAAACGTGTGTGGAGAAATTGAAAACCATGTCTGCTGCAAGGCTCCAAGCCAAGCGAACCGTGGTGATATTACTTATTGAATTCGGTGTAACAGTTAGTACCTCGAATTTGGATAGTCCCCAAGGTATACGGATTTATGCCCCTCTACACCACCACCACATCTACATTGTGCATCCTCCTTGTTCACCTCAAGTTTTGACTAGAATGATGATTGAGCACATCACCTAGTGCCATAGATGCTATCATATCGACTTTCAACTTGGAGGCCATTTGGGGTGTCGCTTGATATTCACGCAGAAAATAACTCCTGCCACCGTGGGGATCGAGCCTACGTCTATCAGAGATTCCGCCTCACGCCGCTAGTGAGGAACCATGATGCTACTTGAAAGCTAAGAAGCTATAGCTCTGTTACCTGGAACCGCTTTCTTTAAGTTGTATAACAAATGCCTCCATACTTCCATTCTACAAGAAATGCACGAATTTAAAGATGTAATGAGCACTCAGGAATACAAAATGATCACTGATTGCGGATTCACAGTACAAAGGACAAGTAAGTTCTGATGCGGAACATTAGGACCATTGACTGTTGAGGAAAATTAAAATTGCTGAAGAAAATGATCATGGGATAAGTGAAACTGTCCTTTGTAGGTCCACTAAAGAAATGACTTTCCACCAAAATAACCATGAGGAAATTGAGAAGAAATGTAGAGTAGAGTTCACTGGTTCAGTAAGGAAGAAAGGAGACGATCAAGTATCAAACGGGATACAAATTATTCGAAAAAATTGAATAATCTAGCAGCAGCAGGTAGAAGAGGAATCCGGGAGTAGCGGCATCTTTGAAACTTCAGGTGCTCTGGCTCTTGTCAAAACAGTTCGTGCTGAGGTGATGAAGGTAGATTGAATACATCTTTGTCAAATGATCAAAGGTGATAGAATTAAACCATGTATGTGCCTCTTGATAAGTATTCCTCCTGACATTTGCAAAGTAACAACTTTCACTGTTCCATGTTTTCTTTGGTGAACTTCAAGAGGCCATCGTCTTAGGGTTATTACCCTTGGGAGACTTGCGACATTCTTCCAGGCGGAAATATTTGCTATCCTAGAGATTGTCCCCAGATATGAGGTAAAAAGAGAGACTTGTCCTAGGCTCAAGATTTTCTCGAGTCCGCTTCTACCCTTGCTGTAGCTGGCTTAGATATTCGTTGCAAAAATCCTTGCTCCAAACATCTTTTTGAATTTTTTGGATTAAGATTAATGTTAGTTTTGATGTTGGTTTTGAACTGGAGCTGAAGGAGAGTTCCCTCACAATCAAATAGTGTCCATGGCTCAGAGCGAGTTGATCATTGAGGTCTTTAGGTTAGGAAGATGATGGTTTCTTGTAGAAACACTTCCATGGGCTACTCATGTTTCTTGTTCCTGATACCATCTAGTCCATGTATGCTGTTTTGGCAAACCTTCTTGTGGTTTTTGGCGTCCATCTAAGATGATCAATAGGTCCTGGATTCATCAGCTCTCCGATGAAGGCCTAACCATTGTGCAACCTCTTCAGTGATGGGCATTTTGTGTAATGGGTCCTCAATTCAAAGACAGAGTTCATCCTTGAACTGATGCTAGAGGTGCTGTGGTATGAAGTATCTCAAACACTGATAATAGGGCGGTTGTGGAAGAGTTTAGTATTCCGAAGACTGATGCTAAGGACGTTGAAGTGAACAGTATCCTAGGGGCTGATGCTAAGGGCGACTGTGGAAGATTCCAGTACCTCGAAGACTGATGCTGAAGGCGGTTTTGGTGTGTAGCATCCTGAAGACTGATATCAGGGACGATGAAGTGGACAGTATCCCAGAGACTGATTCCAAGGTCAATGTCAAGAACCTTAAAAGTCCCCTTGAAAGAATCATTCCTGTTGATATGACACCGTGCCATTTTTCACCCAATCTTTTTGGCAATGATGCATTTCGAAAAAAAAATGGTCTGAAAAAATGTTCGTCAAAAAGATTGAGTAGAAGCTTATTTTGAAGATTTCATATCAACAGAAATGATGGCAGAGGCTTAAAACTTGGCAGATGTAATCAGGGTCAAAGAATCATCAAAATGATTATTACTTGACCCTCATTTAAAAGTGGCACCTAGCTGTCATTTTGACATTTCTTGCTGTCACGACTGTGTCAAAAAATGCAGAACGTCCCCACATATCGTGGTTCCAAATTTTGTTCGCATATATCAAACGATTTAAAAGTTACAAGAGGGAGGGGGCTTTTAGTGCCGCACTGTATAATATATCTCCCACCCCGATTTATTAATTAGTAAGTCGTCCTTTCTCTTTTTAGTTTTCCAATATTTTAAGTTAATTTCCCATTCTAAGACCAATCTAACAGAGACAATCATTCATTGTTTTCATCGGATTTTATATATGATTTTTTTTTATCATATACAGGATGTGGAAAGATTCATCAAGGCGTGCTCTATTAACTTCATATTTTACCCCATCTGTTCCATCAGGAGTTCAAACACCAACTATCAATCATCTCTTATACCACTAAAGTGCATATGCAAGGTGGAGTTAAGTAGGTTAACTCCCAAACCGGGCTTTTCCATCACTTAGAAAAATTGAACAAACTGGATTAAATTTCTTACGAAGCACAGCGAAGTCTTCAATGCACTTCGGAAGTCAACACGATTCGCAAAATAAACCTGTTGTTTCATTTCTTTTTGTATTTCAATCTTGAAAGGGATATTGCAAAGAAAGTTTTTCCATTTCCTTCTTTAAGGAAGCTTCATAATAAACTAGTTATGATTTAAATGTAAACATTTTGGTTATATTCGGGTGAAAGCCCTTATATTGAAGTTTTAATGTAATTTTATGTTCTAAACTATACTTTACATCCGTTACGGCATGGACCAGAAAAATTGTGTGTTCAAAAATAAACTCTTTTTTGCAAACTAACCCATCTCCGGAGAATCCGATTAAAGAAGTCACCAGGCAAAAAACTTTTTCGCAACTACAATTATTATTAATCATTTTTCTCTCGCTGTGGGAGTTCTCCAATTAACGAGAACGACGTTGTAGATGATTATGAGGTCATGTTTGTCCTCTATGACAATGAATTTTTTTTTGTGTGATGAAAAATGAAAAGTTTTTGATGTCAGTTTTTGAATAGCGCTGGACGCCAAAGCCTGTGAGTTTAAATGAGATTTGTGCGCCATGTTCACTCCAACGTTGGTAAATAGATGGCGATACGTTGTTGATTTTGACTAGCACTGTTCCTTGATCCCCAGTAGAGGGCGTCGTAGATGAAATTGCAATTTTTTGTTATTTTGACTCGAGATAATGGAGGACGTTGACGTTGTTTTCCAAATTCATAGAACTTGATCTACTTCCACGTTCTCCGATAGGGGGAACCACTCCGAAAATTGCAAAAGCGTTATTTTTAAATTGCCACCATGATTTTTCTGATGCGTTTTATTATTCTGAAGCGTCACCCTTGGCATGTATAGGGTTAATTATAAAATATAGTTTCAATCCCAGAGGAGTGTAATATGCATTAAATACGCCAGACAATGCTTTTCAAGCTTTAATATCCATCCAAGCCTGGCTTGCTAACTGAAGCATTAAACATTTTTATTATCCTATTTTGAGACAAAACACAGAATATTCACATGCGTTGAAGGCTTAATGCTCCGCTTATAATTCGTAACAACATATTGGCTTTATGGAAAGAGATTAATGAATGTATTTCATCATATTGTGGATATTAAGAGAGAAATTATTTATCGGCTTCATGGGAATTGGAACTGTCCGAGAAACACCGCGAAAGATAGAAAATAAAATAAAAGCCAAGATAAAATAAGCTGTCTTTGTGTAAAAACATCTCTTTCAGCATAGCCGCTTCTATTAATTATTTTACAAATACAAAGATCTTCAAAGGGCATTTTGTGGTAGGTTTCCTATAATTAGGGCACTCATGCTGTTCACTAAGAATCTAATCGCCTTCTAGAGTGCCTTTCATGCTCCCATGAAATAGACTAGAATCTCTCTTTCAAAGTGGAAATAGAAACCCTAGTGAATTTTTCAATTAGCTTGGTCACATGAGTACGCTCATGGAAAAATTAATCGTCAACATTTCATACAGCTAGCTGCCATGATTGTTTTGTCTTTTCTTTTATCCACATCATCGTCTTTTTAGTTTTTACTGCTTCAGATGGCGAAAGAGAACGTATCCAATGAAGAAATGACAATCATGTCTTATTGAGTTGTGAAGAATCACTTGCATACCCCACAATTCGATCAGTCATAAGAGTTTTACCTTACATTGTGATTCAAATGAACAACTTTTACCAAGAAAAGCTATTTAATTTATAAAAACGTGGTTGAGGTCAAGCAATCCATTGATCCATCAAAATCTTTCTTCCTTTTTTTGGTACAAGGTTATGAGTCTATAACACATAGTTTTGATATTGTTGATGTTGAGCCTCCTTGGTTCACGATCATCTGTAGTATCTAATGATCTTGGTGATCATGATCTCGGTTTAACTTTGAGGTAAAATTAGCTCTGGTAAAAGATATTTGTCTTAGTTCTACTCCGCATGGAAAGGAAACCCCGCAGAAAAATAAATGAATGAAGAAATGACAATCATCTCCTATTAAGTTATGAGGAATTATTCAAATAGCATATAATGCGATCAGTTATTATGTTACCTGAGAAGCAAAATAAACCAATAATCGGAAATGTTAAATCAGAAGTGTTTTAAACTTGCTCACCTACAAATAGTAAAATCAAAATATTTGTTAGAGAGAATATGACAACACTGTGCGCCAAAAACAAACAAGAGCATTCAAATTCAAAATAGAAATGTCAGTCTTTTGCTCGCAATATAAGAGAATACGGATCCTATTGGATTTGTCACATCTACTTTTCTCTAACATCTATAACACATTCTATTCAAGAAAAGATACAACATTTCTCGAGATGTTGAAAAAGGTCTTGTGAAAGCGCGTTGGAGTAGGCATTAAAGAAATGATTTGACCGACTGTAATTTCGATATTGCTATGACGAGATGCACATAGAATAAGTTGATTGAAAAATATGCAAAGGTTACACATATCATATAAATAATTGCCGTTGTTTATCTTAAAAAAATTCTCCTGCTTCGCCCAACTTGAACGAAGCACGAATTCGCTGCAATGAGAAAATGACAATCGTATTCTCAACAGTTGTGAATAGAACATTGGACTAAATGCGGCCTAAATGGACCAATCTAATCACGGAAATATCTTCTAGCAATATCTTTTGACAAAGTTTGACTTCCTTTGGTACGTTGGCCATCACCAATCATGACACTACTCTGAAGCCTCATTGGTGTGATATTGTACTTATCTACTTGAAGATTCAACTATAAATTGACAGTGCAATTTTTTCCCTCACTCACGGCTCATTCGCCACACTCTACACATAACCATTAAACAACATTTCACCAACTTCTGCAAATGCCTAGTGATCACTAAGCGGTATTTAAGAACAGTTTTCCCGTTTTCTTTCCAGAGTTCGAGAGTGTATCTGCCACACTCCACACGAGTAAGCAGTTCACTTCCTCTTCTCCATCCCCTTCCCGTACACAAAAGTTTAAAAGAATCTCTTTCTCTTTCCTTTATCGCAGTTTTTTTCTTTTCTTCGTTCGTAATCGTAACAGACCCAGTCCATATCCTCTTTGGAATGGGCTTCCGTTCACATAAAGCTTTTTCTCCATCGTGACTTTTCCAGGGATTAGATGTCACATCTTTGTCTGAAAGTTACCATAACTCCAGGTATAGTTGGTCTATCTGCAAAGTGGCCATGATTCCTGATATCAAGGGACCAAGATTCACGCAGTACCGCCAATGACTCTGTAGCTCCAGTTCTGTACATCCTTTCCATCATCCAGAGATATATTCTTCCAGTGGCCAGGAGTTGCTTTCTGATCCTACTTTGCCTGGCCCTGCTTCCCCAGATCGAGCCGTACAGGAATGCTTGTACCACTTCTCTCTCGTAAATGGCCTTGAGCGTCCATTTGGAATGCTCAATGAAGTTGAGGGCTGTCTTTAGTCCAATACTCAGATGATGTATGGTTTTCCTGTAGCAGGTCTTGTCTCTTGCCTTGAGGACTGATGAGTGTATTTTTCCTCTGCCAAAAACAGAATGGTCATTGCCTTGTCCATGCTTGAGGATAAGAGTCAAAACTTTCTTGTAGATGTATTGTATTTGTATTGTATTTGAAAAGTAAAGCATAGGATTGGGACTACTCCTTTTTGGAAGGGCTAAGTCTTGGTCAGAGAAAAAGAAGTGACAGACTCAGTGAGACGCAATTGACTAATTTTTTTTATTTTACCTAGTTCCAAAGGTGTTTTCTCTATTCTTTTCAATTATATGTCAGCTGATGAATCATTCAGGACATCCTTCAGTTGTTTTTACATAGACTGATGAGAAGAAAACTCGTAGAGGCGACACTAAAGATACGAATAAGTCATCTTTCTCACGAAAAATTTCAAATACCATTCTGATACTCCAGATCGATGTAGGCAATATTTATAAAGTGTGTATCATCTACTCTTGGGTTATGAATTCTGATTTTTATTCCATTCATAAAAATTCAACAATTTTATTCCGGTTACAGCTTGACATATTCCTAATCACGCAAGTCAAAAAAACCAAAAGCTTGTGTGTCCAACTCAAAGAGATTTTCATGAATTCCGCATTGAATGCAGCTTTTGATGCCGAATCCAGTCGATCGCAAAAGCAAAGGCATGTCGGAAATAAGTATGAGAATTGTTTTCCAGTTTTACACGACAAAAACCTATGCTTTGAAATTTGCTGGAAATCAGATAAAAATTATCGCATCATAGAAAACCATAAACTTTAATTTCTTGCTCAAATAAATGTACGATCGTTCTCGTTAATTCTTCCATATAATATTCTGAAAAGGGTTGTGTTATCATACAATAGTTGCCCTTTATCATATACTATCTTATTGTATCAAATTATCTTAAGCAAGTCTTATGCTGTTGGTGATGAAAGGATTCAATGAATTTCAATCAGGTTCTCATCCATAACTCTTGATTATATGATAGCCATCTTCCCAATGAATCAATTTCCTTGAAAATATCAATGCATAGATTGCTTTTGGTATTCACCTCATACACCTGGTTCTATCTATCATGAAATATCGCAGCCAGTGTCCTATTCACATAAAAGGGCTTTCCGGAAATTATCACTCAATTTATAGCCTGCTCTATTGTAGATAATTTATTATTATGCCTAAATATATTGTTAAAGGGTTTAGAAATGAGACATGGCACGTTGGAATATATTATCACATAGACTTATCGCTCGTTTGTTGTGAAAAATACCGCAACATTTAATTCAAATCTTCCGGAAATAAAAGGCTTTTTGATACGCTTCTTTGTCACTGACACGAAAAGCGCGAGAGGATATCCCACAGGAATTTAGCTGTCAGTCTGGAATAACAGATAATAGAGTGCAAAAAAAATTGTCCCCATATGCATGGAGCGTAGATTATTGAGTTCCACTGTGGCTTTTTTTTTTATTGTGATATAGCGTATTGATGACTTTCTATTGATAGAGATGAGAAAATGACAATCATATCCACACATATTATGGTTTATCAAAGTCCGTTCATTTTTACAAACATCAATTAACTCCGTCCCCATTGTAGCATCGTAGCCCTCTACTGTCCCAAATAACTGTGAACAATAATAAGTAGCCCTATAATCACGTAACCCAATACGCAATCAAAACCAAAGCATTAAGAACAAGTGTTGAAGGAAAGCTAATGACACTCAACTAGGTCAACAACAACAATTCTAACCAAAAAACCTGTTTCTGTGGGTTGCTTTTTATTGTCTTCTTGAAGAAGTTTGGTTTTCCAACATGATATTTCAAAACACAGACAAATGATAGTCCATGAAGATTGTAACCACTTGTTTCCTTGAGAAACTTCTGGATAGTTTCCAAACTATTGCCAGTCGGTTCAATCGCAGAAGTTTCACGGTTGGAGGTCAATGTTTGAGTGGTGTATGGAAAGTTAGATTGGTAATTAATCGAAATGAGATGGGAATTGGTGAGGAACATTGCCACTTATCATGAGCTACTTGAAATTTAATCATAGAGCAATATCAGTATCACTTTGGAATAACTAGGAAAACGGGTGCAACCGATTGATCACGCCGTGGATCAGTGAGAAAAAGTGCAGTATCAGCTAAGTCCTATAAAAGCTATTTTCAATAGAGCATGTAAAGTAACTCTCGACCCAGACACGTTAAAGTTCGTCGACTCTCTAACTAAAATGTAATCAAGATAGTGGTAAAATAAAAACGAAGAAAGCTAGAATTATTAGCCAATGTTGCGCACGTACTTCTCATAAAAGCAATCCAGACAAGCATACATTTTGGTTGATAAGAAAATAGATGCTTTTGTTGGCTCACAAATTGAATATTGACTATTATGAATTGAGATTGTTATCTTGAAGGTTTTTGTGCGCGGCCTCGATAAATCCAGAAGCGTTTTGAAGAATGAATTATCGATGCTTACTAACAGGTTTTATTCAAGCACTTACTCAACGTTCTAATCCAGATAAGGCAGCAATAAAATCGGAACTTCATTGTTCAAAGGAAAGAAAAACTTTTGTGATTACAGAGGGTATTTGAGAATTCATTATTCATAGTTCGAGTGACCATGGGCAAAGCCGATCATTATTATGCAGATAAAAGTGAAAACATTGATAATTTTATTTAGCAACTGGTTCATGAAGATTACTCATTGACGATTTGAAAAGTACTTACATCATTTTGAATAATTTGTCAACTTAATGTTCGTTGAAAACAAAATTCAAATGTCACCACAACTTATAACGAATAACGAATAAGCCCCAAATACAATTTGCAACAGGCACGTTCGAAGATAAATGAATCACCCTGGTCATTTCCACCCCATTGATGCAATTCAATAGGAAGTGTTGTAGCAAAACAACCTGGAAGTTTTCTTGCAGCTTGAGCCTTGAATATCCTGATGGCTGGAACTTTATATTTTGTTAGTCTGGTTGGAATCTAATTTTGAAAAAGTTACGTGAACAATGCACACTAAGCCGTGTGAATTAACTGTAACAATATGTTCCAGTTGTCGTAAATGGCTTTCGTCGGTGGAAAAGCCTGAGATCTATTTTTTAAATCTGATATAAGTCTGATGCCCATTTTTGAGCAGCACAAAAACGCTTTTTTGTCAACTGAGGTCAAGAAGTTAGTGGAGGATTCTTATTTTCAAACTCTCTCCCTTATTTTTCCTTCCTTTCCTTCCTTTCTCTTCCTTTCCTTCCTTTCCTTCCTTTCCTTCCTTTCCTTCCTTTCCTTCCTTTCCTTCCTTTCCTTCCTTTCCTTCCTTTCCTTCCTTTCCTTCCTTTCCTTCCTTTCCTTCCTTTCCTTCCTTTCCTTCCTTTCCTTCCTTT